>VZRZ01006347.1:61293-136003 GCA_013398175.1 Climacteris rufus | reverse complement strand
GGCTCCGGTGCCGCTGCTGCCGGAGGGCGGTGAGGGCGCCTGCTCCCGCCCGGTCCCCCGGAGGAGCGCGGGGCCCGGGATGCTCGGGACACTGAGGGGGTGCGGGGCCACCCGGGCTAAGGGACGGCTCCGGCCGTCCCGCCTCGGCCGGGAAGCGGAAGGAAGGGGCTCGCCCCTTTCCCCTTCGTGCCCGAGACTCCGCCCTCCCGGTGGAATCCGTCCTGGAAGGGCGGGAAGGCTGCCCGCGGCACCCTCTGGACCTCCCGGCGGGCCGGGAGCCGGCTGCGGGGGAAGTGGCAGGACGTTGTTTGCTGGGGGCTTTCTTGCGAAGTTTGGGCCGGAAAAGGTAAAAGTGCGTCGGCGGTGTTTGCGCAGGGGAAAGAGGAGCTGGCGGGACGCGCAGCCCGGCGCTGCTGGGGGACTCGCTGCTCGGAGGACTGGTTTCATTTGGAAGGGGTGGCAGGGAGTCCCTTCTGCCGATTTACCTCTGCTGGAAGGGAACGTGCCAGCGGACGGAAAGGGAAGAGCCAGGGGGACACCCTTCGGTCAGAAGCTGCCCTCTCCCGTTCGTCCGTTCTTTCAGAGCGAAGTAATCCGGTTTTCTTGTTCCAAGGGCTTTGCGTTGGAATTTTCATAAATCATGAGTTCTGTTTTCTTGGAAAGGGGGAAGCTGCGTTTTCCCCGTATGGTCTCAGTCTCTGATCATCTGTGGTGCAGCCCTTCAAACTTTGTAATTTGTCTGTCATCCCCAGAATGTGATGACACAAACTGCATGTGATATTCGGCATGGAATAATCCTTCTGTCCTACGACTTCCAAGGGACTCCTTATGAACTATTTATAAGAGGGAAAGGTTACTAAAGACGAGGGATAGCACACTTCCTGTAATTACTGTTTTCAAATGAGTGAAAAGGTTTAGAAGTGGGAATACCACGGGAAGGTAGCACTGTTCTGCTCAGTGTAGTTTTGCACTTGTCTAATGCAAGAGTCTGAGTTTGTGATACACGTGTAAATTTTCAATTCCCTAAATCTGGCCTCTGAAGCATGCTTGTGTTGCTGTTGTGTCTCCTTTGGGCTCCCTGCAGAGAGAGGAACTTGTCTTTCAGATCCCTGCCCACATATGAAGTGGGGTTTTTCAGAAAATCCAGAGGGGAATCACAGTGTTTGCAAAACTGATACAGCCTGTTCGTGTCACTTCTGTGGGGTGACTGATAGAAGAGCACATGAGTATTTGAATCTTATATTGTAATAGGGTCAGTCCCACTGTCTTACTCTGTGTCTATGAGGTACTGTCACCTTCCAGATTTAAAATGGTGTTTTGTATTATGATTGTGTTAATGTTATAAATGGGTTATAAAAATATGTGTCATTTCCCACAGAAATTGGGAATTTCACTGATTCCTTCAATCTGTATATGATATTAGTGGGAATTTTGATATGAAGTGCCAAGCAGTTTTTCCTACTCTGTTATTGGGTGTTGTTAAATAACAAGTCACAGGTCATTTTTTTTGTCATACTGCCTTGTGCTACAGAGTTGTTCTTTATTCAAGAAAGAAATGAAGGTGCAGAGACTTAATGTAGATTTTGCAGCTTCTTGAGTCCTTTTGTCTTATAAACAAGTGCTGTTACCCCATCTTTTGACTCCAGGGCTGTGGTTGGTTAACCTTGTTCAGTAGCCAGGTGCTCACCCAGCCATTCACTCCCCCTTTTCAAAAAGAATTGAACAACTACTCCCCCTACATCCCTGTTTTTCCCTGGGAAACTTCATATCAACTTCAGCCCTGTGTTCTCTACTCCTCTGCCTCCTGCCCCGTGAGCAGCTCAGGGGGATGGGGAATGGGGGCTGTGGTCAGTCCATAACATTCCCTCTGTGCTGCTCTTTCCTTCCTGTGCTTTGCCCCTGCTCCAGTGTGGGATCAGTCCCATGGGCTGCAGCTCCTTCGGGAAACATCCGTCTGCTCCAGCACGGGATGCTCCACAGGCCGTAGGGTGGGTGTCTTCTCTGCCTCCTTCTTGTCCAGCTTTGGTGTTTGCACTGCTGTTTCATGGTCTTTTTTTTCCACTTCCTCTGTCTGTTTGGCATTTTTGTCCTTTGTTAAGTACACTTCCCTAGAGGCACCACCGTCTCAGCTGCTGCCGTCAGCCCACAGTGTGTCAGCCCCTGGGCACCTGCACCTACTACAGCCTAGAGATGCCTGTTGTTAGCACCTCAGCCACTCCTAGTAACTTAGAAGTTAACTTTCTGATTAATAAGTAGCATTCTAATTGGCATTGCTGCTGTTTCTCTAAGCCTGATGCCTGGCAGGTTTATGTTCCTCTTTGATGCTACTAGATATTGTATCTTTAGATTTGTGTTCAACTGCTGGGGCAGGAAAATATCATCAATGAGATATAAAATATACTTTTAAATTTTTATCTTTTAGCTGCAACAGCTCTATAGATATAAGATGTTTTCAAAAGAAATGGGAGTGGGATTGCCAGTTGAAAGTGGGAAGTGGGAAAATGTTGAAGTGAAGAAAGTTATTTATTTAAGGGAGAATCACAGAATCATAGAATGGTTTGGGTTGAAGGGACCTTAAACATTGCCTCATCACAAACCCCCCTGCCATGGGCAGGGACACTCTCTAGACCAGGTTGCTCAGGGCCCTGTCCCACCTGGCCTTTGACACTTCCAGGGATGGGGTATCCCCAGCTTCTCAGGGTAATGTGTTCCAGTGCCTCACCACCCTAACAGCCAAGAATTTTTTTCTAATATCTAAACCTGCCCTTTTTCACTTTAAAACCATTCTCCCTTATCCTGTCACTACATGCCCCTGTAAAAAGCCCCTATCCAGCTCTGTTTTAGCCCCCTTTAGGTACTGGAAGGCCTCAGTGAGGACTCTCTCCAGGAGGTCCCCATCCTTCTTATATTGAGGATCCATGAGCTGGACACAGCACTCCAGGTGGGGCCTCACCAGAGCAGAGTAAAGGGTGAGAATCACCTCCCTCAACCTGCTGCCCACGTTGTGTTCCATCAAAAGAATGGTCTGTGAGTGCACAGCGCCAGCTCACGTGAAGATTCTCACCCACCAACACCCAAGTCCTCCTCTCCAGAGCCACTGTCCATGCATTCCCTGCCCACCTTGTGTTTGTGTTGTGCTTGGCCTTGCACTTGGCCATGTTGAAATTCATGAGGTCCACACCAGGCCCCCTCTCAGGCTTGCCAAGGACCTTTTTCTCTGTGAAAACTGGATGAGGAGAAATCCATGAACAAAGCACACAAAGGCACAAACCCAGCAGCAGAATGATAAGGAAGGTGGTGGTGAAAACCAAACCTGGTCACTGATTGATGAGGGGGCATAGAAAAGTTAATCCCAGCAAATTTATCTGAGTAGGGACTGTTCCTCAAAAAACAGGGAAAAAGTGGGGAAATGGAAGTAAAACATTATGTAGACGTAGACCAAAGAAAACAGAAGTGGAGACAATGACAAGAAACAAACTTCTTAATTGCACTAAGTGACCAACTGATCAGAAACCACAGGCATCACTCTCAGGAATATCAGCCCGGCCTTCGCATCTGGTAGGGCTATAAACCCTGAGGGGATCCCACACTCTGGGCTGGGAGGAGTGCCCAGGGAAAGGGGAGCAGAGCGGGACAAAGGCAGGGGGGTAGCCAGACAGGGCTATAAAAGAGGCTGGTGGTAAAACTGGGCGAGTTAGGACACTTCTGGCTGAGCCTTCTGCCTGAGAGTCACAGTCTGTCCTGTCTTTTTACATTTTCCTAGTAAATATTTTCTTTGTTTCCTCTCTGCATGACTTCACTCTCTGTTCCCTGTACATGTGTGCTGCAAGGATGAAGTGCCAGCTGTGCATGACAGTGGGCGAGGTGTCAGCTGCTGGAGTGAGGGGGGGTGTCTGAGTGCCAGCCACCCACAAGGGCGGGGTCTCAGCTTCCAGCGCCGGGGCTGGCACCGAGGAGTGTCCTGGAAACCAGCTTCTGTGGGGGAGCTTGTGTGGGTGGGGGGCAGAGCACTAGGAGCTGCAGCAGGACTGTGGGTTGGCAGCGGGACAAGTGTCTTCTCTCCCCCAGACCTGCTGTGCATGTGTACTCACCAGCAAACTCCACGCTGGACCATCGGAGTGTCTGGGATCTGGGCAGGAATATCGGGTGGAAAGAGAGACCTCTGCTGGTACCTGGGGAACCTGTGAATGTGCAGGTGCCCGTGAACTTGGAGAGTGTCAAGTGTGTGCCTGCATGAGTGACCTTCTGCCTCTGTCCTTGGCCAGAGCGCCTCGGAGAGGCAGCCGATTCTGACATCGTGCGACAATTCGTACTTGTCAGATTTTAAGTAAAGATGTTGTATTTCTGGTTTGTGCAATGATGTTATGTGCTTTTGGAATTTAGCTGGTGGCACTCACGAGTTAAATGTAAAAGATCTCTGTCAAGGGGGCGTATGACCTTAAATTTCTAAAAAGAGAGTTCTGCTTTTGATACAAATAAATCAGTAAATACATAAAACTTGTTCTGCTCAAGTAAAATAAGCTATCACACAGTGCTGCTTGAACTTACACCTCAGTGACTTTGTCTGTGTGCCAGTGTCTGTGCTAAAGCATAGACTTGAAAAATTACCCAATTGCCCATATTCCGTTTCAGACAAAAAAAATTAGTAGTATCATATTGAATTTATAAATCTACATAAATTACTGTTTTACTGTGGTTTTCAGTGAAAATACGTAACCATGTTTAACTTGTGTCCTGAGAAAAAAATGCACTGAAATCTCTTATCAGAGTTTGCAGATGTTCTTTGCTGGGCTTGTGAAAATGCTTTCATTTTTGTAATACAGCCATTTATATAGGTTGTCCTCACCCTCCCTGTTTTCACAACAGTTAATTTGCTTAGTATATTTTAATTGATGTTCCTGAAATAATATAATCATCCATTTTTGTTCTTGTGTTTAAAAACTGTATTTTACTTTGTGAAAACCTCTTACTGTCCCTGCAGAATGTGAGGAGGATCTGGTGGTCTCTTGGTATGTGCTGATGGATCAAGAATTGTACTGTTGCAATGTTTTTATTGTTAGCTTTATTTAAATAAATAGATTTGGCTAATCTTACTCTTCTTCTTTCCTGGCAGCCGATTTATTTTGCACATTCCAAGTGAAGAGAGAGACAATGCAATCAGAGTGTGTTTTCAGATTGAACTTGCCCATTGGTTTTATTTGGATTTCTACATGCAAAACGCACCAGGATTACCTCAGTGTGGGATAAGAGACTTTGCTAAAGCTGATATCCTTTTTATTACTGTAACTGTTTTCTGTCTCCGTGGTAAAGTGCAAACTGAATATTGTTAATGATATTTCATAACCTGGTAATGTCAGTTCATGTGTTAATGATTAAAAGTTAGTATTGCTAGGACTGTGATTTTACTTAGTTCACTGCTTCCGTAATTTTGTGACACCCACAGAAGAGATGCTCCTCAGACTGCTGAAGAACTATGGAAAAATGTCACTTTCTGATCTTTGAGGATTTTTCCTCATGGTTCCTCAAAGTGCATAGCTGCACTTTGCATACTATGTAGGTTTCAAGGATGATCAGTTGGAGCTCTTCAAACTGAACCCCACAGTTTAATTTATTTTCAAATAAACAAATAAATTTATTTTCAAATAGACAGTGACATAAATGCTGAAGTGTTTGAAGGTGGTATGTGCTCCCCCATGGGCAGTGCTGTGTATTTGTTGGAAGTTTCTGTTTGTAGGAGAGAGGATGCATTTTTACTGAATTCAAATGGTTGGCCTCTCCTTTTTTTATTGCTTGCTTGCAATGTATACTGTCTAATCCTTGCAATGTGTACTATCTAGTCCTTACTGGAAAAAAGTTTGTGGCTTTCTTCCAGTAGGTGTTTTAGTTTTAACCTTTTCCCCTATGTTCTTGATGTGAGATTGGAATATTGCATCTAACTGTCAGGAAAATATTATCTCTAGTTTCACTACATAACATGTTTATCTGTTAGCTTGATAATATAGATTTACTTTGAAACAGTACAGGCTTTTATTTTAACAATAAACTGTAAAATATGATAATATTCTGTTGGTTGATATTATGTCATTATTTTTTATTTATTTCATGTGTATTTGTAATTATAAATGTATTTTCAGGCCAACAAACTTCTTCTAGTAATTGTAAGCAGTGCAGAAAAAGTACAGTGTAATAGATGTTTTGTGTTTATTACATCTATCCCTCTCTACCCCATATTTGCCAGAAATATTAGTTCTGCTGCAGTGCCATATTTTTAAGTACTCTGCTGTGGAGAATATTTTATCTGTAGTATTATATATGTAATATATAATGTTAATACTTTTATTAAGGACTTGCAGATTTTCTCTCAAAAGTTTATAGTTAGAGAGGTTGTTTATGTTTTCTCTGCATGGTGAATTTTGGTAAAGTATATTAGAATGTAGATTTTTTTTAACTTTATGCCATTAAAAATAATTTTTATTGCACAGTAAATACTGAAGATAGTATTCTGTGCCATAGTCTTAACAAATGATTGTGGAAAAATTGATCTCCACCTATTTCAAGCACAAGGAACGGAATTTTTGTCTGTCTCACTCACTTCAAAACAAAGAAAATGTGTTTATGAGTAATATATTTTCAGAATAACTGTGATGTGTTTTTTTTTTCCAAAATTAGGGGGGGCCTTCCTTCGAACAAGCAGCCTTGTGCCATCTTTGTTTTGTCTTTTCTTTTTGTCTTTTTTTTTTTTTTTTCATTTATTTAGTCTGGCTTATAGTGGAACTGCCAAATTGCTTGATGCATTCCAACCTTCAGTGTTTGGTAATGGAGTATTCATAACATTTTTTTTTACTTCCAAGAGAACGTATCTTGAAACACTTGGAGGGGGAGTGTGGTTATTCTGAATGCTGGGTGGGTATCTTTTGTATTCTGTGTGATTTGCACCTGGCTGCTTAAGTTTATCTTCCTTAACAAGCTGCTGCACTCTTCAGTCACTGCCCTTTTCTACTGCCTCAAGGTGAAGATGTACAAAAGGTTTTAGATGAGTGGAAAGAATACAAAATGGGAGTACCAACCTATGGTGCAATTATTCTCGATGAGACACTTGAAAATGTAAGTGTGCTGTGAAGAGCTGACGAGAGGGAAGGATGGCATATGCCGGCAGAAGTAATTCTTTGTTGTTTATGTTTTTCTTCTGGAGAAATTTACAATCACTGTCAGCTTCACAGGGATCTCACAGTTACTCGGTATTGTTGACTGTGTGCAGAAATATGTGAGACAGCAAGCACACTTCTGGTTCCTTTCCTTCTCAGTTTCTTTCTCAGGGTGTTTTTTAATTTATTCTGAGTACATGATTCCATAAAAAATTCCGCAGTTCTTGCTAGGCCACAGCAAACTTAATGGTTTCCTTCCTTCAGGCTACAGTAGCCTTTGGAAGAATGAGGGGATGGTGGAGAGAAGACATGTAATAAATTGGGTGGTGTGTTTGACAGTTGCATTCCCTTGTGTTTTGTAGGTTCTTTTGGTTCAGGGCTATTTAGCAAAATCTGGCTGGGGATTTCCAAAGGGGAAAGTAAATAAAGAAGAGGCACCTCATGACTGTGCTGCTAGGGAGGTAAGTTATATCTCATTCCTTCAAATTTAAGCTAAAGAAATGAAATACTGCTGAGATCACCATATAAGTGTTAGATGAAAAGGCATTTTACTTAGGTATCTCTTTTTTGAAATCAGGTGAATAAATAGTCTGTTCTTGCAGTCATCTTCAGCTGTAGGTTCGGGTGCCTTTCTGAGTTCAAGAATGTAATCAAGGTTAAGGTTTCCATTAAGAAAAAAAATAAATAAATCAGTGGTTTATGTTTCAAGTTCTTCTGTACTAGTGTGCTTAAGTGAAGTGAGTACTATTTTTAAGGTTCTCTGCTGAACTGTGAATTTACTTTGAAGTATTGTTTGTGGTGCTCAGGAACTGTTATGTAATTTATGGCTTTTCACATACTAATTTCAAGGGTCACCATAACTGTAAGAGGCGGAAGAATGGGAATTCAGCCTGTGTACACTGGTCTATGTAAAGAAGCTAAGGAGTTGAGTTGGAGGTTGTAGGATTTTATGTAAAAATTGTGAAGAACTTTACTTTTCTATTTTTCAGTTATGCAGGAGCAAGAATCAATGTATGTGGCTAGTAAAATATGAAAAATAAAATGTTCTGTGGTATTTATTGCTCCTGGAGACCTAGATATGTAGTGAAGCTACATTAAAAATGGCCTGTAAAAGAATATTACTGATACAAATGCAGTGCTCATTCAGCATAATACATCTAGAGTTTTTGAGAGAGGAAATTAAGGTGAGGGGAAAGTAGTATGATACATTTAGTGTTCTTCAGTTGGACTGAATTAGTATATGAGACATCATGGATTTTTTTTGTCTTTCTTTTAAATATACCTGTCAAAGACTAGACATAATTACTTCATCAAGGAATGACACAAAGTATGTCTTCCTCTTCAGGTTATGCTGGCAAAAGCATTAAAGTGGGCACAGTTATACTGGGGGGAAAAAATCTTTGGATGGTGTTTTTAATTTGAAGAGTTGATCGATTTCACTAGTGAACAGCACTGTTGCTATAATCTCTTTTACATCAAGTTAGATTGTCATTGTGGATAGACTGACAAATTAATGAAGGCTTACATGTGGCCAGGAGTTGGGATGTCTGTAATATCTGAAATAAGCATTTTAACTGCTTTCACTGGGGTCAGCATGGATCTGAAACCATAAGCTGCATTTGTGTAAAATGTAATTGAAGAGGTCTTCACTTGGCAGTGCCTACACAGTTCAGTAGTATTCTACAAGTTGATGAGGACTAACCCCATCCATATTAATAAATTGCTACATGAAGGTGTAAAAGAGTTGTTTCAACTTGCATTACAGGTCTGCTGTCTTAGAGAAATGGAAAGCATGTAGGTATTTTTTCTATTATCGAGCACACATTTATGTGTAAAGGTTTGTTTTTCCCAGCAGCTTTTGTGGATATATCTGAAGAACAGTCATTCATTTGCTTCTGATAATAGACTGTGACAGGATAACTCTGAATACACACACACTAATTTCATCTATGTACTCCTCAGGTGTTTGAAGAAACTGGGTTTGACATAAAAGATTATATCTGCAAAGAGGACTACATTGAGCTGCGAATTAATGATCAATTAGCACGGCTGTACATCATTCCAGGAGTTCCCAAGAACACAAAGTTCAACCCCAAAACTAGAAGGGAAATTCGGGTATGTGTGACCTTGTTTAAATCTGTAGCAGCCTTGTGGAGCTTGATTTTTAAAGCCAACAGTGTGTAAAATAATTAAACCACTAAGCACAGTGAATACCTCAAGTCCTAGGTACCAGTGACATCTCTGCACTGCAGGATTTTGTGTCAACTTGTTGCAGCTCACTTGCAAATCTGATACTTGGCCATCTGTCTGACCTCTCCAGTGATCACAAAAACACACGAGAGCAGGCTGCCAAAATATAATCCTCCCCTTTGTTTCTCATAGGTGGTGTATATGTTAATAATTTCATGTTATTCCTTGTAAGAGATGCATATGTAGCTATATATTCTCAAGCTGTAATTGTTAGTTGGGGATGTGCAACAGCCTATCAGAAGCCTATCAACAGCCTATATCAGAAGGAGGAACTATATCAGAGGATATCAGAGGAACTAAGGATTGTTTTCTCTCTTTCATGGCTAATACCATCCAGATTTAAAGAATAGTGTATTTTAAGAAGGAGGTTGGGAAGGGAACAGAAAATGGAAACTATTTTGGATGTATGTATACCATTAGGCTTTTAAAAAGTGTTGTGAAAGGCAGAGGCTCAGGCAGCAAGTTGTTGGCTCAGGCAGAGGCTCAGGCAGCAAGGACCTTTGTTTCTGATACCTATAAACTTTGAAGTTTGGATATCTTTTCTTGTACGGCAATTCAGTTTAAAACAGCTGTCCCCATAGTCCCATGCAGAGGATGTCACTGAACAGGGCATCTGGCTTTCTAAATAGGGAAAGGTACTTGTAGTTGACTGGACAGGACTCAATTTCTTCACCTCTTTTTCAAAATATGAGATAAGAGGAAATCTGAGGGTTTTTTAAAATGCACAGTAAGTATCTCCCTTTGTAGAACAGTGACCGTATGCCTGGGAATGTTGAAGAGTTCTTGCCATGACAAGAGTTTTGAAGCATTGTCTTAGTCTGATCTAATACAACAGGCATTCTGGTTTTGTATTTTCTGTAGCACTGTAATGAAAACTTGTTCAATTTGTAACTTACTTCCATAATTTGCACTTTGTCTGGACTTGGGGCTTTGGGAGTAGATTCTGTGATAGAAGATCTCATGTGGGTTCTTCTACACTGTCTGTGGTCAGATTTCCTGACTTTGTTCCCTGTTCTGCAAAGTATTCCGTTTTAATAGTTAAAACTATAATGTATAAACTGTACCACAAATCCTATCCTTTACACGTTTTTTTCTTCTATAAGAAAACTTGAAACTTACTCTCAAACTAAATACCCTTCTTCCTGATAATTTTCAAATGAGTATTGATGGTCCAGTATTGATGGCATTTTAAGTACAAAGTTACTGAGAGTTATTCAAAGCCTCTACATTTATTTGTGTCATTCTGTGTGCAGTGATTTGGTTGGTTGGTTTATGAAACTCTTATTCAGAATTTAGTTGCTGATTAATACCTTTCATATTTTAGGTGCCATATCATGCAATGAGTATGTGCTGTGCCATCTGCTACTGTAGTGGAGTGACCCCATTGTTAATTAACCTTTTGTGAAAAACGCTGTTGTGGCCCGTTAATTTAAGTCTTCCATGGTAATTTTTTAATTAAGGGAAATAATTGTGGCTGATACACATTTGTAGCATTCTGCTAAGGGTAGAATAGTTTGATTTTTTTCCTTGTTTTTCTAGAATATTGAGTGGTTTTCCATCGACAAATTACCATGCCACAGAAGTGACATGACCCCAAAGTCCAAGCTGGGTTTGGCACCTAACAAATTTTTTATGGCAATTCCCTTCATCAGGTATGTGTGAGATGAGGCAAATGCTAGACCATGGTCTTTCAGACAGCTTTCAATTCTTTAGATTTGTTTTAGTAAGTAGATTTTGTTGTACTTCTTGCTCACAGGCCATTGAGGGAATGGATTTCCCGCAGGAATGGGGGTTCCTCAGAGAGTGACAATGGTTTTTCATCTTCAGGGAGCACACCCTCAAAGTCCAACCTGGAAAAAGCTAGGTAAGAACCAGGTCAGTTTAACACCTCTATATTCTTTCTTGTAAAACATTGGTCATACAAAGCTGCTTGTCCTTTCTCTTTCTGCAAGTATTTGTGTGGGGTTAATAAGAAAAATAAAAGCATAGCCTTATCTCATAGGATTGTAGATAGGATGAGAGCTTAATGTCATGAGACACAAGTGTCAGAACTGAGATAATTTCTTGAGACTTGTTTATGGGAATCAAAGAAACCAGAAAGTAAAACAAGTAGATAACTTTGAGTGCTTCAAAGTCACTGCTTTTGGCACTTCCTCAGAGGAAAAGCAGGACCGTAAAGTACTCTCAGAAGTAGCCAGACAGATAAAAACTTTGGGGATCAGTAGGGGAGCAAGGGCTGCTGGCTTTAGATTCAGCTGAGTGAAAAGTGGTAGAGCAAACTTTAAAACCTGTAGTCCGTATGAGAGGGCTCCAGTAATTTAAGCCAGGGCAACACTGAGAACAACAGGACAAATGCTAGTGGTGAGGCTGGCCTTTTGTCTGTGGAGAACACAAATGGTAGTGGGCATTACAAGATTTTCCATACTAGGTTACTTAAGCCTGTCTTCCAGTTTGTTCTCAAAAAGCAGAAAATCCTTTCATATTTGTCTTCTGCTGTCAGTAGACTTGAAGTTGCGTTGTAAACTCTCTTTGTTTTCCTGTGCTAGATCCAAACCTCGCTGTAGTCAACAGGTGTCTGCAGATGGAGTTTCAGGGGAGCAGTGTGTGAAGCCAAAACAGCCACAGAAGCCATGCAATCCTCCTGAGGTGTCTGAGTCTTCCAAAGGAAAGGTAGGTTGTTTCTTAGGCAAACATATGCATCTGGATTACTTAAAACAGATGTCTTAGTTCATAAGGGTTTCCTCTCTAGGATGAAAATTGTGAATTTCATCACCACAGAATGCAAAAATAAAAACGTGGAGTGGGGGAATACTCTTGGGAAATCTCTGATTTATCTCACAGTGGAGGTGGTGGTATCAGGTAGTAATTGTGTTGTTTTGTGTACACATATAAACTAGTATTTGCCATTTTGGTGTCATATATATGCATCATTGCATGGGAACTCACTGAACTGAATTTATTGTGTAATAATTCTGTGATAGTTCAAGAGAAAACGAGTAACAGCTGATGACCCTGTAACTTGAGTGTGTGTTTGGTTAATTTCAGTGTGCTTCAGTTTGTGTACAAGAGAAATAATTTACATGTTTTGAAGTTATTTGAAGGGAAGTTTTAGCAAGTAAGCAGGAAGTGTCAATGCAATCATGTTCAATTCTGCCATGTAAACTATTTCCTCTACCTATTTTGGACTTAACAGCAGAATCAGAATGCAAAGAACAATGGCAGAAAGCAAAATCAAGATACTTCCAGCCAAAAGAAGCGAACAAATGGAGTGAACAGTCAACCAGTGAAGCAAAACAATACCGTGGTAAGAAACATGCAGTGCCTGTGTCATTAATAGGTTCCAGTAATGCTTAAGAAACGTCCAGGCCAATGTCCTGCTGAAAGTAGAGTGCACATCTATAAAAAGTATGTTTGATCAGAGTGTTTGATAGGTATTTGTAGATGCATGACATTTCTTACCTTGTATGCATACACATTTCTAGACAAGCATTCTAAATTTCAGAGTTTGCAGTATTAAAAATTTGTCAGTTGTTTCAGTATACAGTCCTGCAGTTTGCTGGGTTCCTGTTGTGTAAAAATCTACTGTAGTGTGTGATAATAACTTGCTTATTCATGTGTGATGTCTTATTGGAAACATGGGGTTTTGTTGTGCAACACCTTGAAAGTGGTGTTGCAAATGCTTGTTATTTCCCTTCTTTCCAGAAAAAGTGCTGAGACACCGACTTGGCTTGGATGCCAGAATCTCATACATTTTTTTAATCACACAGCAGAGCTGTTTACAGCAGTTTATAAATTCCACTATGATACTCTTTGCTTGTTACTTTCCCTTGCAGTAACTAATTGTATTTGTCCAGTTCTTCTGGATGGGAGGAAATTTCACTGAGCTGTGTTCCCTTTTATAGTGGAATGTGCTTTTGATTCCACATTTTTTATGGCTCTTGAGTATACTTTGTTGGCTCTTGTGCAGCAGTGAGCCCCCAGTTCTCTGTGCAGCCCAGCTGGCTTGTCCAGGCTTTAGTTTTTCTTGTTTACAGCCTGTAAACTACATTCTTCCCATTATTTCTCTATTTCTGTTTCACTTGTGTTTTCATGATTGTCAGCCTTTTGTAGTTTAAGTATTTTGTGTCCCAGCTGATGGAATTTTAGTTATTATATTTTTCATATATCTGTAGTCTGCAGCCTTTTATTGTATAACTCCAACCCATACAGATCCTTCGCTGGTATTCTGCCTAGCCCTGTAAGGTAGACAAAACACATTCTAAGGTCCTGCTGTTGCCTGGGAACCAAGGACATTTCTCTGTCCCATGCCTCATGAAGTATAAACAAAAGTGAGCTAGGGAGGCCGAAGTTGGGGGCCAAATGACTTCATTACCTGGACCTCTAATTGGAAGATTGGGGTCAGTATGCAAATCTGCCAAATTTGTAGAAGTGTCAAAGTCCAGTGTCACATTTCCATTTTGGGTGTGCCTCTTGTGGGTTTTGTTTGCCCTAAATGTACCTGAAGGCCCTTCAATAAACCATAACCACTTAATTCCCTTAATTTGTCTGGCTTCTGATTTTATAAGGTCCTGATATAAAGGCACCCCAGTGATAATTTTCTGATACAGTTTGAAGACCAGGAAACTTTAATCTGCAGGGAGTGCAAAGAGCGCGTATTTTTTTCTGTATTTGTGTACCTACAGCAGCATACCTGGGTCTAAAACAGCTCTTCCCTGGAGAGTTCTGAGTCTGTGTCTCCAAAGCATGTTAATGTAATTGGCAGTAGCAGCATGTTTGCAAACACATTCCCCTTGTTTTTTTTGGGACCAGCTGATTGAAGAGTGGGCTTATGCATGCACAGCTTTGGTTCCACACCATTGTATGCAAGACAATTCCATCTTAAAACAGTTAGAAAGTACTCAAAATTTTCCCCTAGAAGTCTGCATTTTAAAAATGCTTTGCTGACTGTTAAAAGGTTGTATGCTTCTGAAGGACTTGTGGACTTGAAGCATGCTAGCCAGGTGAAGTAACATGACAGAATTCATGCTGAGTTACAAGTAAAACAATTCACTCACACATGAGGTGTGTCAAAGCAAATATTACCAGTATGCCTTTTAGATGATGCTTAAACCATACCCCTGATAAATAGAATGCCATTTATTTATCATAAAATGTGTAATTTATGGTCATTCTCTTCACCAGAAATGTGAAAAAAAGCTTAATCCGAGAAGACTTCAAGATAACTTTGAAACAGGCAAGTGTAGTCAGAATTTTCATCCATTGTCCTGTGTTACAGGCTGAAGGCACCTGAATAATGATGGTTGAGGGCTTTTCATTGTATGCCAACCCACCAAATGTTGTAAAGCCATGTTTTTCTAAGGTAGCCTGAGGTTTTGTTTGTTTTTTAATGAAAAATGTACCGTCTCATGTTGATTTTGCAGTTCTCCTTAATTATAAAGACTGTCTGATGTACCAGGTGGCTGAGTAAAGATTAACTAAAAGCTGGTTTACGAAAATAGTGTCTGAGTCAACACTGAATGCTGATAATTGAGTGTTGGTTCAAGGCTTTCTGTCCTGCTGGTAACAAGCTGCAGGGAAGTTTTTTACACACAGTTTTTTACCTGCTTCTCAGAATACAGTACCTATTTTTTCCCCCCTTATTAAGAATTGGCTCATGAAACAGTGTTAATGTGGGTAAAACTGTCTATTGAAAGTGTTTCCAGATTGCAGTGACTTTTAAGATTTATTCTAGGGCTCTAGATAACTTGTAGATATGGCTTTTTGAGTTACCTTCTTCTGTTTATGACCAAACATGCAGGTTTTGTTATAAATATTAATTGAATATACATTTGAGGTATGGCTTTGTGTAGTTATTGATACTTTTATTGGCAGCTGCCTGTTTAAAACTTGTTTCATGCTTTTTTCTCTTTAAGCAGAAGCAGCATATGAGACATGTTGCTCCAGTGAAGACCCACTGCCAGAACATGTAGAGGGACATTCTGTGGCATGCAATGGCCATTACAAATTTGGTTTTTCATCAAGAGCTTTCTTGAGTTTCAAGTTTGACCATGATGCCATAATGAAAAGTTTTGACCTCTGATGGCAAACTTACTGGGAATAAGAATCAGACTTGCCTGTTGCAATTGAGGGGGTTTATTATCCAGCCTTACTCTTTCTCAGGAGTTTTTTATTTTGTTTTGTTTGTTTGTTTTTAAAATGCAATGCAGGGACTGACTGCTGGTTTGGAAGGGTTTGTTCTCTTTGCAGTATGGGAGTGGCATAGTCAAGTGTTGCACTTTAAATGCAGTATAGCCTTTGTCCACAAAATACCTTTCCAATGTTCAGTTCACTTGTTCCTAGCTGTGCATTAGAGGGCATTCTTTTTACTTGTGTTTTATTTTTTGTGGTTTCTAAAATTTTTTATTATAACTTGCTGTGTGTTTTTAGAATGTCATTGACTTTTTTTTAAACTGTTGGAGTATACCAGCTTGCTAATCTTTTAACTGTTCTGATGTAAATTATTGGACTTGTTAGTCATTATTTTGTAGTACATTGCAATATTACGCAGTGGCAATGAAACTAATTCTCAGAGGACGTCTCTGTCCTAGTGATTTTGAAACCAAGTTGCACATTTCAAACCTAGCCTCAGCCTGTCATCCTTTCTCTGTACTGACTGTTTGTCCCAAATACCTTCCCTCCTTCACACTGGTAGTTTTTGTTGGCTGGCAATCACTAGTACTTGAGTCAAATCTATAGCATGTTGACTTTTTGTACCTACTCTTCCTTGGTCTTCGATAATGACACTCAGATTGGGTAGAACTGAGCCCTTCAAAGTGTCTAACTTAACTCTTGTGCACTGCCCCCAGCTGCATAAGAAGAAGTTACAAAGCAGCTGCTTTTGAAAAAAAAAAAGCTTAAACTTGTCTGTGAGAGGTTACTTGTGTAGAATTTATACTGAATGTAAATAAGCCTCTGTAGATCTCGCTGAGGAGGAAGGCAGGTGCATGGATAATAGAGGCATTGTGTGACACTGAACAGCTTAATCAGGCTTCCAATAACTATTCCAAGGGTGTTCAGTATTGTATTCTGTGCTGTTGTCCTCAGATCTCTTGTGTAGTGTATCTGCTCTGTATATATCCAGTAGTATTGAATTGCACTTGCAGTTAGCATTTAAATGATCTAGCCTCAGTCATTTTCAGCTACAGTGCTTTCTTAAGAAAAAATATGGAAGATGGGAATGCTGGTGGAGGGGAGGAACAAAAACCAGTAGGAGTGGAGGTGATGAACTTGTCACATCACCTTCAGGTTAGTGGGTTTTGAGCATGTGCTTTGCAGTGGAGAGAAATGCACTGAAATAATTTGTCACAGCAGCTTGTGATAGCAAGCATGTCCCAGATTTAAAAATGGACTTTTCTCTAGAATAGAGGTAATTGATAACTTCATGGGTTGAATGAACTACACCCTTGTAGTGTATGTACATGCACTGAGTTTTTATGCAACTCATACGTCATCCAAAACCAAAATCCTGGTCTTCCTTCAACCACCCTACTTCATTTACCCTACCTGATCTGTTACCTAGTCTTGTCCTCAGAAATAGCTTTAGAACTTTCTCCTGGTTTATTCACCTGCCTGGCACCAGGTGATTTAGAACTCTAATGCTGTAATAATTTTGGTCATGGGAGTGCTCAACTTCTGTGTCAGTCAACAGGAGAAATGGATTACAGCATTTCCTCCTTCTGGAGGACGAGGGTTCTGCGGGCCTTGTTTTTCAAGACCAAATTGTGAAATAGCTCAATCTAGCTTTGACTCACTTTTTTTTTTTTCTTTCTTAAACGTATCCAAAGGCCATACAATGACGAAGAAGAGTAATTGAGAAGGTAGGATAATGCTGGAGGAGGTTACGTTATTCAGCTTCAGGTGAAAACTAATCTTTAGTTACTTCTTTAGTGCTTTTTTAGTTGATTTCCCAGCAAAAGTGCCTTTACTCATGGTGAGGCAGAAGTTTGTATCATATCCTGAGGCTGCTACTGCCTGTGGAGTTAACAGGACTCTCCTAAGGCGTAATTAAGTAACAGGCTGTGGAAATCTTTTTATAGATAAGTTGATTTTTCAGATAAATTAGTTATAGATCATTTAGTGCTCTGTGAAATAATGGGGATGTTGATGAGACAGTGAACTTGGAGCATCTGTCATCTGTTTGGGAAGTCCTGTCCCAGGCAAGAGGAAGTCTTCAGAACAACAGAAGCATGTCCTACAAATAGGAGATGCTGGCTGCCCTCTGTTTACTGTGTCATTTTTTTTATTTAGTGAAAGGTTGGTTCAGTATAAGAGACATTGGTTGCTTCATTAAGCAACCCAAAGTGGAGCTTATACATATGTCATGATTTTAGTAAACCTAGCCTTAATGTGAGTTGCAAATAAATGTGATAAATATGCAATAACTTACTTCTTTGTATAAGGGTACCGTTTCTTGTAGTAGCATTGCTTTCTGCTTCCTTAGTAAGGTTTCTAAAACTATGTAAGTGTGGTGGCATGTCATCCACTTGGTGGGTTCCATCATGCCCTGCACAGTGAACATTTTGTTTACTGTTGTTTCTGTTCCTATTTCACCATCCTTTTATAATTATATTTCTAAGTTTAGAAGTACTGTTTACATTATCTTCCATGAAACAGTGAAGAAATAGCAAGTGAGATACAGGCTTTAGTTCTGTGAGTTTTTACTTTATGGGAGCTAGACACAGAGAAACAAGAACTGTTTGCATGTCAGACTCGAGAGCGGGTGTCGAGATACTTGAAACACAAACACTGTCAATTTGAGAATGCTGCCATATTAGGGGTTATTCAGATTATGAATGGTCAGTCAGTGTTCTTGGAATGAAAGAACTTGTGGAGTAAACAAACATTTAGGAAAAAAACCTACAGATGTGTGGTGCTAGGAATCTAGTACTGGTGTGCAGTTTCTAGTACTACCTAAACTCCCTGTTTTAGCATGAGGTTTTTTAGCATCTCTCCTTCTCAGAATGCTCTGTGCTTTGCCCTTGGACTGAAGAGTGGCCTGCCCAGTTGAGTGACTGAAGTGCTACTGACTTCAACTCCTTGGTGTACATCCATCATCCAGCTTTTGAAAGTAACTGTGTCTTGCACTGGTCGAAGGCTGGCAGCAGTGGTTCTGGGAAGGAGAGGGGGAGATAGCTTTATTTATTGCACAATCAGAGTAATTTTTTTAACACAATGGAAATTCTTTAGACCAAACATGCATAAATAAATAGTTTCTCATGAAATTTTGGGCATAATCACTGTTCCAGGCTTCTGTGCTGTGCTCCAGCCTTCCTGAATTAATTTGGTGATTTGAGAACAATACTTAGTGTTTTTCCTGCACCTACCTGTGGCTGTTACAGATGTAACAGTTCCTTTTAAAAACAAGGCAGGTTCCGGGTCTGGCTACTTCTAACATACTTGCTCTCAGATTGTAATTTCAGATAAGAACTTTCTTCTTCCAACCTTCCCTTAATGTAGTGATTTGCTTTTGCACTTGTGCCATGAGTGTGTGAAGAGCAAAGTGTCTACATTAAGAATCCAAGCTCCAATATCCTGTGGTGCAAGACAGCACTGCTGCTCCAGGGGTAACTGGCTGCCCAGTTGTGGGGCCAGTGGGCTGCTTAATCCTCAGATATCTGGGGTTTTTTACAAACTGAGCAACAGGTTTCTCTTCTAGAGGTAAAGCCAGGTGCCTTCATGTTTTAAGTTAGGGGGTTATACTCTAAATGTGTTAGAAAGCTCATAGTTACTGAGAATTAGTAGAATACTCTCTCTCTTGTTGATTTAATTTCTGTAAATAAACTGATTTTAAGTCTTGCACTGTAAATGTTAAATAATCTGGTGCTTATACACAACTTCATAATTTCAAATTGTTTTTGTTATTACAGTATTTCAGCTTTTGAAACAACCAAAATTATTTAAGATATGGTAAATTTCTACAAACTAACTGAAGGTGCTTTTACAGTAAATTAGACTTTAGAAACTCTTCCATAATAGGTTTTTGTTCTTAAGCATTTATAGCAATAGTGTAGTTCAAGAATGAGAGTAGGCTAAATGCTAGTATTTGCACTGTTCTTAATCCTGTACGTAAGCACTGATAGATGCAGTAGGATTTGTGCTGTGTGTGCATTTCACTTTTTCACGTAGGTTGTGCACTTAAAAGGAAGTCAACATAAAAGCAATCCCATTGGCCATATTCAGGATTGTATGAGAGGAAGTACTCTGGGTCAGCAGCAGTACAGTAAAATGAATTGCTCGGGTTTTAACTTGTCTTTTCATTGAGAATGAAAAGTTCAGCAAGACTTAGCTTTTTGTACAGATTCAGCTTTACAGAAACCCTTATCTTTAAAGAGTTCTCAGCTCTGGATGCTTTCAGAAGTGTCTTCAAGTCCTCGTTCAATTCTTCCAGAAAAAAAAAAAGTGCTTCCTTTTAAGTAACTATTAACATTTCACAGAGTACAGAATGTTTTAATTTGAAAGGGTCTCTATGGATTTTACTGAAAACAGAGTTATTTTGTCATTGTTACGCATTTATATTGTTGATTAGAAGAACTGGCTTCTTGTTTCCAGTATGGGTTACAGTTCAGTGCCTTTAAGAAAATGATTACAGCTCATGGAGCATTAATCATTTTAAAATAAGGCATTCATAGCTTTTTAAGAAAACATCCTTCAAACACAGTTCTCTGTGACACATTTCCAACTGTGCGAAAAACTTTGCGAATTTTTTTAAGCATGTTTGATCAAAATTACTGAACTGTGGAGATGAAATTTGTATCTTACTGGTTGGGTGCGTAATTTTGTTATGCAGAAAAAGTATGGGGAAAAAAACCCTGCATGATTAAGAGCTCTCAGCAAATAACTTCTCATGCCAATACTTGCAATAGAACTTTACTGTGTCTGCATGGCACTGCACTATGTGGAAGTTGCACTGCATCCCTGAGCAGCAGTTCAGCTGGGTTTGCAAGGCACTTTTAACATCAGAAAGCAGAACAGCCCCCACGGGAGAAGGTGTGGGGTGGATTCAGGTGTGCACGTCCCAGGACCCAGCCCCGGGTGCTGCTTCCACAAGATGACACTTTCCAGGGCAGCACTGCATGCCTCGCAGAAAACTGGGAGCCAGTGCTTCGTTCTGTGGCTCCTGCATGAAGGGTTTTAATGTCTTCCTCCTGTTTCTTTAAAGCTCAAGAACTCAATCTGTTTTCCTCTGTGTGTGAGTGGCACATCGGTGCTAATTAAGTAGAAAGAACGTACAGCAAACAGGGTTAAAATCATTACAGATTTTATTCAACTTCCATTATGTTTTTTTGAAGAAGGTTTGCATTAGTCAGCTCTTCAACTGTATTAAATAAAATCTGTAACCACCTGTAACATCTGCTGTACTGATGGTTGTGATTTTGTTTGCTATGAATTCAGAAACTGAAGCACACCATTTAAGAGACTATGACTAAGTTGACATTTTCTTCTATATTGTTATATTTTTCTCTGTAAAATTAAGTTACTTTATAAATAAACTTATTGAAGTACTGAAGTATGAATATAAGGATTGCTGGTCATTGTGAAATGTGAAGCCTGCAGAATGCTTGTGTTGCCTTAAGCCAGCAGCAGTGGTTCTATCTAGTGCAGGAACAGAAGCAGTATTTTTTTAAAGTCAGCTGTAAAGGTGGATGAGGAGCCCATTCAACACAATGGAAAGAAAAGAAAATGAAAAAGGTGTTAGACATACTGGAGAAAGGAAGTATGTGAACTTCAATCAGTACTTTTAGAATATTTATGTAATACTGAGTATTTTGTTTTCTTTTTTTGTTCTGATCCATATAACTTGTTATTAAAAGAACTGGATGTGTGGAAACAGTTTCACATGTGCCCTTGCATTTCTATGAAGTGTCCATTGAAGCTGTAGAGGGTTTGGGGGAAATACTGAGGTTCTTGAGCTCAGCTAAAAGGTGTGGCCAGATCTGAGTTTTCACCAACTTTTCATGGCTCTGTCAGGGGAAGTTTCCTGACAAATCACCTCCCTCCGTAACTTCTCTTGGAGACAGGACATCTTTGTGTAGAGGTACCTCGATGCAGTCCATTCAACAGTGAGGTGACAATGCATGGTAAAAAAACTCCCAAGGCAAAGGAACAGCATTAGAAATTTATTCAGAATATAAGAACATTTGTAAAATAAGTATTATAAATGCCTCTGTATAAATAAATGCAGTTTTTACAATTCTATATCAAACAAACACAAAATAGCTCTTTTACAGCTGCTAGGAAACTAAAAAGGAGCAACACATTTAAAGCTAATTCAGTAAGGTGAAAGGTTTCTAAAAGTTACAATGCACGGTACAGTATTAAAGGAGGAGGAAATCTTAATAAAACCAGTAGAACAATACTGACATGAATGCAAACTTAGTCACATGTGCTTTGCAATAGCTAACAGTACATTCAAGCTGGTGAAGATTCATACATCACAGAATTGGGAAAAAAAGTATATTTGTTTTTTTTTTTTTTCTGAGCACTTTTGTGAAATACAAAGTCTCATGCACTCTGGTGACTTAGAAAATCAAAAAATGTCCAGTCATTAATTCACAAACAGACTTAGGTTTTGTTGGCAAGAACCACCTCTTTTTCTTGCATTGCAAATGTATCATTTCTGCCACAAGTGCCACGAGAGTGAAGTTTCTGTAACTCACAGCCACTGCACACTCAAGTGTAACTGCTGTGCTGGTATTTCAGAGTTGCATAAAAGGAGTTCGAGTTTTCTGGCATTTTTTCTGAGGGTTGGTGCCATTTTAATGGGTACACTGAAGCTGCAGCTAATTATTAATATTGAACAGTTTTCACAATACCATTAAACCTTTTACCACATTCCCACTGATCTTTTCCAGTGTGCCCACAAGTGAAGCAGCAGCTCTTGCTGAGGGAAATACCCGCTGGCTTGGTGAACTGTGGCTACTGCTGAGGCTGCAGGGTACCAGTGTTGCTTTTTCATCTGCAAGCCCCAGGGGAAAAACATGGGAGTGGTTTACATTTACTGGTGATTTGTAATTTATTCTAAAGCACTTCTAGAGCACAGCTGGCAGGGAAGATACCCAGTCAGTGTAGTAAAATCAGCAAATCATAAGGCCTGGAAAAGGCACTGAGACTGCAGGTTTTCTTATGCCTCTGTATAAGAGTATCTCAGTATTTTTATGGAAAAATCTTTTCCCTGTGAGGATGGTGAGGCACTGGCACAGGTTGCCCAGAGAAGCTGTGGCTGCCCCATCCCTGGAAGTGTTCAAGGCCAGGCTGGATGTGGCCTGGAGCAGCCTGGTCTAGTGTAAGGTGTCCCTGCCCATGGCAAGGGGTTGTAACAAGATGATTTTTAAAGGCCCTTCTAACCCAAACTATTCTGTGATTCTGTTCTAAATAGGAAAAAAAAAAAAAGGACCCTTAAGAGGCAACCCAGTGCAGTAGCGGTTTCTAGTCCTCTTCAGTGAAAAGTGTTTCACATGGACATTTTGAGATGTCTGAAGTCACACGGGTGTTTCAGGGGCCAGAAGGCAAACATGTAACTGCATTTTGCACACAGTGGGTACTTTTCTTTGTGTTTCTTCAGATACAAGTGTGCTCAGTTGCCACTGAGGCTTATGGCAAACCCCCACCTTCCTGTGGGTGAGAAAATTGGGCCAAAAATGGTAAACACCATAGAGAGCTGCTAAGCAGATTTATAAAGAAAGAAAAAAAATCAATGTGCCTCCTCCCTCAACAGACTGATTTGCTAAAATTTCTATTCACATTATAAATTAAGAAGTGCAATTATTTTGAGAAAGAGGACTGATCAAAACCAGAGCATCACTACACAAAAATTTTGAAATCAGTGTTGTTTTAAGTTGCTGTTGCAATCAATCACATATGATGCTGGCTGTGTGGATGATGTATCAGGCTCTAGAGAAGCAGGAATGAGTACTCTAAGGAAAGCAGACGACAGCAGCTACAGTAGTAAGAGATGGAACACCAGCTGCTACAGTTCCAGATGTAAGCAAGTCTTGACAATAATGCCACATACTCTGAATACAAATTCCCACAAATATTTTGCCTGGCCTAAGCAACAGTAGGCAAAACCAGTAAAAGTCTCTGAAAATATCACCTTAGTACTTGTAATGGGAGGAATAAATGAGAGAAGTTACCATAACTCTAAACACACTAGTAAAACCTTGAGGTGCAACTCAACATGTAAAGCAAAAAGCATATCTGAAATCAGATTCACTGGAAATCAGCCTGGAAAATGCAAAGCAGAGGCATATCACAGCAGCAGGCTAACACAGTGAATGGACTCTAGCTTGGCTTGTTAAAACACACACGAAGCTGTTTTACGTACTCTGTCAAAAATAAGCAAATTCTGAATATAACAGGTGCTATGGCAGACTCCTGTATTTTGACCCCTACAGAAATCAACCTGATCCCCATGATTTGCTTAATATTCATTAACCTAACAAGCCGAAATTTGTACTTCAGTCAGCTTCAAAATACAATAATACGTGATTTAAACAAGAGCATGTTAGCAGTAACAAAAACTAACCTAAGAAGCTGTAAGACTTCACCATTCACATTCTGTTTGTGGCTGGATATCCATACACCTACACATTTATAGTTTTGTGCCCATGTATTCAATATTAAACAGGTACATTCCTTATAAGTACCTTTTTTGGTCAAAGAAAGTATAAAAAGAAGACATTCTACCTCTTGATCACAGTAAGCTGTAATAAGCACAACGCACGTGACAAAAATGGCCCAGCTTCTTAAAGAAAACCTTGGATATAGTGTACATAGCAAGAAAAACCAACTTTTTTTTACAAAGTAGTTGCAAACACCATGCAATATAAACATCAGGAGGTCTCCTGTAATTTCTTACCCACCCTTGGCACAGACCATTGATGTGGCATGGTGAAACTCACAGCCTTTGGCCCTCTTACACACTGTAAGAAATACACCTTTATCATTGTTTTTAGAGATGCAACTACACTTTCTTGGCTTTTTTTCCCAAAACAACAGGAGTTTTCCTGCCCACTCTGCACTATTAGCAGCAGGACTGCAAGCAAGCAGGCTGCAAAAAAAAGCTTTCCAGCCTGTAATCTCCCCACTCTGCAGCTGCCTGTTTGGTTGGTGTAACCACAACAGCAAGTCCTGAGGGTACTGTTGCCTTAGGTTTTAACCCTTGTATTTTCAGATTCTGCATTGCCTGGTGTGTATGCTTTCTCTATGGCCTCTCTGGACTCACCCTTCAAGGACAGGCCCAAGCTTCTAAAGGGGGTGGGGGGGGAGCGAGCTAAGGGAGCTGGGGGGAAATTGCAAAGTTTTAATTGGTGAATTGATGCTGATGTGCAAATGGATCAAACCTATAAAGGTGTGGAGAACTCGTGACTCGTTGTCCATTTTGGGTGATGCCACTGGGGGGCTCTGTCTGCCTAAATGTACCTTTGAAGGCCTCTCAAATAAATACCCACCTTTTAGTCCCTTACTCCTGACTGGCCTCAGATTTTGGGCTAGCCTTTTAGGCAACAGTACAGTATGGACTTGTGTGCAGAGGCAGCTCAGGGATTGGGAAAACTCTCACATGAGCTACAAACTACCCAAATGAAAACCTCTTAGCATGAATTATTTTGCTGTGTGACACTGTCACCCACAGGACATATTTTAAATGGGAGAGAAGCTGTATGAATATAGACAGAACAACACAGACAATGTACACAATCATAGCATGATAATTCAGGCACTGCCATTTTACATTACGAAACAGTTCTTAAGGTTAACACTTTAATTATCCCCATGACACCCCTCTGGGATCCCAGAGAAGGTACTTTTAAGTTCTGTCAGCATTGACAGTCAGAGCTTTCAGCATTTGAAGCCACCTACAAGTCAGCCTCCAAAAGAAAGAAAGTTGTAATGGCACTAAGCAACCTTTACAGAGATGCACTTAAAGTGAAGTTTCATTGGTGTGTGGTCTGGAGTTCTCTTCTTCCAGTAAAGCTATTCTTTGTTTGAGCATTCTTACTTGTGTCTCGTGTCTCTCCACCATGGCCATCATCTGCGATTCCAATTTCTTCAGCTTATTTTGATGCTTTTTCTTTGCTTTTTCATAAGCTGCTACCAAGTTGCTGTTAAAAACACAAGGCAATAGAAGGCAATTTAAAAAGGCTTGTTCATAGAGTAAGTGCTACAAAAAATCCACCCCAAAGCCCCACCTTCAGGGAATCCCAAAATTTGGGTACTGATCATCTTCCTAAAATTTACCAGTGCTTTAAAACGGATTAGATCCAAACCTTTTTGATCCAAACCCAGATCAGTGCTAATGTCCATCTTTTCCAGAAAACATACGCACCTTTACCAATAAACTGGAAAACAAAACATTTTTAAACATGGTTTAAAGAGCCAGATGGAGGATGCTGACTTTGACCTTGCAGAGCACTGTTTGTGAGTCAGGATACCACAACATTAAACATCATTTATAGAAACACTGCTAAACAGAATCTGCTTAGAATATCCAGGACTGAATTTGCATTTTCTATTTTAAAAAGTAACCTTTAGAGGATGGGATCTGTGCTAATTTGCTAGCTGCTGAGTAGCTTCTGTGACTCTACACTGACTGAGTAGGAAAGCTTGAGGTGGGTGCTGCTTCTCACCACAAAGGATTTCAAATACAATTTAAGGAAAACTACACTGCAGGAAGGGCAGCTGCAGTCCACCATATTCCTAGGCCATCCAAACACAGTGCAAGTAAAATGCCCTGAGTGAGCAGTAGAATTAAGGTGTGATTCTCCAAGACAGTTTATTAATGAAGAGGCTGGAGCCAAAGAAAAGGGAGCAGTTTAAAACAAAGTAACAGATTCACACTTTTTTTTTTGTTCATCTACTCTTATAATTGTACAATTACTACGAGTAACTCAATTATGATTAACCTATTTCCCCCCCTTCCATTCTTAACTGTGTAGTTGTCAGTGACCTACACTGGAGTTTTATACTCCATCTCTCACTGTAACCTTAAAGACTGAACACAATGAACGTGAGAAGCCACAAACTTCTCATTAAGGGGAATATTACAGTGCTTTGCCAGGACACAGCAAAAAAAAAAAAATCAATGGTGCATCCATCTGCTGGTAGATCCTTTACCTGTTTGCCCTTTTAAGGTCGTTAACAAATTCTGCAGACTGCTGATGTCTGATTTCACTGCTCTTCGTGAGTCTCTCCAAAGCACTCACTAACTCCTGCACTCTTGCTTTCAGTTTCTTCTCCCTGGATCAGGTGAAAAGGAGGCAGAAAACTATTTTCAAAACAAAAGTAACACTTCACTTGCAAGTGCATGAGCAGTTGTCCTGTGCTGGCTTGACATGCTGAAAATATTTTCCTTACTACTACTAGGATAATACAGGAGGTAGTTCTTACATTAACCTTTTTGCAAAGATTGGTATTTACAACATTCACCATTTTAGAACACAGGATCAGAGATTCTCCAGACCAAAGTCAAAACAAACTTCTCTGGTAGATCATGGTCTTGTATGCATTGAATCACACTAAGAAATAAGCAGAAAGATACATAAAATGCTAATATAGTTTACCAATACTCACCAACTATGAACCAAAAGCTAATGACATTAAGTGTGCCAAAATGGAAGTAAGGTACCTTATCATCTACTCACATTACAAGGACCTCTATGTGGGAAAGAAAAAGTGAACAAGACAGCTGGGCAGGAGCAAGTATAACAGCTTGGGGATTAAGCTGAGTTTAAAAAGCACTACCCAGGTAAGCACATGGGGTGAGACAGGTGCTTCATCCTGGGGAGCTCCCTGCTGCAGAGCTGGTGGCTGATGTCTGCTCAGAACACTCCTACACAGACATGGGACTGTCCCAGGAGCCCTTCTCTGTGACCTAAACTCTCAGCACAGATAGCCCAGAAAAAAACCCCACCAGATTTAGAAGGGGTTCAGGGTTGGGGAAACAGGGGAAAAGGGATTTTAAGAGTGACATGGAGCTGTGCTCAACTGGGACACAGATTTGGCAGTATCAGATCTTACACTTGGGAACTTTGTGTGTTTGTATGGAGGCACTTGTCTGTGCTTTGCTACCTGGGATGACTTTGCCCTGATCCACCTTTCCCTCCTGCTGCTGCTGCAGCACTGCTCCCTGAGTACACCTGGTTAATCCCAGCAGCAACAGCCCAGCTCCCACAGGAGCCCGCCGGGAATGAACACCCTCAAGTTTGTGAAAGCTTCCCCAGCTCTGCAGATACCAGAGGGATGCTCGGGGAATCCCATCTCAGCAGCCTGCAGTTCCCAGGCAGGCCTGGGTATGGCAGCCTCTCACCACCAGAGACAGGGACAGCGCCCGGCTCCGGCAGCAACAGAAGGGCTTTCACAGAGCCAGCCGGGGAAATATTCCAAGTTTGCAGTCCGTCCCAACACACTCAGGCCCTGATTTACCGGCCAAATTAAAAAGGACATAAGAGGGCCCTTGTTGATGAGGAATCATCAGTATTCTTTGCGCGTCCTTTCATCAAGGAACGTGCTCTCTGCTCTCAAGTAACGCAATCCTTCTCACTCGCAGTTAAAAATTTGCTGCCATCCACCCCAATTATAAATTCTACTTTTTATATCCTATCTCAGCAGTCAGAAAGACTCAGCACAGTCTACAGTCAAAATCTGTGTTCTGCAAAAAGAACAGGAAGAAAAAATGCCAGAACATAAACAAGAAAAGATCAGACTTGGCAGAGGCCAGGCCTAACGTGATTGTGGCACGGCACTACTGATATGACAGAACAGAGCACCGTGAATTTGGTGTTTGTCTGCTCCAAAGGTTGCCACAGCCAGAGGCTCTGGGGAAGGCTCAGTAGCACCATGCCCAGCATGACAACCCAGTGTGAACAGCAAGCCCAGTGGAATAAACAAGCAGTGTTTGGGTGGGCAGAGAAATCTGTAAAACTGAATGGGGATGATTTAACATCGTGTGCAGGGGAAGTTATAGCTGTGAAACACTGCACACAGTGCCATGGGAAAGAGCCCTGCAGAGCCACAGTTCACTGCAGCCAAAGCCCTTCACACACCTGTTGTAACAATAGCTGCGTAGAAAAGAAACACAGTGCAAAGTCTTTGTGGAACTTGTCGTGCATGCTGAAGTTTGGTTGCTATGGTGACTGTTACCTGAGAAAACGATTGTATCACCTTTTGTCTGTTTTCACACCTTTCAACCAGTCCTGTTCAGCCTGAGCTCAGCTAAACACCAACCTGTATTTCTTTACATTTGGTCCATAACTTCCTTGTCTTGCTGCTTGTCAAAGACACAGAGCCAGCAGAGTGGTAAGCACTTAAACAACTTTCAGATGCCAATTCTGAACCATCCAGCCAAACAGGTAACAGTGGGTAGTACTTAAATCTATAGATGACTCAAATTTACACTGGCATCAGTAAAGTACATGTATTGCTTTTGGCTTTTCTTGATGTCTTGAGGTCAGTGAAAACAGCACTAGATAATCCCTTCTCAACCTTAATCTCATGGAAAGCAACTGGTGGTTTCAACATGTGCTGAAATATCCCAAAACTCTGAAAAATACAACGCATTGGGATATACTTTTACACCTTCTGTTCCTAATTTAAGAAATGTCTATCTAAATATCCTTACTTCAAGACACATTTCACAGAACAAGTAACACACGAGTAGACAGACACAGCAGCAAAGGCAGAGCAAACACCCTGGTTTAGTCTGGGAAATGAAGTTGGACATATACTTGGTTAAGGAGTATTATACACTAGAAACATGTAAGGTTTTCCCCAGAGTGCTGCATCTTCTGTTTTAGTAGCAATGGGAGACCTCTGAGCTGTACCGTCCTGGCTGGAAAAAGCCCCATTGCTTCACAATGCTACCTCCTCCTGCTTTCCCCTGTTTCTATCACTAATTACCTCAGTTTGGCCAGGAAGAACTGTCTTTATTTGTTTCTCTTCAAAGCTGATTGCGTGGTTAGGCAGTGAACAGGAGTGATACTGAATCCTGAGGTGCTGTCTTTAGGGGATTTCCAGCACCACATCACTCTCCTGATTGCTGTTGTAAATCAGCAGGGTGTGAAAAATCAGCAACTACAGACTTAGCAAGGCAGAATATTTTCAATACTGGATATGAAGCATGTCTCCACAATGAGATACATGTCAAAGCTGCAAACCAGGGGTGGAACTGCACTTGATGTGACAGACATTAAGAACATCCTACTGACAGGGATCACCACCTGGCTGTAGCACAGCCTGCTGCTGCCAGACACTATTCCAGAGTCTGAAGCCCAAACTCCTATGGAAGCCTATACCCCAAACTCATGCTGCTATTGTGCCCTAGGGCTGTAATATGGACATGTATGTATCCCAAGAAAGTACTTACGCATGTATTTTGATGGGAAGAGGGAAGGGGAAGCAAGTATTTTTCAGAGAGCTCAATTTCTGTGAGCCCCTGACTCACAAGTCTATTGGGCTGCAGAAGTCAGCACAGCTTTTCCTCCCAACAGTTCCTCCTCCAAGTGGCTACTGCAAGCCAGAGCTGAAGGTAACACAGCCACAACAGTTCTGTGTGCACAGAGAAAATGAGCAAGCACTCCCAGATGAGGGAACAAGCCTATGATCTGAGGGCATGGCTCACTTCCAGCACAAGGGCTCTCTGATGCTGAGAAGTCATCTGGGGAAATCCCTGACTGCTCCCTTTCCAGGGAAAAGCCCAGAGTAAGTGTATTCAAAGGCCTACAGCCTACAACATCCGATAAAAACACTATTTCCAGTGAAATGTCTAATATGCTGGTAATAAAGGCTTTTGTTTAGCATTTTCACAATCAAAACACTCAGTGGGCAGTTGCATAGTGGTTTTCAAGGGCTTTTTGTTTCAGGATGGCTGAATAGGAAGGGGCTAACTGGTGTTCTCTGGTTTCAATGCTACCAGTGCAGTGAGTGGGGAATTCTGCCAGAGCCGTAAAGGAAACTGTGTTTCTGTCAATTTGGCTTCCACACAGTGACACCATGTTTGGCACACAGCAATGTAAGCAAGGTCATGAGCACCTTATATTTTCCCTCCTGTCTGGGCTTTTCCAGACATGTTCAGGTTTCACATGCTAGAAGTCCTCCCAGATTTTCCTGCTCTCGCTGATTTCACTGAAATTTCCCCAGTGCTGCAAACAGGAAGCTGCTCTTCTCTGGCACGCAGAAAGTTGATTTTTCTGCCCCTGGCTTGGAGTGTACCCAGCTAACTCCCCGTTCTTGTGAAAGCACCAGCTACCACCCCTCTGCCCTGGGGTCAATAGCACCATAGCTCTTGCCAAATCTGAAGCAAAAGAGGAACAATGAGCTCTCTCGAAATCACGAGGTGAGAAACTTTCCCACAGCCAGGGAGAGGAATCTTGCCATCCCTAGGGCACTGATCATGGAAAACTGCCTGCTACAGGCAGATCCATTCAAGTCCTGGCTCCCCTGAGGAGTGGGACCACCAGCTTCAGCTCAGCACCTGCCCCTGAGCTCTGCAGATACAAAGCCCTGACAGCAGCAGCAGCAGCAGCTGGGCAGCCAGCCTGGGGACACAGAGGCCTGGGGATTCCTGGGCAGAGGTATCCATGCAGGTGGGACACCCCCAGGCAACTGAGGATTGGGAAGCAGAGGGAGAAGAAGCACCTCCTGCATGGTCCACAGCTATCTGCATGGCCCCTGCTCTGAAGGAGAAGGCACACACCTTCCATCCCACACTCCACTCCTGCTCCCTTCCCTCACATCCTCCTGGTGCTGTGAGCCTGGCAGGATCCCTCACTCGCCTCTCTGACTTTTCCAGTTGAACAGGGTGACACATGATCGTTTTTCCTAGGTATTTGGCTCCTCTCAGGAGATAACAGCTGGACATTTAAAAGGAATGCAGATAAATTCTCTTTCCATCAGCAGTTGGAACTAACACCGATGTCAGGCTGGCATGCAGAATCCCCAAGCTGATTCGAATGCATGCTTGCCTTATCAGTCTGAGTTGGCCTGCTAAGGAAAACTAGTATATAATATATGTTTTAAAGAGGCAACAAAGCAACGCTACAGAAATGCCAAGAAAGTAATAAAGTCACCTTCTTCAAATGCCATGTCTTCCTGGCTCACCTCTTGTAGCGTCACTGGGCTTGAACACACCTGTGCTGCCTGCTACCTGTGCACAGGTAGGCTTTCCTGATTGCAGAGGAGACAGAGGGTGCTTTAAAACCCACTCTGCTGGTGTAAAATACTGTACTGCTTTTTCTGCTGATTGTCAAGATGCTTAGAGCAGATCTGGAAAAGCAGACGGTACCACAGGCATGTGTTACACCCCCTGCAGTGGGGAGACAGGCCAGGTGTGGTCCTGGGAGCAACAGATCGGCAACAGACAGGGAGAAAGCCCTGGAGGGAGGCAGCAGCACGCCTGCCACACTCACTGCTCAAACTTCCCACCCAGCTCTGCCAGCCCAGCCTGGAAGTTCTCCAGACCTGGAGGTATTTGGAGCTCCCTGTGACAGCTATATCCAAGTGCACAGCAGCTCAGACAACCACACAGTGGTAAGAAGACCTACTTACTCCATGTCAAAAACAGAGAAAAAGACAAATTATGGTTGTCTGTGAGGCATACAGTAAAAATAGCTACTCGAGGTGCTTCTGAGGAATCTGTCCCTGACATGCCCATGAATCACTTTACTTCTTGTGAGAAGGTTTGTCTCAGTGGGACTCTCCAGGGGGATTTCCAGAGACAGGCCATGCCTCCTGAACCCTCCAGGCAGACAAGGGGAAACCACAGAAGGATACTGCACTGTCACAAAGAAAAAAGACATTTCTGAAATTTGCAATGACTGCAATCCATACTAGTGTCTGGCTTTCAAATGCCTCAGAGCTGATTATCTCCTCATTTAATTGATGTGATAATTAGAGAACAGAAATAAGAAAACACTGACAGAAAGCAGCTGAGGACACATCAGTGGGTCCAGAACACCAACCCCTGCCTCCCTCCCCTCACTTATACCCACTGCATGTTCAGCCTGTACCTTGGTCAAAGAAAAGGAGGATTTTACGAATCAGTACAAGTCTTAAGAGGAATTTTAAATCTGACTGATAGTAGTATGATGTGTTTAAGACATTTCCATTTCAATTTCCGAGACAACCTTACTGATGGTCAGGATAGGCCTGAATTTCAGTGATGCTTTTACCAGCCCCTGGATCCTGCTATCACAGAATTAAGGTCAGCCCTTAAGGACATGGCAAACTAACACACCATCAAATTAGGTTTATGGAAGTTTAAATTAAAGGAAGGTGGCTTGATTTCTCTCTCACTGACACTGTGTCAGGAAATAGTCACTACCATGCCCTGGTACAGCTTTCTATTGAAATGTTTGCTCTTTGAAAAGAAGGTTGGCACAGAATGTGGCTGTGGTCTTCAGACAGGGATAAGGACCCAAGATTGCAAGAAACATTGCTATGTCTCAAATAGACACATGGAAGTTCTTGCAATAGGATGAATTTTTTATGTCCTACTAGAAATACCTGCAGCTTCCATTTCCAGAGAGGCAGGACTACCAGTCTGTGCAGAACGTGCTTTTTGTTAACAGAAAAAGAGCTGTTCGCCAGTCCTACTGATGACCACTCATTTCCTCTCTCCACAGCCACTTCACAATTAGCAGCATCACTCACTACGTTATCTCTCAGTTCAGAAGTCATCAGCCATGGTAAATATAAAGCTCCTTTGTTGTGCTGCCAGATGGAAAGTCACCCTTTTGTGAGGGAGATACTGAAACACGTCTAGACTGACACGACTCATGTAACCCTGCACAGCCATCAAGGATCATAATTCTGTGCCAAATGATGATGCAGCTGAGGTCTGAACAGTCAGTCTAGTTACAAAGTGTTTTGCCTGCTATGGCCCTTATGTAGTACTGCTAGATCCATCCTGGCCAAATATTTTAATGATTTATAAATGATTCTCTAAATAAAATAAAACTGTACACAGACAGAAAAGCTATCAGGAACTGCAAATACAAGGAGAGACCACAGGAGGACCTCAACAATCACAGTATTTGTAGCAAGGCCTGGGGAGAGGGAGAAGTTTCAGTCTTGCCAGCTTGGCCGTTTTTCTCACACTGAAAGAACTTACCAGAAGAAAAGATCAGTTCTATCACCATTACCATCACCCTTCTAAAGCAGGATGGAATTCTTACTGCCTACTAAGTTACAAACTCATACAAGTCATGTACAGTGCTCCCTGCCCTGCCCCAGCAGAGCACAACAAACCAGCAAGGAAAACACTGTTTTCAAGTCTTTCCCCAGAAAGACTGGATCACATGCCTGATTTTGGGGTATTCAACCAAATCTTCTCTCATAATCTTCCCTCCAGCACAATCATCAAGGTGTCAGTGCCAGGCCATGAGGGTGCTGGGAATGCATTTCTGCCCTCACAAGAATAAGATGCTGCCTGCCAACAAGCTTGTTTATGGATGTGTCAAACTCAAGAAAGAAGAGGCTTTGTGTCCATTAAAGCACTTCATCATCCCATCAAGGAAAGAGAGAGAGGAAAATAAAACTGTTAAGGACTCTGGCAGAAAGTGTTTACGTTTGCCTGGAACAGGATGTGTCTCTAAATTAGTGAGCTTAGCCTGCAATACCAGATCTTTGTTTACCTAGATGTAACTTTTCAGCATGGGACCTGCAGATAACTTACATTTCTACTAGTTAGCATAGTGACCATGGAAAAGAAAAGTGACTTCTGTGAAGAGCTGGTAAGAGGGGTTTTAATGCTGAGTACTAGGACAGGAAATTCTGAGTCATTCTAGAACAAATATTTTATGAAACAACAGATGAAGAACTGCTTCTTCCTTGAATTTCTGCTGGTGGGCACTACCAACAAAAACTTAGTAAGCTTCAAAACATGCTGCTGGATTCCAGATTTTCAAAAAAATCCACATCTGCAGAGAGAAGACAGCTTGCCTCTGTGGATGAGACTGTTCTGCTGCATGGCCATTTGCAGGCTATGAACAAATAAATGCTTCCAAACTACACCAAAACCCAAGCCATAACTACGTCCTGCTGTTTTATTTGGGTTTCACTCTGTTTCAATTAAGTGAGAAGAACCTGACAATTTAACAGCAACAGAAGGACAGAATGGGAAAGCAGTAGAGGGGGGAGCAGGCAGAGCTTTAGTCTCTGTAATGACAGGATGAGGAGGGGACAGGAAGCAGGGCTGCTGATTGATATCACATGCTCTGACAAACACACTCAAAGGCAAATGGAGTTTTGCCCCTATCCTTGCAGCTTTTGTCCCCTGCACCAGTGTCTACTGCCTGGAGGAACAACAGACAGGTCCAATTGTTGGATGTGTGCATGAATTGTAACCAACCCTGAAACACTCCTGAACATTGGCATTTAAATAGTATCTATAGGCCACAGAGCATGATATGCACTTGTTCCATATCTCCCTCCCACTCCTCAGCAGACACAGCTATTGGGACAAATATTTTTCATTTTATATTCTGATCCTACTTCTTCGGCAGGTGAGGAGGATGCATTTGCAGAGGAAAATGACTTTGACCATTTTTAGAACTCCTTTGTACATCTGTGATGGTACAAATTTCATTGTGATATTTGAAGGCCCATTTATCCAGAGTTAGGAACTGCTGGTTTTATTTGGCATAGCTGTGGCTAAGCCAGGTTGCAGAAAGCTTTCTCCATGTGCTAGACAGACCTCCAAGTGAATTGCAGAGACAAGATTTTAGGGTAAGGAGGACTAAGCATTCATCTTGACTTGGCTGGCACACTGATTAGGGAGAAAAATACCCTGTCCACACAGCTTGCAGGAACAGTGCTTGAGCCCCACTGGCAGCAGCAATCACATTTAGTACAGTCATATTTCCATTACACAGAGAGCCTTCACAATTTATGTACAGTTTAATCCGATTATTTTTCTTCCCCATTTCTGCCTGACAAACTGTACTTGTGAGGCCCTTGGCTGGAAATCCATGCTAATCAACTTAAGGCCTAGTAGATAAAGCAAAGTTGTTTTCTCTGTGTTGTCAGCAAACCACATTTCATGACTATACTCAAACCTCTGCTAACTAAGGTCACTGGCATCTTTTTGAAATCCAGGAGCATGTAACAAGAGCAGGAGAAAGCAGCGGCTTGAGTGAAGGCAGAAAATGCTGGTGGAGCAGCTCACACCAGGGCTGCAGTGGAGGATATGGGGGAGGCCACTGTCTCTCTGCAATGTTTATGTAAATTACTTTGTTGATGGGTTTTATCCGCCCACACGCAAATGACAGTTTTGATTATTTTAACCACGGAATTTTGTTTCCTGCATCATGCAAACTAAGTACTCAGCAACTGCCAGACTACTAAGCAAGTGGTATGAGATGTATTGATTCTGCAGTGGTAATGATCTTACATTTTACATAATGCCTTTCAGGCTCAAGTGTCCCTAGGCACACTACACATTGCACCTCAGGAATTAAACACAAAAGCTGCCTGGAAGGACATTCCACCATCAAAGAGGGTGCAAACACCAGTAAAGTAAAACACATTCTTCCCTGCCAAAACTCTTACTAGCATTTTGCACAGGCTCTAAATATAAGAACCAGATTAGGTCTTAGACAGCCATTTCTTGGAAAAGGTGGAGCAAGTACTGAAACCATTATCGAAACTGTGAATTTCTTTGTCATGAAGTTTAGCACATAGCTGGTGCAGCAAAAACTGCTGCACAAACAAATATCTAGCTAATGTATAACTGTACTGAAAGCTTAGGCTTAAAACCTGGCTGTTGATAAAAGCAGTTTGTCAAGACATCAATTTTCTCTCCCATTGGAAAGCTAATGCTTCACACAATGTCATTTGTAATTGAACTGTGGCTCCACTTACATACTCAGGAGGCAAATGGAGCATCTGAGTCATCAAAATGCCTGCAATTCCCACTCTCATAACTCCTACCCAAGTTCCAACCTGCGGCCAACCTTTTTAACATAAGATCACACTTCAAATCCTGTCTTCACTAAAGGTTTTCTGTATGCACACAAGAAAGTCATGTCACTGCTTTACGCCTCATGCTTTTGCCTGAATATGGTCATTACTGCCATTTTGAGAGTTTATTTCTAAAATTGAACTGAATTTGAGAGAACCTCAAGGAGAATGGAGCTGAGCACCATGTGAAGACTTTCACCAGCTAAAGAACAACAGCAAAAAGAAAGGGGGACTTGTTTTCCTTCTCATGGGACACATCCATGGTCACTGTTAAAATCACTTGAGGGTGATTTTAGTTCCGAAGGCTCGGAACTAAACCTTTCCCAGGATCTACAGGACAAGTGATGTTCCTGGTGCAGGGAGCTGTGCTTACCTCCGGAGTGCACTGGTCAGCTCAGCAGTCAGTTCACTGTCGTTGTATGGTCTCAGCTCAGCGAGTGTTAATGGTGTTGCGGTGCCATCGCTGCTTTCCTGAGAAAGGAGGAAAAGACACCTAATTAGAAGTTACTGACCATCTTAAGTGGAAATTTCTGATAACCTCTTAGCTCACAGTTACTTTTACAAGGAAGGTGAAATAAACAACACAATGTTACAACAACATGGCAGTGTATCAACATACCACGGAATGGACTTAATGGATTAATACTTCACAAATCCCTCTAAATGTTTTCTAAACCACCACAGCTCACTGAGTTGCAGAATTCTGCCACAGTGTGCAAAACTGCTGGTGCCTTCCTTATATTTCTTTTGACACCACACGTGAAACAAAGAAGCACTGGGATGAACAAATTCAGATGATGTATTGCCAGAAACAAGTAAGAGAGACATAGCTCTGGATTTTGTTTTTAAACACATTACTGAAATTTTCTGGGGACACAGCACTAAAATAAGATGAACTTATGTCTTCCTAGGTATTTATTTCTTAATACAAATCATTACTGCAAATGCAGAAATCTGTTTAATTTGCATAATACTAAGGAGAGAAAAGTCTTCATTCTCAAACTATTATAATCTGACCTGGGGAAAGATAATGTCATTACAACGCTCTAACTGCTTCACAGAAATGAGTGGTATTTTTTTCATATTTTGTACTGGGGGAGAATGGTATTTTGCATTTCCAGCGTTTCCAGTGAGTGGCAACAAGCAAAACACATGTTCAACCACAGCAACTTGTATGTTTGGCAAGACTGGCCTTGTGGTCCTCCTCAAAACAACCTTATTTTGGCCCAGGTTTAACAGCAATTCTGCAACGTTCTCTTAAGTCACAGCATGGAAGGAACCACCTAACAACTGGAGAAGAGAGAAAAGATCTACATACAGACAAAAGAAGAGAATAATTAACATGCTAAAGACTGCTGTGGGGATGGGAGTGGTTTAATTGACCATGTTTATGACTTAGGAAACAAAGTTCGACTCCTGACCTTGCCCAATTTGTCTTTGCTTCCGCTGCTTGTTGAGCTGAGAGATCTCATTCTCTGCTCTTTCTGTTCTTCCACTTCAGACTTCAAGTGCTCAATATGGACAAGGTAGGCCTGCTCCTGGGCCTCCCGACTACTCAGCTTCAATTCCAAGGCCTTCTTCTCCTTCTCCAGCAGGTAAAGCTGTGCCTTGAGCTCTGCCATCTCCTCCTGTTGAAGAAATATAATCAGCATGGGGACTTCATGGGACTAAGTACCTGAAGGAAGATGAGCTTAAACCAGATTTTCATCCACTCCTACAACCTAAGTGTTCTTTTCACGGAGAACACTATCAGCATCCAGATGACTTCTCATAATCACACTGCACATTTGTCAAAAGACCTGTACATGTTCAGTCTGATGTATCTGAGTATGATGAGCTGTGCCACCCCTTTATCATCTTCAGAAATAAGCTCAGAAGCAACAGAGCAGCTAATGCAGTGCTGAAATTAGTCTATCAGGGATCTGAGAGAGCTGCCACAGCTGCTGAAATTTCTTTGGTTCTACTTCATCTTTCAGAGATCATTGTCTTAAAAGCAGAAGTGTATGACTTTCCTGTCAAAACTCCTCCATAAATGCCAGATTTCGGTTTCTTATTGATATATAAGAATTTATCTCATTACAGTGGAAGGGGTTTGAGGGACTATAACAGCACACACAGGTCACATATTCCTGCCTTGTAACACCAGCCTCTGTGGTAGAATGGCAACTGAGGGCAACTGAGTATGGCACCATCTGATGCCCATTTTTAACTTCCTCCTCCAGATGGCCAGAATCCCAAGTACACACAACTTTTTGGCAGAAAAATACACTCACTTATATTCTTCCCTAAATATGATCCATGGAAGATGGACACTGGTACTGGACAGAAAGAAGCTGAATTCTGAGAGCTCTTGTGTGCAATTCTGCTGCTGCTCTGATGCTTCTGACAGGGCTGCCACCCACTGTAACACAATGTCTGTTTTTGGGGACAGCCCTCTGTTTTAACATCTGTCCGACAGCAGCTGGGCAGAAGTTTAAGAGCAGGGCATGAGTGCAATGACCTTTCTTTCAGCACATGCTCCCAGCCTCCCATGAAAAGCAAATGATGGATTATCCTGAACGAGAGGGCTCTTTGTGATTAACAACATTTCAGGAAAGTTTCTTCTACAAAATGCCTAGTTATTTTCTGGACTCAAAAAAACCCAGTATCCACAAAACCCCTAAAGAGACAGTACTAAGACACAATTTACATCATGTGCTAAAAACCACCACTAAACAAACAAAAGACTGCCAAAACCAAAAAAAAATCCCAACCTAGAATCACGGTCTCACTGTTTAGTTTGCCTTGCCCTAGGTCACCTCATGGGTGAATACTGAGTTCAGGCAGACTTTTTCTGTATTACAGTTCTGCTCCACTGTGTAAACACCTCTGAAAGATATAAGCTTCTTGTTGTGTGGCCAGCCCAGGAACAAGTCACTATTTATTTTCTTTAAACAAACATACAAAAAATTCTAATCACAAAAATATCAGCGGTATCTTGCCTTATCATTAAAAAACAATGCTCTTTGTATTACAGCCATTATTAACAAAGATAATACAAACACAAATCTTGACATATATTTAGACTAACTTTTTTGTAGAAGGGAATGTGTGTTCCTACCAAAAATCTCTTGTCTGGATTACGTGTAAGCAGTGCATACAGGTGTATCAGTAATCACTGGCTTATTCAGAATCACCAACCATGCAAAAATAAAATCTGTATCTTAAAAACCCTGAGGGGCTTCAAAAGGTTTGTATGAGCTTTAAAGTCATTGATTTATGCATCTGCTTGTTTGTGAACTCAGGGTTAGAAGCACAACCAGTTCCATTCAATGAGGTTTACACAAATTTAGTTATTACGCAAACTCTACCATTAATTTCCTTTGTCAACAGTAAAAAAAGTAAATAGCACTGATAAATAATGATGGGGAAATTTAGTTACAGGAGTTGAACTGGATGGTGTGATATACTTAAGTGTATGCATTTAACTTCTTAAGCCTCTACTTCTAAAGCCATTAATCTACTTAGCCTGCTTAGTGAAGGCTGAGAAGTAATTTACACAGAGTATTTTGGAACCTATATGAATAAAAGATACTTTTGAGAGAGGGCTGTCTGTGTGGGATGGTCATGACAAGATCTTTCCTGGCTGGAAGTTGAAGCTAGACAAATTCAGCCCAGAAATAAGGGACATTAATTTCCTAAAATAAAAAGGTGAATTTAACCACAACAACAATGAATCTGTGGAACTGATTTTTCTCATCACATAAAAATTTAATTTATTTTAACTTATTTTAATTTTAACATATCCTAACTCAAAATAAGTTTGAGGCTCCATGGTTAAATCCTTTGTTTATGAAGACAGTAAGCTTAGATCATCATATATAAATTCAGCAGTTTGCAACCTGTCCCAGAAGACATGCACCTCCCATATGTTAGTTTTCTCATGTCAAAACAATGTGACTTGGAAGCAAAGAAGCAAAGACAAAGCAGCAAAAAAGTTAAAAAGCCAGTGTCTTGCAGAGGCTTCCAGGGAAGGAACAGGAAGGAACAGAAAGGCTGAAGTTAGTTAACTACAGTTGAGGACTGTGGTATGGACACATGCAATGCGTGAGGCAGAGTGGCAGCAGTCACATCTCATGTGGGAGAATTTAAGTAGTTCGGGTTTACTGAGAAGGTTGGGGTTTACATATGCAGCAATTTTTTCCATAAAAGTAAGTTTTATAAGATAGCATCTAAGTTTAATTCAAACGACATCACCCTTGTATATTTGCTATTCTCCTTTCCTTCCAGCTACAGGCTGCTGTGAAGCATTTCGCAGTTTAACACACCTGAGTCTTCAGAGTAAGTGCATTTACAAAATGAAACCCTGAAAGAGGAGGCAGCAAGTGGTCACTGTTCTAGATGACTGCAGAAGACTTAGGCATTCCATGCAAATTCACAAACTTCAAGCATGAAATCAAGAAGTTATTTTGGGACTAATTAACTTAATATTGAGGGATATTTTGTACTTGCAGTCTGGATTTGGGCAACAACTTGAACAAAAATTAAAAACTTCTGATTCAATATAATCAGAAACACCAGGAAATTCTCAAAATCAAAATTTGTATTGGATGTGGTCATGTCAGAAGAATAAACCAGCAAGGACTCTGATGTGGCAAAAAATTCTATAAGTAATGAAAAATCATGACTCCAGGAGGACCACAGTACCCAAGGTGGGATATACCAGCTTTCAGAATTTAAACAAACACCAGAGCAGAAAAATGTCATGCTCTAGTTAACTCTCTTACTATATAAATCTATGAGAACATGAAGGGCTGTAACAAAGGTGGACAATGGAATTCTTAACATTTTCCACAAAGAGACTGTAGTCTCAAAGCACATTATGAGCAACATTATCAACACCTGTACACAAAAGAGGGAAAATTATCGGTGTAGAAAGCTGAGATTTCTTATCTAGATTAAGTCCTTTGAAATGCAGAAAGACTGTAAACCAAGAATTATTTACACCCATCAGAAGTAATCTCTTTGCTAACTGGGGCATGACAACAACTGACCTCAAAGCAAGACCACTGAATGATGACAAACCACTGATGAGAATGTATTTGGAATCACGGTTAATTATTGCTCGAAGCAAAGAATTGGATTTTACAGAAGTACTGGCAGACTACTACATCTTACACTCTAGATCAGTAAAAAAATAATAAGGGTAACAGAGAAACCACCCTCAAACCATCTTTTTAATTAATACTGAAGAACTACTGGTGTAGAGGCATTTTCAGACTGATGTGGTGATCAGTTTTTCCTGAGAATCCTAAATGGAAGGTGCCAAAAGATGCAGCAGAAATTCCAATACAGATCCAAGTTTTGGGGAGACAGCAGCAAGACTGTAAGACCCAGCAATGCAGAAAATCATTGAGTAGCTCTGTCCAGCTGCATCATCCTTGCTAAGAATGTGGAAGGGAGGGAACAAATTAAAAACACTAAACAATGAAGTCTTCTGCAGTCCATCTGCTTCAAGTTAAATAAAATACCATAAAGAAATTTAAATTCTCCATTTGTCTCAGAAGGAGGCAGATGCATACACTAATCTGTATAAGGTATATGTTTCAAATCATAGACACAAAAAAAAAAATATACTCAGAAAGCCAATATGAGTCCTGACCTTAGGTTCCACTATGTTATAGCTTGCCAAACATATGAGAAGGTGCAATGCAGACCTGAGCAACAACCATGGATGCCGACAGGGTAACACATTTGACAAACTTGAGTTTTCACAGTGTCTCTTTCAGAAACCTAAGGTCTTCCTGCAGTTGTGAATTCCAGAAAAGTACGAGAAATTATAATGAGTGACAGTTTCTCTGTATTGGATATGGCTGGAGGTAACTTCAGCCACCTCTGTAAAATGTGCATTTATTACGTGTGCACTGCACACAACCAACCAAGAAGAACATTTTCTTCTAGGAGCAATTCCTGCAGTGAAAACACAGTGTGCTAGGTCCAGACAGAAGTTAGGAATGTATGCTGTATGTCTAAAACAAGTTAGATGACTGTTTTGTGAACAGAAAGACCATCAACACTCAAAAGTGTACCAGAAATTATGACATGCAACACACGTGCTGGTGTTCCTGCCAGTCAGGGCACTGCTTACAAGGGATGGCTCTGCAGTTTGCCTTACCAATCAATTTGAAAATAGAAATAACACAAGAGGTTTCAGGCAAGATCTGGATGCAAAAGAGAAGGAAGTGTGGTTATCTGAAATACACATCTAATTGTCTACAAAAGTCTTCCAGTATAGCTTGCATGCTTTACTTGTGGGGAATATATTGCTGTTGGCCACAATATGTTCAAACAACTAACATAACTCTAAATCTTCTGACTGGTAGCAAGCAATCTTTTCTGAACTGCAAATAATGAATGCATTATTGCAAAATTGTATTTGTCATCATGGTAAAGCAGCATCTCTAAGAACCTATCATCACCAGGCTACCAGTTAGCCAGAAGCAGCACACCTGAACAAAAACCTATAGCTTGAAAAGCTTATGAAACTATTAGGATTTCCTGTTCCAGTCAATACTATCACCTGAGATGTCTGCAATTAGTTGACAAAATTAGTACTTGCTAAAATGCAAAAATTAAACTTACTTAAATTGAACCAAAACCAGAAAAATTCTGAATGCAGACATACACTTGTAATTGCCTTTAGTATGTTCCTATGTTTCAGTTCACCTCCCCAAATCAATGGAGAAGACAGACTTAAAATAATATAAACTCTACAGCTGGACAGTAAAGATCAGTTTTTCTAGATCACATCTTCAGAGCTGAGCATATAAACCAGAATTTTCTCCAAAACCCTCTGTAAATCTAAGTCATTACACATCCCACTCTTTGCTCAGCCTCTGGACTGAGCTACAGATTGCAACACAGTGCCTAGAACAGCTCAGGACTGCCAGAGAGCATTAGGGATGACATCTTCTGACAGACCATTCCTCCTCCCACTGCAATATTAAAGGGAGGTGAATTTGTTCTGCTTCAGTTCACAAATATTCATGATACTCATTTGCAAGTAATGAACTGTCTCTTGGGAAGTGCTGAATCATGGTTTTTGGTCATCCTCGAGCAACTCAGCTGCGATATCTCTTACAGAGAGCATCTGGTTTGTCAAGGAGAGCATTCCAAGTTTAGAGACACAGATGAAGTCCTTGCCTAATTCAAAACACACATAACTCATCACTGTTAATGCATTGCCTTCTGTCACTTTCTGACTACTGGGTTTTCAGTCCAGATCATGTACTTCAACAAAGTTACCCTTTACAACCCAGTGACCACTATCAGATCCTCTCTCAGGTGTGACTGAGAATGTTTTGCAGCACAGGGGCACTGTCAGCAGAGCAGTTCCCCTCTGGGTTAGGAACAAAATACCTTCATTGCCATGAGCTCCTGCATCAAGACTGCATTTTCCAGATCTAGCCTCTGGCTGTCTCCACGTGGCTTAACGTCATAACTAAGGGGATCAATGTGGATGCTTTCCAGCTCCAGCATTGTCAGCTTCACTGCTGCCCTGTCATTTTTCAGCTGCTGGATGTAATCCTTCAGCCGCTGCTCATCCTCCTTCGTGAATTCCGTATCACAACTGCTTGCGGTTGAGCTGGTAGTACTGGAAAGAGAAAGAACAGTATTAAAAAGAACACCAACACTTGGAACAAAATCTCAATTTTTACATCGAACACCCTCCCAATACTTCATCAGCACATCTGAGTCTTACTGAAAAGTTCACAGAAAGGGCACAGACGTAGCATGGACTGGACATTGCAACGTGAGGTGTGACAGATGCAGAAAGTAAATTAATTCTCTAAGCTGCATGAGAAAATTCAACCATGTGACAACTTCTCTGCAAAGCAAGATATTAAGCGATGTGTAACTGAATTACTTTTTCTGAAATGCTCTCTTCTGAAAAAAGTCTTTAATTAAAAAGGAAAAAATAGCTATTAAGACTTCTTAGCAATAATGTAGCACAGCAAGCTGATCAGACACAGTGTCTTCATCTTCTTTGAGAAGAAGCATCTGCTAAGAAAAAAGAATCAATCCAGACTTGATTTATCTCTGCTGATGACCATACTACTTATTACCTCAGATATTTTAATAGATACTTTCAGGAATCAACCTGAGCAAAATTCCGCTGGCTGATGGCAGGAGATAGCATCTTTCAGTTCATGTTAAGGTGTACTCCTCAGCATACTGACATTCCTTCAGGGCTGGAGGGGTTTAACATAAGTTAGCAGGAATTCTAATAACAAGTCATAATAAAAGACTTGGTGGATCTTCTGTCTACAGACACCAAACAAATGAGGGCCCACTACTCTGCCCCACAAGTGTTTACACAGAGATTGCAGAAAGGGGTAATAATGTCTTTAGAACAATGGTGGCTGAGTGCTGCCTACCCACCTATTGGCACGCCAGTGCTGCAGGGGGCCCAGACTGACACAGCTGTAGCATTCCAGGGCTGAATATAGTTGCAATAACACTTAAAGGAAAATAAAACGCCGTGCTGTTTCTATAGCCTCACTCAAAGCTGCCTGCTGTCTCCTGAGGTCCCGTAATCAGCTGCCGGGTGAGGGATAAGTCATCCATTAACTGTGCCTGTCCGGAATGCTAGATGATCTCAGTTATCAGCAGGGGAATAAATCACTTTCTGTATCAAATTGCACTGCTGTTCAACATTTTTGTACTAAGAAAAAAAGTCCCACCCGCTAGATGCTGTGAGAGCCAGGATGATGTCCTAAAATAATATGCATGTGCAAAAGGGGAAGCTTATCAGGATAGACTCAATTTTTTTCTTTCCTTCAGTTCTACTTCAGCTAAAGCGACATCGATTTTAAAGTGCTTCAAATAATTGCCCATCTTCCCACAAATTCCAAGTACCGCCTTGGAGAAGATAGAGAATTGGCAGCTCTACAAAGATTTCTCAAAATCCTTCCCCCTCATGAAATATCGCATTACAGCTCTTTACTACAGTGCTATTTCAATTTCACATTATTCCCTCCTTTTCTGAGAGATAAGAGGTGCCTGCCATAGCCGACACAACTGTAAATTGGTCTTTGCTTTTGTTTTCATCCATTTCCATCTGCAGTAAAGCTCAAGAGCACTCAGCACCTATTGCCTAGAAACCCTCTCAGATTGAAACAAAATTTTGTTCATACTGTTTCTTCACTAGAAAATCTTGAAACACTTAAAAAATCTTGCCTAAGCGAGCCTATCACTGAAGTAGATATTTATATAAAAATAATGAGGATAGGCAATGTGCAAAACACTCAATTCTGTACTGAAGTCATCTTGCAAGTTTCCTCAGCACCCAAAGACAGCAATTGCAGAGTTTTTCTGAATTAAATGTAAAACAGCTGTTGTTGGACGAAGGACAGCTTTTAGAGTCCACACGAGCTTCAAATCTTGGGGCACAGAGACCTCATCTCAGTTTTTGCTTGCAAAGGGAAGAAAACCCAGCCCTCCTGCTGCAAATGAAACCTGAGCAAAAAAATGCTGAAATTCTATTGTTAGGTTGAGCTGGACCTCATACCCTGTGCATACTCACATATTTTGGCCTGCAAAGATCCACAGCTATGCACATATATTTTAGGGGAGTGCAGTCCAAACTGAGGAAGGCAGTCTGGGCTGTTGCCAGTGATACTCAGGCTGCTTTTACTTCAGTCCTGGCTGCCTGCCTGCCTGTCTGCAGCTGAGTTGGCTCCTCTGGTGAATTGCTAGCAAGCTGCTCTTCTTCTTTTAGTTTTGGTTTGGTTTTTTTTTTTTTTTTTTGTTTTTTTTTTTTTAAGAAGCTGGGGGGAGCTTAGCAAGGAACTTGTGTCTCAGCCAGCACACAAAAGGACAAGAGCCTTCACTCTCCCCCTGCATTTAGCAGCAAGTCCCCACCCAGAAGACTGAAAGCAGCTGGTATAGAAGGGACAGAAACAACACTGCAGTGTTTCTGATCTCCCAGAGCAGCTCTGCCTGGGTGTGTCCCCCCTAAAGCCCCACCATACAGCTCTCACAGCCACGGTCTACTGCTGCTCTCTTTAAGGGATGACAGCTGGTGAGCACTTCATCCTGAATTTCTGATACTGTCCTCCCTTCTGAACAGCAGTCAGGACAAAGGAAAACGTTTATAGTATAATGCATCCAAAAACCACAGGAAAAGTTGCAAAAGATGTGCCGTTTCTCATTTCTCAAGTGTTTTGGTAAGGACAGAGAAAGGATCGCAATTTCATCACAGCTGGAGAGAATACAACATCAGTGTGCTCATTCTCACTGATGTATCAGAACAAGCAAAGAGAAATGTTCTTCACACTTGCTTCATCCCTCGAGTCTCTTACAATGATGTCATCCCCGGGTGATATCAAATTAATGTTCGTATACAATTTGCGGAAAATATGTGGGCTGGTACAGCATAATGTGCAGTCTTTTTTGCTGGCATGGGGGGTGTGTGTGTATAAAATGCAGTGGATGTGTATAAAGAAGGCTTTCAACAGTGTTTCCCTGTGAGTAATTTCTGTACACTACAAAAATTTGTCCATAAAACCCTGTATGAGCATCATTTTATCTTTTAAAAATCAAGTCCAGAAATAATTCTGCAATTCAGCAATGGTGTGGGTAATGCAGTTGGCAGAACTAAGGTAACACTGTGAGAACTGAGTCCATGAACTTGCCTGAATACCTGCACAGAACCTAATGCTTTAAAGAATGCACTTGATCCACAGTATATAAGGGCCAAATACCTTCTTTCTAGCTGAACACTGTGGCTTGAGATCTGGAACAGCACAAAGCCAAAAGGTAGTAACTTCCTGAAAAATACTGCAACCAGGAAAAGGATAAACAATGGCTAAAATTAGAGCCTCTGGTAAAATTCCCTACTTCCTTCTGAGGCTGCTTCAGTCCAACAATGAGGTGTTACATAGATAACACAGAGATACCTGTTTGGATATTTCTAAATAACTTATTTGCATTCCTTAGCCAAGATAATCTTGTCTGTCACCAACTTATCTGAAACCTGAGATGGTTCTGATGAGATATATCACTACAGTTGACTGAGTTCAGTATTTTGTGACACTGCGTAATCCTGAAAAAAACTGCCTTTGCATATAAGGGACCAGATCTCTTCCCCCATGAACCCAGATGCAATGCTGGGTTTACTAGCACAGCAGGGAATAAAATAAACCATTTTCAGTCAGTCTTACAACTGGGCTTCTTCTCTTTTGTTTCCTTCCAAAGGTGCAATCAGTCAAACCGTGTTGGCAGTGTATGTTCTATACTTAGCTTCTGTCCATTTAAAATAATTATGACTTCCAACTACATTGCAAACCAATTTCTATTTTCAAAAACTGAATTGGCAACATTATTGTGGTGCTGCTGCCAGTCAAATTAATTTAGATGCTCTTTCACTGCATTTCATTTATTTTCATTTCAGTTGCTCCCTTCTACAGTCTTTAACCACTTGTCACTAGTAGCTCACCAAGCATTTATTCTCAGTAATGTGTTCAGTGATTTGACATTCAGAATCTCATTTGAAATTTCAAAGCCCAAGATGGGTCAACACCCAGTGCAAATCCGTATTCCACAGGATTTCAAACAACAGGGAGAATTACTCACTTGTCACAAGTCTGACAAAGGATAGTTTTCATCATCCCACCACCTCTTTACTCATTAGGTTTCAAAGGGAAAAGGTAACAATGCCTATCTGCAACTAAAAGCCTGTGACACTAAAACAATGGCAAAAAAATCAGTTTCGTAGATGCAAAGTATGTTTGAATCATACACTGTAAAAATATTCTCACAATGGTCCCCACGTGGTGGGCGGTTCACACAGCAGTCACTGGAGGCTGTGTGAGGAAATGACCTTAAATTGTGCCAGGGGAGGTTCAGATTAGATATTAGAAATAAAATTTTCACTGACAGAGTGGTCAGGCATTGGAATAAGCTGCCCAGGGAGTCAGTGGAGTCACCACCTCGAAGTGTTCAAAAGGTGTCTGGATGTGGCACTTGGGGATGTGGTTTAGGGGTGGTTATGGTGATGCTGGGATGATGGTTGGACTAAGTAATCTTGAAGGACTCTTACAACCTTGATGATTCTGTGGTTCTGTGACATAAATATAGAAAAGTGTGTGCCTTATGAACGAACACAGGTTTTCCATCAGTGGGCTGGCACAATGTTGTATGTCTGCAAGCTGGAGAGGGGATGCCTCTCTTTTGAGACAAGGTTCACATAAAAACAAAAAATCTGAAAACACCTCCAACCATGTATCACCTGAACAGAACAGAAGGAAAGAAGAAACTTTTTATTTTCTGGAGAGGCTAAAGTTTCAAAAATATTTTCATTGATATATTGTTTAGGCAAAGATAAAATACTTTGGGTATGGGGAGAGGGACAACAACGTGTAAGTGAAAATCACATCAGGGTGCCCACATCACAAATTCCTGACTTTCTGAGACAACTGCCCTTTGGGTGAGTGACAGAAGCTTTTACTTCTTATGTTCCACAAACATCAAACCAGATAGGAATTACCTTATTCAGTACAATATGTTTCTCCATATTGTTTTTTCCATGCCAGAAAAAAAAAATCCTATGATGGTAATGGCTCAAGCTAAAACTTTTCTTTCACACAGGAACATTTGTATTTGCATTCTCACATTCATGACATAGTTTATCCTGATGAAATTTTAAATCCTGTGGCACTTGAAACATACTCTGTTGAAACCTTATCTACTCAGCCAACACTTTACATGTACACATACACACAGTTCCAGCTGACCACCAAATGTTCATGGTAAAAAATGAACACAGACACACACACAGACTCTTACCCTCTCTCCCTTGTCCTCCCAAGAATTCTGTCAAAGAAAGCAAGGGCTGTAGAGACGATATTCCTACTGAACACTTCCAGTGAAAGGCTAGGAAAGCAAACACTAAAACAAGAACAATCCTCCTCCTCCCCCTCTCCCCTGTCAATACTGGAAACTATTAGAGTTGTTTTCGAGAAAAAAAATTATTATGCCTTGACTACACACACCACATACCACACAAGGAAGAAAAACACTGAGGTAGTTGAGAGCAACTGAAAATGACCCTTTCAAACAATAGAATGGAAAACAAGCTCAGCCTAGGTGGAGGTGTCACTTCATGTAGACACATACATGTCCACATCCAGGTGTAGATATGATATAAGACATGGCAAGTCAAGTGCTTCAAACAGCTTTGGGTAACTTCTTTCCACGGCTGGTAAATGCTTTTGGTCCAGAGTGTGATCAGTGTGCTACTAGCACAGGTGCTGCCACAGTAATTTCTGTATAAAGACACAACTTTCTTGGACTGAGAGTACACCAGAAAACTTCTCTGAACAAAACATTAAAATTCGCCTCACATTAGGACCTTGTTCCCTCAGATTACCTTTTTGCTCACTTTTTAGTTATTCCATTCCAGTCATATGGCAGGAAATAAGGTCCTTTGGAGGAGGCATCAGCAAGAAGAGGAAATGATACAGTACAAAAATAAACTTCTGAAGTGTCAAAAAAATGACAGCATTTGAATAAAGAACTGGCTCAAAAACTGAATTAAAATGAACTTTTAGAGCAAATCTGAGAAACCAAAATAACTTTTAAAGAGAAAAATGTTCATCTATATTTATCCAGGACACTTGCCAAATTTGTATCCATACACAAGCACACATATTCACTGCAGAGTACAATTACACCACAGGCAGGCAAAAACTCAAAATGAAGCTGCTGGCAGATATATTTGAACTGGAACACTTCTGCAATAATAGCTCATCTAAGCTTCATTATTTTCTAGGTCTTCAGAAAAACTGCAATATCCAGCCTTTCCTGGAAGAACCAACTCTCTTCCACTAGAAGAGAGGTGGGAAGGAAGAATTTGGAGGGGGCAAAGGCTAAGGAGAAGGGAGACGAAATGGCTTAAATCAGAATGGCTTGACTTGCAACATTTCTAAAACAATTCTTGAGCACTCCAAAATGCCAATGGAAGCCTGTTTCAGATCTCTGGTCCTCTGCATGTCTGTGCTGTCTGCATACAATAGCTATGAGTAAGGAGTACATGATTAGAGTTCAGTAAAACAGCAAGAAAGCCACTGTAGTAAAACAAAAGTAGTGGTTTTGCCCTTCATGACGAAGATCAAAATTCTGAGTCACACATTTGCAGCAAACTTACACAAAACCCTTCTTGGCTGAATGTGCTCATAGTCCAAAGACAATCAGACCACTGAGGAATGGTGGCTTACAAATCAAAGCACAGAAGTCAGAGGACTGAGGTGAGGGGAGGTAGCTCAGCAGATACAATACCACATAACTTCTGGTCTGCAATCAAAGATTAGGGGATTAGGGGAGCAGAAGGGTTGGAGTTACCTGGTGTGGCTGTTGGATGAGAGGCTTTCCCAGGGCTGCACGCTACAGCCTGTGACTGCATAGGCTCCTCCACAGCTCCCGTCCAGTTTCATCAGCAAGGCTTTTGCTGCATTCTCAGCTGTCTTCCTGCAGTCATGAGCCCTCTTAAGCATCTGTGTGATGTTTTCATCACCTATCTGGTCCCCTAGTTTTCAAGCAAACAATGTTTCAGACAGAAATTAAGGCAAGAGTAGAGATCCTTCTACACCCTCTCTTTTTATGCCAAGACAATGACAATAAATTACCAATCTGCAAGGTAAAACCAACTTCACTTCTGTGAGAGCATCAGTGGTAACCTGGCTACTGCCCTGAATGCAACTCTCTCCCAGTCACAAGCTCCAAGGATTTGTTGCTTCAGGCATATGTCTTAAGTGATGCACTATTTTAGGTTGTCTGTTTGTAAAGGTTCTGCATTAACATGTGGTTTCGATGCTCAAATTATTAGTACACTGGAAAAGCCTCAGCCTAAATGACAACTCTCACTCCAATCAGTCCAGTGCAGTTTCACAATGTAGTCATTTCCAGAGCCTCTTCTCAAAGGCACCTTGACCTCAAGCCTGATGGTTTGCTAGAACACGTTCTTACAGGCTACCTGGCCAGCTAGAAGAATTGCCCTGTGCTCAGAAGCAGCCTTTCAGAGTTTACAGTTATGCATACTAAGCCAAAAGAAAACTAACACTGGTGTTTATTAATTTGCTATAATTTTTAGTGGTTACACAGCATCTGTGTAGCTGGGTAAGCTATCCCTTCAGCAGAAGCAGGACTGTCACCACTGTCACTGTTCCTACAGTCCTTCAGCTGCACTTGTCATTAAATTAAATTAAGACACCTTATTGGCTACACAGAAAATCTACAGATATATTTATAGATTAACCCACCATATATTCACACTTTACCAAAAGCCAACAGTTTGCTCTATGTTGGATTTTCATTACTTCCTTTTTCGAGTCAATTACCTGTACTTCACACTTGCTAAGTGAAGTTCATGCACTAGAAAGAACATTAATGAGGAAGAAAGGAAAGGTGAATGTTCTGCTAAGAGCAGCTGGATATGCTCAGCTCTAAGTGATGCAACTCCCATTAATTTTCCACTCACAGATGTTGATAAAAAACTTGACTGATCTTCAAACCAAAAATCTGTTATTTTATCTAGGTGTGTTAATTCAATTTCATGGTAAAGTAAAGGTACATAAACCATACACAACTTCCTCCATGCTGTGCTGTGTAATGGGAAATTTGCACTATTTCTATCTCAGGGCTGTAACTGATAATGCTATAATTAAGAGCTGGAGACAGACACCTACATTAAAATTTAACTACAGTCTCTTCCATAAAATGCACATCAGATGAAACCCTACTCAAAACCAAAGTATTTTTCCCTTCTAAGATTTCTTGCTACCACCTACGTGCATAGAAAACCCAAGCCTAAATTCACTTTTGCTACTCACTGATCTCTGCCAGCTGGGAAAAGTTCCCTACCACACTGTGGAAAGTAATTAACAGGGTTTGGGAGAAAGGTGGAAGAAAATCTCAGACTTCCCCACTACTGAGAAGCCAGTGCTATCAACATACCAGGCACTTGCTACATCCTCAGCAATCACGAGTTATTCTCTCTCTGAAGGTTTTCCTTTGCTTCTACTTGAAGATTACTGTGGCTGCCTTCTCCCATCAATAAAAGCAATGGGACTATTAACACCCGAATTTAATTGCATAATCGCCTCTTTCCATCACTGAAGTGGAGCCAGCAGCAGCGTCAAGCTCCACACACTTCTGAACTGTACCGTACTTATAAGAATGGCTTGTTCTATTACTTAGCAGGCAGCATATTAAAAAGCAACACTTAGCCCCAGGATTTACCTAACCACAAAATAAGAAAAATCCAGAACATACTGGCTAAACAAAAGAGTGAATGTTTTACAATTTCAGAGCAAAGGCAAAACAGGGGGTGAGAAATTAGAGCCTTTAAAATTTTGTTTTATTTGTAATTACTCAGTACTACCTTTGTAGTGTTTTAAACCCAGTTTTTCACAGATTATGCTCAGTTTCTGGGAGTCAATCTTACTGATTCAATCAGAATCTGTTCTTGCAATTACCACAGATGTATGGCCCTAAGCCACCTATGCTCTTAAGTATTATCGAATTATTCCACTCTATACAGTTGCATGCCTCTAACAGTCTCACCCCTGCTAGAATAGGCATCTCCTCGTGAATAGCATACACAGATGAATTTAAATTGCTCTCTTTTGTTTTCTCCATATTTTTGGGGTGTGTAAAACAATTTAAATTGTTAAAAACAAGAAAAGACTGCAGAGCATTCTTAAGTAATGTGTCACAACATGATTCACCATTACAACCAATTCTAATGCTAACTGACATGGGAAAAAAAAAATAAATCAAATTAAGTGATTCATTGACATCTTACCAACAGAACCAACACCTGCAGCTCTGAATTGCCCAAGAATGAGACTCTGCTCACTTTCTGCCAATGCCAACAGCAGCTCATATGCTTCTATGCACTGTTCACTGGACAAGAAAGGAAAAATCACACCAAAATATTAACGGCAATTTAGGGGGGAAAAATAGCAACACTCTTCCTTATAACCTTTGCCCCTTCCTTATAACAGTGACAGGTTGGCCTCTGGTAATTAACAAGATAAAAGAGAACACCTGATACAAAGGAAGCTGCAGAAGCATGTTTTGAACAGTTGACAATACAAATGGTAGTCAACATGAGCCCTTTCAGAAACTTTTCCCAGACCTTCTTATTACACAAAATACAGTATCCTGTACTCTACAATTATTACACAAAGCGTAGTAAGAAGAAAAGAAAACACAAGAAAAATACTTCTTGGTCTGTCCTGGCTGTAAGATGTTCCTCCTTACATCAGAACATCTTCCAGTTATAGTATGAGCCACTCATCTCTGCTGCAGTCTAATGTTTGGAGTTTTTTCAAATACATACTAATATACTATTTTCAATTCACATTTCCTTTAACTTGCCCAAGGCTGAGAGTAAAAGAATACATTCTTTAAAAGACACACAATTTGTTCTAAGATCAAAACTGCCTGTCCCAAATTAGTTGCAGTTGAAGGTGTCAAATGACACCATCTTTTTACATAGAGTTTGAAGCACATTTAGATAGTTATTAACAAATACGAAGTAATAAATTCATAATTCCAACTGATGTAATACAAAGTCATTCTTAATTATGTGGTGTACAATACTATTTTCTGGTCCACTGGTCTTGTGAAAGGTACAGAGAACCTGTACCTTAAGACTGGATTCAGCAAGACAGTCTGAGCCTACACACAACCCCTAATTCAAATGTTAATTCAATATTTAAAAATGAGATATAAACCTCTATATTTCTGTTAGATGGTGGTCAACTACAGCTGAAATAGACTGTGTCAATAACTCAATGAGGAAGTTCGTCAAGTAGTTTAAACAGAGAGGCATTTTTTTCAAGGAGGAAACAAAAAGGAACAGTATTACTACGGCACAAGAACAATTTCACTCTCCAACACGATGCTGCAGTCTCCCTCAGCTCTCTCTTTTTATGAGATATCCCCTGTGCAGGCACATACCTGTACTGCAGTGCAAGCCTGAGGGCTGTGGCATTGGACTCGTACTTGCCGACCAGCATGCTCATCCTCTCTGCATTGCTCTTGCACTCCTCCAGAGTTATTGTCAGCAAGTCATTCTGGGATTTCAAGTGCTCAATACGGCTGCAGAAAAGGGAAGCAATTTACAACCTTCAGGCTTAACTTGCAGTCCCTGTCCTGAAAACTCTACAACAATCATACTTTGAAACAACAAGTAACTTTTGGTTGGTCTACACAAGTGTTTTTTAATGAAGATGGTAAAATCCATCAGTTCTGCAACCCTTATCAAAAGCCAAGAGGATAGAAATTTCTTGTAGGACATCCTCTTCTCTTCCTTTCCTTCCCTTTTTTGTCCTCACTCTGTGCAACAGCAGCAAGCAGAAAGTTGTACCCTTGTTCTGTAGCCACAAGGCTGCATAGGAAAGTTTCACATTAACCTTTTGCTTAATTTTTCTGCCTTTACTCCTCACTTTCTGCTGCCACATTTGCTTCTTGTTATAAATGGTATATTCATTAGTGAGATTGTGCGTGTGTGCGTGGATCATGCAGTTGCATAAATGCCTCCTTTCTCTGGAACATCAGAACAACCATTCTACCTGAAGTCATGTTTGGGTTGTGATCAGAGAGTGAACTTCCAAACTACAAGTGAGGTTTCAGTGGGGCAATGTAATCTCCAAATGTTCTGGCAACAGTCAAACAGAAGCTTAATTGTAATACTCTCCTCAATGAGGTTAGCTCTGAATATGAAAATGAGGCTTCAAAACATGACTATTACTGTTTGTTCTCTCTGCTGACAACTGAACCATACATCAATGTACTCTACTTAACTGTAAAAACTGGACATATGCCAGAAAAAACAGACAGATATACAATTTTAAAATATGGACAGGTAGCTAAAGAAGAAATCAGTGCCAACCAGGACTCTAAAATCAGTGACTTCTTGACAAAGAAGAATGAGAAGGGTGAGTATACCATTTATGCAGTTGACAGAATAAAGCCCTGCCTTTTCTAGCTGATAGAACTCTTCACTTTCTGTATCTTCTTTGACATCTTCTACAAGGATACATGCTGTCAAAGCATAATTGCAGTGTACAGAAAAAAGGAAAAAAAGAGAAAACTATCACGTTTTGCAGCACTACAAAAACATGAGCTATAAATAAAAGAGATGTTGTACTGATCAGACTAAATTTGAGCTAGCTGTGGGGAAAGACAGCTTGGATAGAGACATGCTGAGACACGATTCTCATGTTCCTGATCCACAGTTCTGATTTTATGTGCCAAAAAAGACACGAAACATTGGTTTTGATAGAGCTTGCTGACGGATATCACCAGCACTACTTTAACTGCAACCAGAAAGCTGCAATCTCTCTTCTGCAGACAGAAATCTATTTACAGATATCTATTGTGGTATATATGCCACACCATCACACATCAGCACATTTATTGATACAGTTAAATGCTATTATTCCGTTCCTTCAGGACAAAACAAAGCAAGCTAATTCCAGAATGATGCAGACTAAGTTATGGGAATCCTTATTTCTAGCAGTGATGTATCTTAGAAGAAAAGATGCTGTGACTGCTGGGTCAGCCATAGAGAGGGACACTCCACAGTGCAAACAGGACAAGGTGCTGTGCTGATCTCAAACAAACAAAGAAAACCAACCAACCAAACAGTCATGCTCTTGGAAGGAATCCTTAGCAGACAATTCAATCTTCTCTTCAGCAACTACATTCCATTCTTATCTGCAGCTGCCACAACTGAGCTGAAACTGAACTAAGAAATATTCAAAAAGGGGTAAAGAAGTAGTAACTTTAACAAAGCTTACAGAAGACAACACATGTGAGCATATCTAACTTTCCACCTCACCTATTTAATCTCTCTGTCTCCACTTCAAACTCTCGAATTTTACTTTCAGAGATAGCAGATCCATGTGAATAGAGAGTCTGGAAGATTTCCTGGATGTTTGAGCAGTCTTGGAGGGAATGTGCCAAATGTTCAGCCACGGTACTAGACACCTGCACAGTTAATAGATCATTGTGAATAGACACCCACTGGATCTCTCCCAGATGCACTCTGCATTGAGAGCTGCATTTGCTTACATGCACTCACTTCAAGGCATTCATTATTCAGTTTTTGTTATGAATTTTACATTTAATAGAATATTTACAGGATTCCACTTCTAGAAGCCATTTTGTTCTAAAATTCTACTAACCGAGGGTGAAGTCCACTATTTCATTAGACATTTAAGAAGCCTACTATGTAAGCTATTTATGTTCTTGAGAGCTCAGCAAAAGGTTAGAGCCAAGTTCTTTGGTAAAATAAATATTAACACACAGTAACAACAGCGTTATTGATTTACATTGGCATTTCAAAGCAGAACCCAGTTCACTGTTCACTGAAAGTTGTGAAATGCAACTGAAGAGTCTTCTTGAAATATATTCTGAAGGAACTGACTCCAAAATTTTCCTCTTGAAGTCACTCATGAGAATGATTTTTAGTCACCAGTTATGAGAAAATGAGATCTTAATTCTGGGTGAAATATTCTTTGTTGAAACTAGCTTTTAAAGGATTTTCAGATAGTTCCTATATTAATTTTATTAAGAAAACAATGCAGCTTTTATTGGAACATGGGTCACCTTCAGAAGGTATCATGCATGCACATAGTTATGTGTCTTTACCCCAATGCTGCTGATTTCTGATCCTAAGACAGGTCTATCAGACGATGAAGACTCTGATCTTGTCTTTGACAACTTCACTCTTTCAGCAATCTGTAAATCAGAACGCAGCACAGGTTACACAGGAACCCACACTCCAAAGAGATTCCACAAAAACCATCTGTTCTCTAGTTACACTTGCAAGGCTGAAGCAAACTACTACAAAATTGACCCCTGCGTTGAGAGAAGTACAATCATTAATGCTTAATCCCTTTCTGCAGCTCAAGTTCACGGACCTGCTCCAGACCCCCCGGACGCCTCCCAGTTAATCCCACGCTCACGCAGTGCAAAACCAAGCCTGCTTTCCCCAGGTACTGAGAAGGGTTACAAACACACAGAACCCACCTTGGCAATGGGAATGTCATTGCTGCTGCTGCTGGTGCTCAGCTCCCCTGTGCTGGGGTTAACAGGGCGATTGGCAGGAGTGAGACGGCTCGGGCTGGATGGGCCTGTTGCCTGCACGCTCTGCAAACGTGTTTGCAGCTCCCGAACCTGCAATAAAACATAATATTCTGATTTTTCCACTTTTATGGCTTCAACAGTCCGGAGATTTTCTCATTGTCTAGCCAAGTCTAATTTCTTCTGGCTTCAGCACAGAAGTTACATTTTTGTACTATGGTGGCTGCGAAGTTTTCACGTGGGGAGCAGATGAGTGGAGGTTATTTTAAAGTCCCATTGCTGTCAGTTTTTAAAAACTATTTGCAATTTGGAAATATGCAAACATAACACTGTAGAGTAATTACTCAAAGTTTCAGCTTGTTTTATATAGCTGTTCCAGATGTACAGAAATTATTCTCTCTAGAGTAAAGCTAATGCTGCAGCCTAAAATAATGATGCCTAAACAAACCAAATGACAATCCTCCTGTTAATGGAAAACTCCAGTGTTGAAAAAAACTCTTGACATAAATAAATCACATGACTTGTTCTATTTAAAGGTTAAAGAAATTCAAATATAAATCATGCTTCAAAACTACAGTCAAGTAAAGATACCATTTAGTGAACAATGTACAGACAAAAAAATATACCAGCAAAGTACTCAACCAACAGTCTGCAGAAGCTCTCTGTAAACATACACTGCAAACACTGCACAGCCCTCATAGCACATCAAATACTTGTAGAACTGATGTCAGAAGATTTTCAGTTATAAAGAAAAAAAGAAAGGTCTGCAGGAGACAAACTACAGCTGAGCTAAAGATTACAGTGTTTACCTTGGAATAATTCTTAACAGACAAAGAATAAACGGTCTGTTTAACACAACATTTATGCCACAAGGTAGTGTCAGAGCTCATTTTTCCCACAGATCTCAAACACAGAGTGAGATGGGAGAAGGTGAAGGAAACCATCTGAGGAGGAAATTCCCCTGAATACAGTTTTCCTTGAAAATATACAGGTTTCTATGCTGATTTTGTTGGAACAGTCCCCCCGCAAAACAGAACTGGTGAAATTTTATCACAAGTCCACTCAAGTGAAGTTCAGCCCATTTGCTAACCCTCTGCATGTAGCATGAAATGCAACTCTCACTCCTATTGTCTAGAGCAAGGTGAGATTTTATATAAAATACATTTATACAAAGAACTGAGTAAGCGAGCTGAAATCCCTTAGTCAAAAAATACCAAAATTAAAGTTGCATTGAAGCTTAGGCTTTCTTCAGCTGTAGGTGCTCCTGGACGGTGTTTTATCCATCTCTGCTTGAAGCAGCAGCAGTCATGTGTTCTCTGCACAACAGATTCTTCAACCTACTGCACTGAGCAAAGAGTTCAAGTTGGAACGCTCTCCAGTCACAAAAGCAATACTTTATGCCTCCTATAATCCTCTACAGCCTGCCTGTACTTCTCTGAAGAGTATCCCTGCCTCTTCCCCTGTTGCATACAAACAGAAGGTCGGGCTGCCTGAGCACTTAGTGTCAAAAGAATTTTTAGGTATTTGCAAATTAGGAAAAAAAAAAACCAAAACCCTGTGTGTTTTACATAACATGCTACTAATAAAAAACTGTGGGTGGCAACAATAAAAGCTCATAAAGTCTAACTGCACTCCTAAGTTCCCTGTACAGCTGTGGAGGAGTGTTACACCTTGAACAAAATTAATTCAAACAACTTAAGTACACAAAACCTCAAATGAAATCCCCAATGTTTAAACTAACTTGCTGAAAAATGGATATGGGTGCTTGACCCAGAATTATACATCTTAACTGCAGTTACATCATGAAGTTAACTGAGCAGAGTGTATAAAGTGAACATTCATAGCAAGTGTCTTCTGCATATTTGCAGCTGAGGCCTCCTTTGTCCTCCAGACATACATAACTTCAGCATGGATACAGCTGCACTAATGCAAACCTTAATGACAGAAGTGCTCTACTGGTGCAAACCAATAATTTCAGCCTGTTGATACACATAAAGCTGAAATAAACCATGCATGCATATTCTTGCTTGCAGATGTGGAATGCCAGTGCAGATAGGATTTGTACTGTGGCATTAACACTGGAAAAAAAAGCAAACCCAAAGCTTCATTAAATCAAAATTACTACTTATTACTATTTCTTTTAACCCAGGCTGTTTCAAACTAAATTCTCCAAGTGCTTAAGTTACAGCACTATTTAACAGCAAACAAACAGGAATACCAGTAGGATGTACTCTTCATAAGATAAAATCCCAGCCTCAATGTCCAGCTTAAAAATTGTGAAAATATGCACCTACGCTCAGAAGCCAGTCCTGGAATATTCCGGTCCAAAAGCAAATAACATTCTAAATTTAAGTGTGACCAGGAAAGAGAGCGGTAAAGTTTGCTCAAATGCCAAGCATTCCTCGACTCTGAAGTTTAAAACTACTTTGTGTGAAGACTGTATCACACAAAGCTTTAATGCAGATAGGTTTCCTTTAGTCTGTTTATTACTGAGCAGTGACTACTGGCCAGGATTACAAAGCTCATTATTTGTATGGATCTGTACAACAACACCAGGAACAGAAAGAAAAACGAACACAGCTAAGACTGTAGTCAGGCAAAGCTTTGCTCAGGAAAACCTTTATGAAAGAAAACTCAGAGCACAGCAAAGTTATTAATCTATGCAACTCACTGCCTTAATACTGTACACCATGGAAGCAAACACAACTTAGAAGAAGCTGCTTGCTTATCCTTGCTATACTAATTCAGGCCTTCATTGGTGAAATTACATGCTGAATTGAGCACTATAAATAACCACACTAATTTTAGCAATGCAGAGTACTGCATGCTAATTCTGAGCAGGATCACAGGGCAAGTTTGTCTGACCTGTAAAATCACCCACCTCACAATTCACGCATTCACCAAGCCAGAATCTCATGCTGCCCACCCACCACACTGCTCAAAGACCTTAGGTAACTATTTCTGGTCACCAAAATCTCAATTGTAAATAGAGCAGTATGCACCATCTCCTCAGAAAGTACTTTTCCACGCTGGTAGCTGTTCTACAGGAAAAATAAAGAATGACTAAAGAACAGGGAAAAAAAGCCCAAACCCAAATCAGAGTTCAAAAATGCCATCTTCTTCTCTGGTGAATACACAAGTTAGGAAAAGACTGTTTAAAGACTGGCTTTAAAAGCAAGATCAAAATTGTCTGACCCCCTGTACTCAATACTTCTAACAGTCTTTAGTGTAATTACCAATGTAATATAATTTATTCTGAAGGTTATGCTAACTTGCAGAATGAAGGTAACTGCAGTACTGCATATGAGACACAATAAACACTTGGAAATGGAGAGAGGGGAAGGGAGTATCTTACAGAAAAAGGATGATAAAATTGGAAAAATCCAATGGGTAAAGACAAGTAGAGAAACAGACCAAAAAAAGTTCCACTGAAGACAGGAAAAGTGTGAATTTGTGAGTTTGGGAGGAGGAATAACTAGGAAGGATTTAAAGAAAAAATTATTGAGTTCTTGCATCATACTAGTTTAAAAACAGAAACATCCAGAAGGATATAAAAATTGCCATAAACTTGTAAAGCACTAAATTGAGATGGAAACTGTCTGGCAAGCAGATCTAATCCTATGATCAGGGAAAAAGAAGGAGTTGACAATGGAGGGGAAAAGGAATAATCTAGGCAAATGCCTGTGAAATCCAGAATTAACAAAAAAGGAAAGAGCAAAGATCTCCTAAATGATTGGAGGAAGTCCAAGGAATTACAGAAGTAAAAAGTGCTGGTATCCTGTAAAGAGCAGGAACAGGTGCGTTAAGTGAGACACGAGGCAACAGAGATATGAGACTTCAGAACAATGGACAGCCTAGACAACAAGAAAAGTCAGGTGCAAACAGATGTTCTCAAGGTATTAATATAAACATCAGTAACTGGAAATGTCATTTATTAACATTTGATGTTTTGCAATTGAACCAATTGTTAGCTTCAAATTTCTTCTTCCCTTGAATGCTGGTAAGTCCTTTGAATGCTGGAGCAGGAAGCAGTGAAAAGTTAAGGGTAATTTCTTATGAACACCTTAAGAACTAAATTAGAAGACAGCAAGGGCAGAGAAGGATCTGACACACTACAGCAGTGTTCCATTTATGAAAGATTTCATAAGTTAGTAACAGACGTCACAGACATGTTTGTAGAAATGCAACATGGGCTATAGAAAAATACTTCAGTAGAATATTCTCATTATTTGTAATTATGACTCTAAGAAGCACATTTTTAGTCTTTGTATTTTACACATGCACAGTCACAACTACGTGATTCATTAACATATCCTAAATAAAAAACCACAGCTACAAACTGCCTGATTTTGCCACTGATTTCCACATTCAAAGGACACCTGCTGCTTTTGTTTTTAAACGAGTTTCAAATAAGGGACACGCTTGTGATTCTCTTCTTTCTACCCTACTTGTGACCTGTTTCATCAAATCTTTGAACCCTTCAAGCAATAGCACCTTTTCCCCCCCAGAATTTTAATGCTTCTTCATTTCCTTTCCCCTATTAAACAGCAGAGGAAGATGAAGCACAACAAACCACAGGGAGTGGACTTCTCCCACTTGCTAACTTATTCATGAATACTGCAGATCTGTGAAGGGGAAGATGCCAAATCAAACACCACTGTAACAATTCAGGCTGCTCTGAGTGGTGAGGGCCCTTTCCAGCCAAAAGCAGCGCTAACCTTTCATTCAGGCCTAGTGTTGATTATTTTCAGCCAGATAATTTTCAGTGTCTCTTGTATCATGAGCACCAGCGCAAACAAGGTCTGAGCTCCTACGGTTTGTCTGCTGTGATTGACTGAGTATGGTAAAGAAATCTTTCCTATGAGGGCAAGTAATCACTGAGTCAGCTTGTTAGCTTGGAAACAGAAGTAAAGCTTCGTTAACACCTCAGTGTAGATGTTGCTGCATAAGCAAATAACATGCAACTGAAGGAGGCAGAGAATGGAAATAGCTTTTGGCTGCTACCTCAGGTTTCTGGTGCTCACCAAGAGCCACGGAGACCAAACAGCTCCAGGATCCTTTAAGCTATGCAAGCAGATACTAATCTCTGAAGGCCCAGTGTTCTCCAGGAATGTGAAACAGTACCTTCTGATCCCAACAGGAATGATGACAAAACAAAGACAGTCCAGCAGCTCCTGCCAGCTTTGTGTCATCTGAGAACAGTGTGGGTCCAAGAATGCCTGCAAGGCCAAGGATCTGAATTGTGCTGTGGTATGAGTAGGTGTCAACTGCCCACAAGAACCATGTACTTTGGAAGAGCCCTCTGCTATACTGAGAGTTTTCTGAAGCGGGAGCAATGTGGGCAGCTGGTGGGATCACACATAAAATGCCAATTTTCTACTACTCCACAGATTATGTTTTCACTAAGGTTTAGTTGAAGATAGCTTATGAAGTGTTTTTGTTATGGTCAGTTTGGTGATTTCAGTTGAGTTTGGAACAGATACACAACAGAACAACCCTCACAACTAGAAGCATGTGATTAACTGAACAAGCTGACATATGGCTCCTGCAGAGAACAGACTCAACAGAGTTCCAGAGCTTCTCACTTCAGACTTAGTTCTTCAGAACAGTCTCAGGGAAGCCTGAATGCTGCCCACACCCACTGCTTCTTATGCCAACCAGCTGCTTAGGATTGTGCTGGGGTACCGCTCATCTGGCAGCTTTCATGGGCAATAATCAAAAAACCCACAACTTCTACTTTGTAGTCACAATGGGGTTTATATACTGTTTCAGTGCTGCTCATCTGAAACCCTGGTGGATAAAAGGATTTTTATGTAAGAACACAAATACCACTTTTTCTTCTGCTACTTAAGACTGTTACTCTACATAGCAGTTGTAAACAGTGTTGACTTGATTACAACTTTATTCTCATGTAATAATAATATTAATCCCATGAACTGGTGGTACAGAAGTTCCCCCCCTCTTATCTGTATTACTGGATTCAGGATTATGGTCAGCTATGCGTCAGCAGTTTCTAGGGCACTGACCAGACCAGACCTAAAGAGATTTTATTTTTAATGCAGCAATATAATACAGAGGTAAAATCAACCTCTGCATTATGAAATTAGCTGTTACACTGCAGACAACCTACAGTAATAAGCAATTACCTCATTTACTAATGACCTGTGAGAAACAAACTCCAAATGTATGCTGTTTCTTAGCTACTGTTCCAGAGAGCAGCTCAATCTGTTAACTGAGCGCAGTAAATACCTAATTAAATTAAATTTCCAACAAGCCTGAGAAAAATGTATTGAAAGCACTCTGCTTGATTACAGGCATTGGTCTGAAGGAACAGACCTATTGATCTGGTCAACTTCAAGCTTGTTCACTTCACCAAATTTAATTTGAGAAGGACAATAACTAAATTTTAGTAAGATCTCCTTTCCCACTCTCCAGGGAAATAATTTGAAGTGACTCTTGAGTTCAGGTGGCATATAGAAAATATTTAATGGGTCAAAGAAAGCATTTATTTTGTTGCGACTATGGACACAAAGCTACATTAAAAATGTAAATATGGTCTCCAGTGCAACAATTACATAGTGTGCAGGCAGGGTCATATGTCATGAACAAACTTCTCTGGTGGGAGCAATAAATCTGTTGTTCTGCAAGATAAGGATGATATCAGCTACCAGATTGCAGTAAGGTTCTTTGTAGCTGCAAACAACAGAAGCAAGTTGATGACTTTAATTCTGTTTCCACCAGAGGTGCTTCCGTAACAGAGGGGCACCAGGAACACATGCAGCAGCCTTGCTGACAGTGCCAACAGACAGGCCAGTACTGTGATTAACACACCATCCTCTCAGTCCTGGGCCCTGCTTACACTAAGGAAATTTTAAAATAGTGAATAACCTGTGTGTCTCCACAAATGCTTGGTTCACTGAGGATTCCAATACAGACTGACCAAGTCAAGCAGGATTCACATACACAGAACTAAAGAGCATTTTCCTCATCATCTAAACCCAACCCTCTGGAATTGCTGGCAGCCAGACAAAATGTAGCAGAGTTGTGCAAAGATGCTGAGGCTGGCTCTAGAATTAATGCAGCTGTGTTAGCTGGGCTTTTTCTGCTTTCCTTTGGATACAATCCTAATGTAATGACTGTGGTTTTAACACGTATCCCTCCATAGTCATTCATTTCATTATACAAACAGAACTTTAATATTGTAAAGCTCCATTTTGAAAGTAGTCCGTTAGTAGCCTTACTCCTTACTGTTTCTTCATAATCACAACGTACTTGTGTCTTGGACACATCACAGTCTGATTTCTGGCATCATATAGCCACAAGTTGTTCATATTAATCTGTTCTTGTTCTAGTTTTGTCCATAAGTTTAGAGAGTCATTACTGCCATTTTTACTTGCTTTCTCCAGCACTTATAAAGAATTTGCCAAGCTGAACAGGACAATCCCTTCTCCAAGTACATTGTCCATTTCTCTGACCATTGTCTAAACCTTTTTTTACCAATTTAAACTGCACCTTCACATGCGTAAGAGATAAGAATGACATACCACGTTCCAGATCAGATCTGACCACTCTACACAGTTTTTCCAATCTCTTCTGGAAATAACTTTCCTGGTACCTCACAGGATTGAATTTGCCACCATGTGTCAATGTCTCAGCCATGCTGATGCCTGAGGGTACAACACCAACTCTTTTCCCTTTTCTGTTTTTGAATTGAAAAGCTCCTGGCTGTCAGCATAAATTCTTGTTAACAGTCTTTCAAGCACCTTAACTTGCATTCCATACTTCTCAAAATTTCAATCTTTTTCTATGCTCAAGCCCATCTGGTTTTTTCTTGTTTAATATCTCAATATTGACCTGTATCACCTGTGCTGTTAATATCTGCATTTGTATAATTAAATTTCACCAGCACACACTTCTATTCTCTGCTTGCTTGTGTTCTTGTATTCACCCCCTCAATTTGGCAATAATTCACCCAGTGCATAAATGCTACTTCTGTAGCTCAGGGGGGTAGTACTGCCTCTGTTTAGCAGAAGTGTAACTATAAAATCAGTTCAAAAACTTCAGGACTGAAAACAACCTATGGTATATAATAAAACAAAATTTTACAAAGGAAAAACTGAAGTGGTTTTCTTTTATATGATAGGAGATTACTGTTCTTGCCTCATCACATGTGACTTTTTTAGTGTTAGGAGAGCCTAGAGAGTTTTGAAAAGGTAATTTGCGGCTTGATTGGAAATTTGAAGCTGAAGCTGAAGCTTGGAAATCTCACACAATGCAGGTTCATGTTAAAATGACACTGTTACTGCAGAACAATATTGGTTTAGAACAGCAAAAAGAGTCAATCTGCTGCCAGTAGATGAAGAGCAACACTTGCAATCATTTACTATGATATGGTGGTCTGAATTGCCATTCAGACTGAAGACAAATTTGAAATGGCCTTTTTTAAAAGCAAAAATACTTCATATGTAACCAAAGCTCTGCAGATTTAACAGGTACAAAGTTAACAAATTTTAAAAGTAACAGAGATTGAGGTCATGTTCGCGTGGACCTTTCATCTTTTTCTGTGAACAAACTTACTTTCTTTTTTTTTTTTAACTTTGGACTCCACACTAACCACAAGGCCTTTATCTGACCTTAAAGCACCATAAAATGGAGACAGGGAAGCAGGACATGGCTGGAACTACTCATTGTTCAGTATGAGAATTATTACCCACTGACAGGAGTCCTGCTCTTTTTCTTTCTTCTAATCACAAATTGAATTCCCATCAAAAACAAAGAAATATTTGTTGTTTACAGGAAAAAAAAGCCTCACAGGAAAATTCACTAGATGAACATCTGCTTTCTCTATAGCCAACTTACATATGCTTCCTTGAAGATGAATATCAGGTTTTCTGTTAACAGATGATTTCTGAAATCAGATTGCGCACACTGGCTTGTTTATCCCACACTCTTTTTCAATTAAGTTTTGTCCTAGTTTTGTCACTTGTATAGCTCAGCTATAAAAACAAAAAAGCCCTACAGCCAGCACAGGAAGCGAGACTAACAAGAAGCTTGTTGTGGTGACAAAATCACACAGGTTGAAGGAACAAGAAGGCATCATCTGTGCAGCAGCCTTACCCTTCTGCGCAGCCTGTCCCTCTCCTCGCGGACAGCGTTCATGGTGGCCTTGGTCCGGTTGAGCTCCTCCTCTTTGCTGCACAGCATGGCCGTGAGGCTCTCATTCTCTTCCCGCAAGCCAGCCAGCTCCTTCTCCCACCGAGACCTCTCCTCAGACAGATTTGGGTAAAGGTCACGTCCCAGGACACCCTCGATCTCTTCCACGGTCTGCAAAAAAACACTCATCAACAAGCAGAAAGGGGTAAAGATGATTGAGCAGGACTACTGGCCATGCAGGACAATTCTACACACTTAAATATACACACCCAGCCCCTCAACACCATTACTTTGCTTTTTTTGTTTGCTAAGTAATACCAAACAAAACTATTGCTTGTTTTCTTTGACAGCTTGGCCATATTATTAAAATATTTCATACCGACAAACACATGCAAGTAAAACAGGTCACCTGTGAATAACAGCAATCCCAGTAGTTTAATATCAGAATACTTTCAAGCAAACTAATGACTCCTTGTCATGGGAGAGCACTGTACCTATGCTTTACCTCCTGAGCAGCAGGCAGAAATGAGCAGCCTGTGAATGTGCATGACATGGGGCCTTTTTTATATCTAAACCAATGCCACAAAAGGGCACGGAAAAGAGTGGGAGAGGATAAAAAGAGGAGTCCTCTTTCCAATGTTCCCGAGTATGTTCTTTCCTTGAGGTCACAGCAAAATAAAAGCAGCAACTCTGGCCTTGGCTAGGCTTACAGGGGATGTCACAGCCTTCCCAGTGCCTAAAAAAAGGCTGGGTTTCTTTGGGACACTTAATGCCATTCAGCACTTCCTGTCCCACCTCCTTGCTCAGAGCTGTGCCTTGTAGGCAGTATGAGGGACATTCAGCAACTTCCAGTGGGTGAAACTAAACCACACGCACCCACCTCCACCAAGGGAATACTGTCCTGCCTGAAATGACTGTCAGACTGGCCACTCAACATGCTGAAACACAGCATAGCTCTCACTGTGTCCCACCTGTAGTCTGGGATCTGCTATAGCGTATGCTGTGCCTGTGTTCAGTTCTCTCAATTATGGAAGACATCTGCAACAAGCAAAACCACTCTAAATATTGCTTAAAAGCTTTTGAATATCTCTGAAAGCAGTGTGTATTAAAATGATGGGAAGAAACATAGAAAATAAAAGAATATATGATGTAACTGGCACTGTAAAATGCTTCACTTCATTGACTAATCCAAAAACAAGTTACAGCTAAAGCCTATACTTTTACATCTAATATGGAAGATAACTCATACACCAAGGCTAAAAATAGTCTATTTAGTTGTGTTATTCAAAAGAACTGAACTTTTACATCCTGATGGGCCCCTTTCAATTCAGCCTATTTTACAGTTCTGTGATTTTATACATGAAGAAATGTACTGCCTTGTTTATTTCCTTAAGCTGGGATGGACCAAAAGAACCAACTGGAGTACAGCTGAAAATTATAAAAGTCATTGAAGATACAACTCCCTTTTCTTTTTTCTGCAAGAAATCTTCCCATTGTTTTCAGCACTGTCTGACTTTGAGGTATCAACAAAATTGTATTATTTGCTCCGTTTATCCTTTTGAATTGTACTTCATGTCTCTCTTCCATAAAACTGCAATACATTTAGAGCCACAATTATGAAACACTGTTGACAGAGTATCTACACTATAATTCTACTTACAGATTTGGAAGTAAGCTGAAATTACTTTTTTGAAAAAGCAATGCCTTGCAACATCTCTGTAAGATGAAAGAAATTGCAGCTCTTCCTTCCATTAGCTTCACTTGGACCTACAGGTCTCAAGTTATGACAAGGTAAATTATTTCAACCCAGCATGAGGATGAGTTCAAGTTCTGAATAAGCACAGGGTGGTTAATCTCACAATGTGAAGAAAAGCTCTGTAATGGCAGGAGCATTCTCCTTTGATGATAGCAGCTTTATTTTAAACAGTGCCTCTTTGTTGCTGATTTCTCCCATCACTTCTTCCCCCCCTACACCCCACCACCTCGAACTTTCCCTGCTGTTTTCTCACTTCCCTAATACGAAGTTCTGCTGCTGCCTCCTTCCTCCTTATTCCCCATGCTCCCAGTGTTGCTATTTTCCCAACCCCTCCCTTTCCATCTGTTGCTTCTCTTCAGAGCACCGCTACTACAACAACCCTCTGGTGTTCAACATGCTACCAACCATCCTCCACAGAAAATAGAACATAAACATTGTACACAGACATAGCCAGGTAAACTACCATGTTCATCACTTTTCTACAAAGCAGCATGGCAGAGCAGTTTTATCTGGCATGTTGCTGCACAGCAGATTAATTCAGGTATAATTTCACGGAGTACAGGATTGAATTACAATGTAGTGTTCTGAGCACAGGGCAGCAGGATGTCATATCACAGTAATTCCAGTCTTGTCTCTGACATTGCCATCAGGGCTCTCTGCCTTGTTTTCTTTACAAGAAGTGTTGTGTTACAGATGTGGGAGCAGATAAAACTAGCAAGTATCAGCTTTAAAACAAGCAAAACCAGCACTTCTTCACATGGCATAACTCCATGGCAGAATTTATTCCTAACACAATTTATGGAGGTCAAAAATTTAGAGAGATTAGAACCCATATTAGATACAAATAAGGAAGGAATTCCACCCATGACTATGAAACACAAAGACATAATCTTGGTTCAGGAAGTCCCTACAGACCCACTTTGCTGGAAGCATCTTTGAAGGAAGAAGGACATACTATGCACGTTGTTTTTGATACTGTCTTTCCACTGGCATCTGCCACTAGACAGATGGACTTTTGGTCCAGCCCAGTGCAGCTGTTCTCATGTTCTAAGTGGTTCATGCTTGGAAATATTTACAGCTTTTTTAATCAATAAAATTTTAGTGGTTAGGTGTCTGTTACTGATAATTATTTGCTGTCCAAAATAAACAAAGCATTAACCAGCCTATTCTGTGGAACTCTTCTGAAGGGATGGTTTTGTAACTGTTCAGTTTGTAACACAATCTGATAAATTAAATTTCAAGGTCTTTTCAGTTTTTGTGGAACAGAAACAACGGAGTTAGCCAGGGCTGCATGATTTGCATAAAATAAGCAAAAGAATCAATTTAGCAGTAACATCATTAAAAGGAAGCCAGTGAAATTTAACCACCAAAGCAGAAGGATGCAAAACATTTAAATGCATCAGTCTACTGGTGAAGAAAAAAGCCAGCAGTCAAGACAAAAGACAGTCAAAATACTTCTGGTTTCAATTCATGATTCTACCCATTTTAAAAGTCTCTCAGTTCATTGTCTAGAAGGAAACAGGAAAGGAGACATGACTTGCATGCAGCCTTGGGTGGAATGGTAGAGAGGGGCTCTACGTGTAGGTTTTGCTATATTAAACATTATCTCACTTCACATACCTCTCTGGACCTCACACAGACTGACCTCTACCTGTTTTCCAGAATCCACAGTCTCTCTCTTGGTGAATACTGACTTCTGAAAACAGTTAACTCTCAGACTCCAAATAATACTTGGCCACAAACTACTGACCCTAATCCTCTGAGACACTCAAATAAACTGCTTTAATACTGATCCCAAGAGACCAGAAGTCAAATGTACACACATTGTTCAAATTACTATTCAACATTAATTTCTTTATATTTCACTGTATTCCATAGGCACCACCAGGGACAGAGGGAACTTTTCCCAGTTGTGCGGCAAAGGGCTGTCAAAGCCATCTACAATGGTCACAGACCTCCCCCCTTCAAGAGCAAACTGTCAATATAATTTTTCTTGTAAAAAATGACTCACTTTCCATCTGACACAAAAAAACTTGTTCAGGTCTTCCCCCTGTATAGGAAGATACTCTATGACTCCCTTGCTTTCAGGTTTGAATTGCAGTGCCTTTGTTGCATGTACCAGCAGGCATCCCTCTCCTTTTTCTGACACATGCACAATAAAAGCAACACATACAGCTACCACTGAGTCTGACTTGTCTCATTCGAACTGATGTACAACATGCTTTATGAGAAATTAGCTTTTCTTGTGGTTTAGGAATGGTATTCCCCAATTTAGTGTTCCTGCTGAAACAGTATAAACCAAGCCCTGCTCGTTCACTCCCCAATCCCCTGTGGTGGGAGCAAAAAGGAAATCAGAGGCATAAAAGCCGAAAGATCACAGGTTGAGATAAGAACAATTTACTGGAAACAGCAATGAGATAAGAAAACCAACAGTAACAGCAAAAATACTAATAACAGAGTGTACAAGAAATGGACGTTTTGCACAAGAGTTCTCACTCCCAAGAATACATGACCAGAAAGGGATCCCTTCCCTTGTCCCAAAATGACCTGTACAGGATAACCTGGCCATGCCCCCTCCTGGCAACTGCATAAATTAACCCTGTCCTGGCTGGAACCAAGAAGACAGCCTTGTATTTTAAGACAGCCAAGTCAGAACTTAGGCACATGCACCGTGTTTTCAGCCAGTGGTCAATGATTAGCTGTAGGATCTTTCTCAGGTGACAACTTGTTTACTGGACAAGCAAACTTGCTCAAGAAAGTAAATGAACTGTTGAGTGTCCCCATTACCTTTACCTCTGAAATGAGCATAAGACAAATACATTTCTGATTTGAGATCAAAAGTATATTAGTAGCTCCTCCTGGACCTTGGAGAACTCGGTGTAAAGCAAGCATGTTACTACTTACCCACCACACACTGTGAACTCGAGTTGACTCCTGTGAAGTACTTTTAACACCTTTGGAAGTGCAGTGTGATTACCACAGAAGTGATCAGGCGCCTCAGGCAAAGTACATTTAGAGCCTAATGGTACTATTACCTTAATGGCTAAATCACAATGCTCGCTGGCTGTAGTGAGTTGTTCAATATGTCTGTCCACTTCTGCCACTGACAAACTGCAGCTGCTTTTCTTCCTCCCACAGACAGCATTTTCCAGACCTGTCAGCACTCTCTGCAGTTCTGAATTCAAGTCACTACAGTTATCTAAAAGAAAGCAAGACGAAACAAAACAAATATCGCAACAATTAGTGACTCAGTGAAAAAACAAACTCTAACCCAGGAAGTGCCTGCTGCAGAACAGCTAGGACTGATACTGCTCAAGCAATGTCCTTGCACTCTGCCACTTTTTCCTCAACAACTGATAGGTCTAAATACCACAATCACATCAACTGAAATCCTGTGCTACCTCTCATTTGACAAATAACAGCCCCACAGCTTATCTGAAGGGTTCATTCTTTCTTCAAAACCCCCTCTGCTGAAAAACACTTTAAGATATTACATGCTTACATTCTATGACAATGCTTTATGTTGGTCTTTTGGCCATTCAAAGCCGATTATCCTGATTTTATTAACCTCATATGTTCATTTCTGTAAATACAACATTTTTTCTGTCTGGCACAGATGTTATGACTTGATGCTGTTTTCAGAGGAATTTTTGTGGTTGTACTTAGGTACTGCCTGACTTAAAAACATCGTATTTACAGAAATGATCCCTACCAACTATCTTAGAACCCACGTTTTACTTTAATAGCTACTCCTTCATATGGAACTGCAGGATATCCAAGGACCATAAAACTCCTTTTTTGTTATGTTCCATAGTACAACCATATTACCAGCTTATACTATAAAATACTGCTTTAATTATAAAATGCAGCAGAGAACGTCTTTAGGCAAACCTCTTCTAGTGCCCTGGCACTGCCATAGCATCCTTCATTAATGAGAACAAGTGGGTCTCTGTACCTTACTAGCTCAGTTCATAAATTATTTTCGTTTTTCTTAGGCTCACCTCTGGTGACAGACAGTGGCAGTTCCTAAGGCAGACCTGTAGTAGAATTCACCCTTGTGCTGTCTCTCGGATGTGCTAGTCAGTATTTCTAGCTCGCTAGGTAAGGGTTTGCAACAGCTGCCCACAGCTGAGCACACAAGTGGTGCACTATGAGGTGGCAGTGCACCCACAGCTCCTCTATCCCACTAAAACCAGTGCCAGGCATTCTTGCTGGGGATGTTATTCCTATGCTACTGCTGCAAGCCCTTCACCATGGTCAGAATTCCAAGGTAGCCTCATAGCTGTGGTTCTTACAGGGCACTACAGCAGTGTGGCATTGAGTTGGGTCTGAATTGTAACAGACACAAGTCACCAGATTATTGCAGACTGCCTTGAAATCTCTCCATGCAAGGGAAGACTGAGAGCTGTTGGATGCAGGAATGAGACGAACACAAAGTAAAAAACTACCAACTCATTATCATAAATCTAACTCCGGAGCATAATACACACAACCACAGACCTACTGCTGACCAGAAAGAAGAGTTTAGGAAGATTACAGCAATGCATGAAAAATGTGAATGGGCAACCTATAAAACTTTACTCTTGGAAGACATTTCACTAGCTCCTGACTAGTAGCCACCCATGTGTTATAATAACACCAAAAAAGCCCTTTAAAATAATAACTCACTGACAAGCAGTATATAACAAGCAGAATGCTTGCTTGTAAAAACCTTGTGTTTTGTTTGCTTGAATTTACTTGTTTCCATAACATCTTCTATAATAAACATTCTGCACATTTAAATAACCTTCACAAGACCTTATCTGCTGGGATTTGTTCCGACAGTAACATCTTCCCCATAAAATAAATGCTTTTCAATGTGAAAACCTCATTTTTGACAGAAAATCAGCACAACCCAATCACAAGCTCTGTAAGACATCCTGAAGAGCATTCACAGTCCCAGCTCTAGGTGTTTTATTGCCTGGAGCAAAAGAACAGCATATCCACATGCATTAGTGTGTCATGAGGTATTATGGGTTTTACTAAGTCAGTGATGCTCGCCCCATTAGGGCAGTGAGCAAGTCATGCACATGGGTTATTAGAGCATCATTTTTTTTATCCTTATATATCTGTATCTAGAAGGATTAAAAATTACACGTATTCCTGTATCTATCTGTGTGTGTGCATGAAGTCTATTTTCACAAGAATGTGTAAACAGCACCCAAAAAGGACAGAGTCTATGGATAGAAGGAAAGTAAGGAAGAAATGCAGGAATTCCTAGAGATAACATTCTTATTTTGTCCATTGTTATCTGTGAGTCCTACCCTTAAGGGAAAGGGAGCACCCAAGATTTGTAGATGCTTGTGGTCAAAGGAATGACAGAAGTCAGAGGGTCCACAAAATTCACAAAATCTTAGTAGTAGTTTACACACTTGGCATGAAAATGGGGTCGGGTTAGTCCTTGACCTACTATATAAGCACATGGCAGTGCGTTTTGGACAAAGGGGGAGGGTGAAAGGGAAAAGAGAAAAAGAGAGATTCATTAAATGGGGGGTGGGGTGGGAAGAAAAGGAAGAGGAAGAGAAGGGAAAGGAAAGGTGCGCAAAGGAAAGGAAAGGCGCGCAAAGGAAAAGGAAAGGCGCGCAAAGGAAAAGGAAAAGGAAAAGGCAAAGATCACCAGTTCTGGCTCCAGTATGATCCAGCTGGGGTATTCAGGGTGCTGAGCTGCACATGCAGAGCAAGCACACTGGGTTTTGTGGAGGGACCTCTTTACAGGTAAGTTTTTCTTACTTTGGAGATAAGTTTCTTGCTTTCTGTGCCAATCAGTTTTCATGGGCAGCCTTGGGAACCTTCAGATCTTTCTGGAAATGGGTGGGAGGGTTTTGGGGGCCTTGGGTGGTCTGATTCCCCTCTACAGTCCATGCCCACTTCTCAGCCTTGTCCCTGTGTTTGCCAAGTGCTGTGTTCGTCCCCAGGAGAAAAACAAGCACACAACAAGGACATTTGTCCCTGAAAAGTGCTGCCTGTACCCCTGCATAGCTCCCTACTCCAGCCACATCCTGTTCCTTCTCACAGTGTGCTATTACCAACAATCCATGGCTGGCTCCAGAGCTATCTGTCTGTCGCTTTTTGAGACAGATACATCAGCCCTCATATCTTCTAGGCTTCTAACTGTATGTCATTCCGCTGCCTTGTTTTTCATTGTTAGAAGAAACTTAAACAGACAACTTGCTGTTTATGTCCACAAACCCTGGTTCAGTTCCACTTCATGAAGACAAAGTAAGTCCTGAAAAGTGAA
>VZRZ01006347.1:13920-61240 GCA_013398175.1 Climacteris rufus | reverse complement strand
TTTTTTTTTTAATAAAAAGAAAATTAAGGAAAAAAAAGTCCTCATAAAAGAATCTGTACAAGTAGGAACTTAAACATTAACTTTTGGAAGTCAAAACATTTATTTTTTATGACCACAAAAACCTCTATTCAATATTTTGTTAATACTTTGAATTCCCTAGGTCAGACACTGCTCAATTACATTATCATTGATACTGTTCCACCAATGTTTCTGGAAATCACAGACACCACAAATGTGCTGTGGAAGGCCTTGCATTTATAAACAATGCAGCACAGAAAACAGGATTAGCGTTTTGAAGAGAATTCTGGAAATCAGTCATACTGAGGACTACACCAGGATTCTGCTAGAAAGTCTGGAGAAATGAAGGCTCAAGGGGAACCTTCTTGCTCCCTATAACCACCTGAGAGGAGGCTGTAGTCAGGTGAGGGCTGGACTCTTCTCTCAAGTAACAAATGACCAGACAAGAGCAAATGGTCTCAAGCTGCACCGGTGGAGATTTAGACTGGATATCAGGAAAAACATTTTCATAGACAGGGTTCCAAAGCATTGGAACATGTTGCCCTGATTTTTGCAGTCATGGATGTTTTCATTTTTCTGTAGCTAGTTTCTCACAGTTTTCTCTGTAAACATGGCTATGTTATTGTAACCGTATCTTATCACTCGCATTCCTTTCTCATGGACACAGAACTTTGATGGACATTTCCTTTGACCACTGTAATTGAGGGAGGAAGAACTGATTTCCTCCAATGAACAGTGATTTCCAAATGTATATAAAAAATAAAGAAAGCGGGTCTTGCCCCCCTTCCTTCCTTCTCTCTAATCCTGGTAACAGGTGTCTCTGGCTCGTCCTTTTGTGTCGTTACTGCAACGGGAACAGACTGCTTGGGGAAGCTGTGGAAACACAATCCCTGGAAGCGTTCAAAAACAGTGTGATGTGGCACTCTATGACTTGACGCAATAGTGATCACAGTGGTGATGCTGGGTGATGGTTGGACTCAATGATCTTAGAGATCTTTTCTAAACTTAGTGATTCTACGATTCTACAATCAAGGCACAGAGGTTACTTCACATCTAAGGTCACAGCTGTGTAGAAGTTCAGCATTAGTTGTGATTAACAAACACATCCTGCATTAACTAATTTCCTTACCAAACATCTGGATTTGCATTTCAAAGGCTGTGATACTTTTCTGCCATGGGAAGGCACCGTGTCCTCTAAGAGCATAACTCACCCATATCTGCAGTGACCATGGTGGACTGGTTCTCTGGCACTGAGAGCGAGTTCTGGTCCATGCTGCGCGAGTCCTCGTTAACCTCCTGCTGGCTCTGGCTGAGCTCCGACCGCAGCTCAGAGTACTCATCCTCCTCCCTGGCAGAGAGAGCAAAGGCAGGAATAAAATCCTCTGAGGAAATGTGCATCTTTGGGGCACCCATTTCAGACCTGTAAGCTGAGCCACAGGATACATTTGCGTAAGCGCTTTGTCCAGTCAGCGGAGAATACTTTACACCCTTCACTGCAAAGCAACTGTACTATGCCTGTAACACCCACTTCCAGCAGCCAGTGCTTGGTTTCCATTTCTTTATTCCCAAGTTCATTACTACTCCTGGCCACTGGAGAAGGGAACAATGGGTGGAACTGAGTGCTAGCAAGCATGTGTGCAAGGACATACACTGCTCTGCAGTAACTCCCCAACCAATAATTCACACAGATCAACACAAGTAGCTTTGATCCCAAAGTGGATTAGAAGTAACTGGTTTTGGTCTGTTTCTCAGTTCAAGGATGTCATCATCTCATGTGCAAAGCAAGCATGCACATGCACATACCTGCACATGTGTATCAAAATGCTCTTGGAGACAGGTAGGTTTTTCATCTTCTCTTCCCAAAAGAGAGAGAACAGGTAAGTGAGTATTGCACTGAACTGCTGGAGTTGGTGGAAAACAAAAAGCCTCATTTACTTAGTGTTTAACTTATTTGTCAAGCTGTTTCAACTAAAATAATTGAGGACACAGAATACTTTAGCTAAAGCTAATGAGCTTAAAAAATTAGGGGTTTTCCCTCCTGTCTCCATACAAAGAGTTCAAAGCACTGGTAAAGAAGATAAGTAAATGAATAACAGCTTTGCTTGACAACATTTGTAAACATTTTTTCTTTTGATCCACTTGCTGATTTGACTCAGATTTTTTTTTTTTTACTTTCAGAGTGACTTTTTTTACATTAAAGTATCTATTTTAAACACTGGGAAAACACCAATTTATCCAGGTGCAGAGCCCCTCTGATAGAAAACAAATAGTCATCGCCTTGTTGCACACTAAATCACATGCAGAGATTAATTTTGCTGCAGATTCAGCAGTGTGAGAATGGAACTGTCTGGCTTGGAAACAATGAGAAACAGCAAAGACCTATCTGGGGATATGAATCTGGGAGGGGTATCTGTAATGTTAGGCCTGTTGTGTGTATGCTACATGGTGACGAGTGCTTCTTGCAGGATTCAGCCTGGAGGTGTGTCTCCACTTATCAGGCCAAATAGCAGAGAAGATGGTCCATACAGGCACCAATGACAGAAGTAAAGTCTGCTCTCAGAGTTGCAGACAACTCACGAACCTGGCTCTAAAACACTCAAAAAAGGAATTTCAACTTCCTTGCCAAGCAGGGTTTCCAAGGTACTGAGGAAATTTTTACAGGAATTTTTATGTTCTTCTAGCCCTTACATTTGCTTCAGTGCAAAGAAAGCGTGACTTTATCAGAAGCACTTAGTAACACTGAGACTTAGAGCAAAGAAAGGTCTTTGTGGTATCAAGCAATGCTTGTTTAAGACAGTGTGAGAACTTAAGCACGAGTAGCAGGAGTTAAAACAGTGTAATGAAGACACATCAGTGTCCGTTAATGTTGCAGTTCATTATTAGCCACAAAACAAGCCACTAGTAATTAGCTCTAGACACAAACAATTACCAAGCACTCAAGCTGTAATTTTTTGTCTGAAGGTAATTGGTATTTTTCATTTATGAAACAGTTAGTCCTACATTTTACAAACCTGAATTAGCTCTACAAATGGACAAGAGGCTCTGATGGCCCTAAAACAATGGCAAACACAATTTCTCACCACTCTTCTCTGGGCTTTTCTTGCACAGGTTTTTCTCTTTAAAATACAACACAGCCTCATCTAGCTAGCAGTAGTTCTAGGTTTTTCAGCTTAAGTGCCCTCACTATCTTGGGGCAGTTGAAAAGTATGTCACACAGCAGGTATTTGCACACCTCTGATGACCCAAGCCAGAAGTCATTTTCTAAATGAACTAATTCTTCTAGAATCTGACTAGACAGATCAGAAACCCGTTTCTGATACAGTGACAGCAAGGTCAATTAGTCTCTCCACCATCAGTCCCACTGGGAACAGATTGAGGGCAAGAACAAGGGGGAATTCGAGGGCAGTGATACATTGCAAGTATAAATTCTGCCCTTAAAATTGACAATGGCAGTAACAAAAGAGACTGTTTGAGACTTCCCTTTGCCCAAAACAAGAGTTCTCCAGTGGCACTGGAAAGCTCACAATGACCAGGTCCTGGACTCCTGCCACACCACCCAGAAAGAAGGTGGAGGCAGTACAACTTCCTTATTGCTGCCATCATCAACAGCCCAGTTAGACAGAGCAGGCATTTGTTCTGTTACGGGCCCTGGTTCAGCTCCCACTTGCTGGAATGTTATGATGAGCTGGAGACAACTAAAACAGATCAAACCATTCTAGACACAGAGGGCAAGAGATAAATACTGGAGAAAAAAAACAATCATGGTTTTCAAGTACTTCTGCACTAATTGCTTTCTTCACGTTCAGGTGCAACCAAGGATCACAAGTGCTGCACAGACACTGAGATAAACTTGTTCAAACAGTGAGCAAAATGGCACTCTTTTCAGCATCCTTTCACAACACAGACCACTGGCAAGGTGCTGCTTCTCTTCACGGCTTCAAACAGTGCATAGCTTTGTACTTCGGGTGCCAGCAGTTTTTCAGCAATTACTTTACTTACATAAGTACTTTTAAAACCCTCTAAGACCCTCAGGTGGAAAATGCTACAGGTGTATGTGCACAGAGATTGACTGCACTCTGTGTACAGACACTTGAGGTCTCTCTGAACCAGTTCATTGTGAACAAATAGTGACATGCTTGAGACAACGTGAAAATTAATTACTGAGGGCAGGTGGAACTGGGCATTGTGTGCTGAAGCCAACACTGTCACACCCACACTGCCGTTTGAATTGAATCCAGTATGTGCCAGCTTCCACCTCACACATATTTAGGAGCTAGAACTAGACCTCCAGGTCACTGTCTAAATGTGAGTGTAAGTGCTGTGTATTATTTCTTGTGATGCTGTAGTCTATTCACTTTCTCTCTTCCCCATTAACTTCCAACACAACCTGCTTTCTAAATGCGTCTCAGATTAAAAGTTTTAAGTCTGAACAAATGGTTTTACAGTAAGGAGTTGCAAGCTTCTTGACAACTGTCTCAAGTAATCCTTAGCAGGCACCAACATTGAACAGAGACTGTTTCTGTCTGGTATTGTTATAGTTACTTGCTATTTTGAGAGTTGAAGAGATGTACCCAAACAGCTACTGGCTGAGAACTAAAAGCTATTAGACATCTCTCTTTTCTTTTTCTTGAGCCTCAATTTGACATCTAAGAAAAACTGTCAGTCACATGCTGAAGTTACAGTTGATTTTGACAACCCAAGAAATTGTTAAGAAAAAAAAGAATCAAGTTTGAATGAATCTAAGGCAATACTAAAAACTTCTGAAGTCAGAAAAACTCACCTTAAATGTAGACATAATTGCATTTTAGTACTCCACTGTGTAATTTCTAAATCTTTTTCGTGCTTCAGAGTTACTGGGTGTATCCTTTATGTCCAAGTATTTACAATATGACTCTAATTGGGAAGATCCATTTAACTGGTTTTTCTAAGTTGTATACACTTTGAGAGAAAATTGCAGGGGGCATACACCTTGTCTAAGGACAGAGATTCTTGGCAACACAGAGGATCAACTACTTGCACATGAGTATTTGCAACTCACGTTTTTCACCTTAATATCTTTTTTTTTTTTTTTTTGGTTTGGTGAGGTGGGGCTTCCAAACTAGCTGGGCTGTCCAGAGCAGCAGCAGGAGGGAGATGAGACAATTGCAGATGAATGCTGGCTTGCTTCCACAAGCATGATGAACTCATTTTCCTTAGGGAATGCTGGAAGAATGTAGTGCAAGAGCTGCAGCTAAGTTCATGGGGCCACACACATGGAACTTGTTGTACCCAAGAAATGACTACTAAAATCCTGTAAACTTCTAAAAATATCTTGTAAGATTACCATTACCAGGATCAGCATATCAGATACACCTGGGAAGAGACACATGCACTGACACGTGACTTAAGCTCTCTCCTTTCTGGGAAAAGCTGTGGATGCCCCATTCTTGAAAGCGTCAAGGCCAGACTGGATGGGGCCCTGACCAACCTGGAAGGTGTCCCTGCCCATGCCAAGGGGGTTGGAGCTACATGGTTGTTGAAGTCCTTTCCAACCCAAGCTGTTCCATGATTTTATAGCTGGCATTACCAAACCACACAAAAAAAAGCCATGGTGCATCTAAGCTGTCAGGTGCAAAACCCCTGACATTGCAAAGGCAACACTCCCCCCCCGCAACATGCACACCAAAAAAACAAAGACAGAAAATTTCTCAGAATGGAGAATATTAACTAGCTTATACAGTCTGCCAACACTCCTCCTCAAATGGTTGCACTACCTTATTCAGATTTAAGCATGCTGCCTGCTTGCTTTCTGCCCTGCTTTCTGAGGGTAATGTTCACATTCTAACAAAGATAATACAACTGAAAGAGGATACTCAAATACCTTCCATGAAACTCTGGTTTCTTCTAATTGTTTCCAAAATATTTTGGGGATTTGGAACTACAATGAATTTCAAAAAGTGGCAGTACATAAGCTACATGCTAGTTTATTTTTGCACTCTAAAATTGATACATGAAAAAATTGAACAGTCACTGTGTCAGCACTGTGGAAACATTTATCTGTTATGCAATTCATGTAAACTCTGCTTCCAGAAAGACAGCCCAAATTTTGTGACAGCACAAGACCCTGCTCAGCATTTCCTGCAGGTATCAAAGAGGCAGTTCAAAACTAAAATCCTCCTGTTTTAGAGGAAAGTGTAACTGCTGAGGCCCTAGCAGGGCTTGCTCCCGGAACACTTTCTCTCAGGACTGTTTTGTTCCAGCTCCTGGACTCAAAAGTCCCCAGAGCCAAGGGTGGAGTGCTGTGAGTCACACCTGTTCCAGCAAGGACAGCAACCGCACCACCCTTGGTCCGTGGGATGCATGGACAGCTTCTCAACAATGACATATGTGGATCCCAGAGTAGATTTACAGAAAGCCACAGCAGGAAGTATCAGTTTTCCTTCTTTCAGTTGTCTTTACAAACCCTGTGGAATCCCTTCAGTTGCCATTTTTAGGAGGAGTATTACTCCTCTGTTCCCCAGACACTGAATTATTAGCCTGCCAAAGAAAACAAGCTATTTTCATCATTAAAGGAAATAAAAAGATCCACTAACTTAACAAACAGTTTTTGTTCTTGCTAACAAAAATAAAACAAATAAAACCAGATGGGGCATTCTGGCTGTCTGAGCAAAACAAGCTCTCACATAATTGAATTAAACTGGAGGGGCAGGACGGTGGTGTGGCACCTGTTGCAGCAGCATTGTTCTGATGACTTTAAAGGCCTGAACCCCCCCACAGGGACAGAAAAATGCATTTTTCATGGGAAGCAATATGCACATCCAATCAGGCTTGGTTCTTACACCCCACTTTCCAGTGCATGTTGCAACTGACCCATTTATGGACATGGCTAAACATTCAGAGTATCCACTTGATTCCACTATCTTGTAATTGAACACCACTTGGCATTTACTTTGCCACAAGGATTCTAAACATACCATTTTTATGAATTCTATGTAATATTTTTCTTAAATGTCATGGAGTTTTTCTGTCATTCAAGGAAAAAAAAAATAACAGTGCAGCTCTCATGCTTTCTCAGATTTTGCTTTTCAACTAGTCTTTTCAAAAGACAAATGGAAAGTCTGTCTGCAGAGGTATCAAGCACGAAAGAACAAAGGAGTCACGGGCATTTTTTTCAGACGAGTACTGCCAGTAAAGAAAATACCTGAAAAAATCTCACCATGAACATTGCTATTTATGGTCATGTCACAGGTGACAGTATTTGTGTTGTTAAATAACATAAACGTGATTCTACCATTGTTATATATATTTTTTTAAAAAAAAAAGATGATACTCCCTCTTATTTACGGTACACCACACCTTCTTTCTGCACACAAATATTTTCATGAAAGATTAAGTGAGAAGTTGTGACTGCTCAGTGTTGCCTTGTGTTAGCAGAAATATTTACAAGGAAGAACAAACAAAGCAATTACCAAAAAATCCATGCAGCTAATAGGTAAAGGAAAACTGAAAATTCACTACATGGTGCTAGAGCACCACATCAAAATTACCCCCAAAAGCATCAAATATAATTTGATGTTCTTTAGAAAACCCATAGATTCTAGTAGTTTAGTTGCATCCTCACTAGATAAACTTTAATAAGCTCCTTCTGCATTCTAGTCCAATTTTTCTACATTGAGAATGGGTAAAAACAAGCAAGGAAAAATGCTTCCATATAGTCAAATGGAACATTTATTTTAACACAGTAGCAACCTAATGTAATATCCCAAGCTTTGCTGCTCCAGTGATAGGCAACAATGTGATTTGTACCATTGTGTTTTGTCAAAAATGCCAGTACAAGTAGATGCAAAACCTACTGAAATCTCTTTGAACTGTATCTCTCACCACAAATGATTTCTCTTAGGTGATCTACAGGAGGCCACAAAACAAATTTAAAAGCAGAGGTTCAGGCGGGCTGTCTTCATCTTCTTTTATACACCACCACTTACGTGGTACCCTGGCACACCACATTACAGGATTATTTAGATATCATGGTGCATTTTTTGCAGTGCTTGTCAGGTTTGGCAAAGGGTGATTTTGCCAGAGAGAAGGTGGCCCTTCTGAGCCCTGGGACGACACCCTGCAGAACACACACCTTAATTAAGGGCAGCTATTCAGTACCCGTCACAACAAGCCTTACAGTCACCATCGTATTATATTTACAATATAATTCACATTCATGTTTCGCACCAGTCTTGCACTGGCCCAGAATTGTCAGGAAGCTGCTGTACCTTATTGTTGTTCCCTGCAGCCGAACAATCTTCTTCTTGAGCTCAGCAATGATGCTGTGCAGCTCCGTAATCCGCTCCTCGTAGCGCAGCGTTGTTCGCTCCTGCACATCTTCGTGCTCTCTCATCAGGTGGGATTGTTCACACTGAAGCAGAGAAGCAAGGCACAGAAAGGGTGTTATGGACAACTGCAGAGTGACAAGGCACAAGTGCACAGCACTGTGTTTTTCTTACTAAACCAGCAATGCCCCAGCAAGAGAAAAGGACAGATATAAAACACCGACAGGTACACAAAGGCGGGCTATTACACTGTTTTAGGAACTGACAGACTGTGCAGTGTACTCTTGTTATTTTTTTTTAATAGAAAGCTGTTGCTGCTTGAACAAAAAACACCATTTGCAACTCAAAGTAGCTATAAATACATCATCTTTGAATCCAAAGATCTTTCTGGTGTGGTCTGAATTAGAACAAGTCCTATAGCATAAACCACATTATTATAAAGAAGAGTAATCACAGTTCAAGGTTGTACCTTCTTCTCTAGTATCACTATTTATTTATATTAACTGTTAAAAATAACATTGCATATTTTTATTGTGTTCATACTCTCCAAAAAAATGCTTATGACTTGAACAATTAAAAGGCTACACGACTGCTTGTTTTTTACACATATCACAAAATCCTCCTTCTTCCTTCCCGCAGAACTTTAAATGTAGCCTCTCTGGCTTGCTCTTCAGGCCAGTAAACACTCTATTTCAATTACAGCAAACAACTACAAACCACTACAATTACAAACCAGCAGTGCGTGCTGCTTGAAGTTATGCTTAGTAGCGGCTGGCAAGAGTAAGACTTCTAACATTTTGCTTCTGATCCCCTTCAGTCAAGCCTCCTTGCAATCACACAAATGGTATGTACTCTGCTGTCAAAAAGAGAAAACCCACAAGGCAGTCAACAGTATAAAACCCACACTTCTAAACCAAAAACCTGCAGTGTAAAATCTTAGCATTTCTAAAGGCTACAAATCCTAGTAACACTGGAGGTCCTCCAACACTGCTGCTTCAAAACACTTTTTTAAAATCAAATAAACACTCTATACAAGCTAACCCCCTAAACCCTTTGTACCACTAATAATAATAATAATACTAGTAGATGTGCCAGAATTTTCACAATTTGCTTTTATATTTTTTGGCCACTTACATTCACAGCTTGAGAACATCATCTACATAAAAGGCTGCTTGAAAACTGAAATTTACATTGAGTTTTAATAACATTTTTATTTTAAATTTTAAATACAATGTATTCCATGATTTTTAACTTCCATGAATATGCACTGAAAAGCAGCCCAGACATCACAGCACCCCTCCATAGACTACAATAGAATAGTTTCTACCTCCAGCTGTAGTAAAAATCACTTTCACCTACAATAAGATAATCAGATCATATCATCACACTGAAAAGGAGAGCAAAGGGACACATTTCAGAAGACTGATAATGTTCACCTGCCTTATAAAACCTGTGTTGGCAACTGATAGGACTATACGTGTATATTGTAATGACTCTTTATTGTAGGATCATTCCACAACTTGTTTCTTGTATTTCTGCATCTCAACATTGTAGCTGCCTGAAGAACTACCACAGCTTTCAAAGTGCAGAAATAGCACAGAGAAAATGTTTCACAAAAGCCTTAGAGCAGATTTAGGGGCAATAAAGAATTGCTCCTTCAGCCTTTCTAAGCCTAAATTTCCTCTGACACGTGTATACGGCCACAAATGCTACCTCAGCATTATACAGATCAATCAGTTATGTGCACTGGTGGATTTTTTAGCTTTTAAACCAAAGGGATGTTTCAGATAGAGTGTATAATAACTGTTTTCAGATAATAAATAAAAACCCTATCACAACAATTTTTGTTTTTCTGAGCTATGCACTGAAAAGCAGCATTTGTTTATCTTGACTGAAGATATATGGACTTTTGCTAATGGATCTCAGCCACATTATGACTTGCTTTCTGTTTTCTCCAGTCATTTCTCAGTCACCATTTTTCAGGATAACCATCATTCAGTGACAGATTTACTTTGTGAACAACCAGCAGTCTAGCAATATAAGACAATAGCTTCACATTTGATTTTTTTTAAAAAGGCTCTTAGGCAAAAGCAACTGCAAATGGCAGAAAGGAACCCTCTGTGAAAGACAGGCCATGATGCTAAGGACTGCTCTGCCTTGGAGGTGGGGAACAGAATTACATCTCCTAAGTTCTGGTTATCCATGACAAGCCTCAACTGAAAAAGGCAAAAGCATCCGAGCAATGGAAACATGGTTCAATATGAATCCCAAAATACAGCAATGGAAAATTGTTCTGGTTATACAGTATTGCTCTTTATTATGGAACATTCATCTGAAAGCTTAAAACGGAAAAGAAACAAATGCATATTTTGCTACCCACTGTTAAAGTTTTTCTCTGGGCTGCTGTAACTATTCATCATCCTCCTTAGTTTCTTTGTCTTTTGAGTCTCAGAACAATAATCTGCCACCAGTTCCTACTTCTTTCCAAGGTGTACACATTTAGATCTTACAATTTATTTGCCTGTCAGTCACACAATAAATACCTTACACTCTTTTCCTCATCTCTCTTCCAGCCTCACACTTAAGTTCTGAACAAAACCCAGAGAGCTCTAATTCTGTGAGAGCAAACACAGGGATAACCCACTGAGAGGTTGCAAAAAATGAGCAATTAATTGTTGCGGTTAGGAGAGCAGTTCCCAGCACAGTTCCCAATATAAGCTTGGAACTCTTGGCTGGCTTTTGGTACAGACTAAAAAGGTTATTTCATTTACAACATAAATTAACAATGGTTTGAAACACCACTGTCTGACCTCTTGATGCTGGGAAACAACCACAAGAGCAAGAAGTGTATGAGGAGGAAGGATGACAAAAGAAAACATTTTAATTCAAGCTTATTGTCTGAACACATGATTCTACTGCCTATTAATGTACACAAATTCCTAGTGAAAGAAACACTAAAAATGTGTTAAATTATGTTAATCTTTATATTGAATTTGCAGTGCTCAGTCAGAGGACAAAAAAAAGAACTCCCAGCAGCAGTGCTCATTAAGAGATGCCCCAGTGCCTCAGGCCCTGCAGAGACAAACACTGGCTGTGGTGTTGTTCACCAACAATACAAGTCATCACCTGAACAAGCCACAGTGATAAACCTGTCTAACAGGATTACAGGAGCTAAAAATCTTTGCTCAACTAATACACTGTTTTAATTTGAGAGAAGTGGCAGATTTAAAAGTGGCAATCCATTAATCTAAATTTAAGCATAAAAACACGTCTATAGTGCTACATCCTCAATCACAAAAACATGAAAACATGCACAGTCAGAATTAATTGTTCTGTGGTATATTCTGTGTACAGTTACTGTGGAAAATGAGTAAAAGCACACATAATTAATCCATGTCAGATAAGGACATCACACAATAGAATGAGTAATTTCAATGTTCCTCTGAACACCATGCATTTTTATTTCAAGTTACTCTGATAAATGAGAAACTGAAGCCTTCCTGTGAAGTTCACATGTTCTTACATGTCCACAGAGAGTGTTGCTTCTGTTCTTATATGTCTACAAATTGTTGGTCTTATACTGAAATTCTGCTGTCCCTCCCTCTCTTTTGAATAATCAAGAGGATGTAAGGAATTTTTACTGCAGTAATGAGACTTATTGCTGTGACACAGGATCCAGAACAATACAGCACATTCTTTGTCTAGAGCCATTATAAAAATCCAAAATAACAATGACTAAGCACAAAGAATGAGAGAGCAGAACTACTTTGTGAAAGGCTATGAAATTATAAGAGAGATTTAGTAAGTGAATTGTCTATTCTTGTATTTGCTAAAACATTCCAGCATGTTATTAAATCCCATGTTCAATCACAGAACTGCAGAACTCAATGTCACAGGACGTAGGAAATGCCAAGAATGTAGATGGATTAGAAAGAAGATTATATAAATCCATGGAGGATAGGAGCAGAGAGGACTATAAAATGCCATGTAGGCTCCTCCTCACAGATGTTGGCAGAACGGTGGGGGAGTATGAGAGAGGACAACTCTCTTTGTGCATTTCTTATGCTCACCCTTCAAACATCCACTACTTACCACTATCAAAGCCAGGATACCATGCCACACAGAGCTAGTAGAAAGCACTACAATTCTTACAACCACAGAAAGATTTTTGGAAGAAGACATTAGTTGTGGTTGACTGGTGTTTTACAGAAAATTTCATTCAAAAGATCACTTTGTTGCCAAACTGTACACTGGTAAAAAAACAGACAAAGAGGTCTGCTGTGTTACTGAAATAATAGAAGCATGTAGAGAAATGCTATAGCTGGTCTCCACAGACTGCAGGTTTGGAAGTGAGCATGCTACAACAACCACTAATCAATCACATCACTTTACAAAATCTTAAATCCAGGCTATCCAGCTATCTTTCTTCACCATTTGTCATCCATTACTTGAATTGTGGTTCCCCAAATCACCTCCACTCTGCAAATCACTAATTCTTTCTTCCAAATGCCTCATATGCCTCATGAAATGATGGGAAAAGTATTACCAAAAATATGTTTTAAGAGCTATTTGTTCCAGAGAGCATTTACCATGCCAGCTAAAATGAAACATGTGCTGCCTTTGTAAATACAGTCCAGATGCAGAATAGAGATTTAATACTGACCCACTAGCATCTGAGTATGGTTATACAGAACCTCAAACACCTCCTATTTAATTTATGTCTTCTGAAACCTCTGATTCACATTAGACAGAGGCTGTAGAGGAAAAGAATAATGAATGAATCTCTGTGGAGTGGGAAGAAAAGTTCAAAAAATTATGTTAAGTGGTACATCTACTTGGAAGTGATGCAGTTAGAAAAAGAAGAAAAGGTGGAGTGGTTCCACCAGCATCTGTCTTAGTTCTTAAACACAGCCAACACACTGAATATATGAGTCCTGTTTGTTTAATGGCTTCAATTCCTTAGGACAGATTGTATCTGATTTAATAAACACTAAATTCTATCCCCCTGAGGCTTTTGAAAAAAAATGCAAAAAACTGAAAAAAGATAAACAATTAAGCCTTTACAGAAATTGTTCATGAAAATCATTTTTTTTAAAAAATCTGAAATCTAGACAGCATGTTGCTTTCCAGATATTCCAATTTTGTGCTATTCACAGTTCAGGTGGCAGTCATCACTACACTTGTGTTCACAAGCACACAGCTCAAGATCATGTAGAAATCCCAAGCATTACAAATCAAGCACTACATACACATGATAATTGGTAACCCATCAAAGAAAACACCAAACAATCTTGTGCTAACACAGCACATATTAATTGGGATTAAGGACTGATCCTTAACCCCAATCATCAGCAATGTGGATTCAGTACTGTATGGAAGCACCTACAAAGCACTCTTCACTGGTTGGGAGATAATATGTGTATTTTTAAACAAAGACCCAGAAATAAAAATAAAACACTAACAAAAGCCCATGGTTAGCACAGGTTAAAAAGACCCTCTGGAGTTATAAATAACACCAAAGTCAGTGTTCAGTTATACAGAATGATATGGATAATTTGGATACAGTGAATCCATCTGAGAGTTTAATGACTGTCAAATGCAGCCTCCTATTGAATTGTAAGCCAAGAAGAGGACTCTATGTCAAGAATGCCACAGAATTAGAAAAGGCTCTCAGGATTATAACTGATAAACCATATTAACTCCCAGCATGGCTCTGGCTCACATATTGAGGGGAATACAAACATGAAAGTATTTTTTATTTCTGGATGTTACATTGATGGTCTGCAATAACAGTATCACTTACAAGCTTATAAATCTTAAAGGTAGCTGGAAAAACATAAGGGAATGCAGGCAAAGGCCAAAATGAAGGAGGACTGAAGTAAGAGCCTAAAAATCGAGATTGCTTAAACATTTCTACATTTGGATTGAGTTAAAGTAACACAGATAAAAGGTCTTACCAAAATGTACTAAACATTGAAGACTCTAAATCTGCAAAATCACAGGTTGGCTGAGGCTGACAGGGACCACTGGAGGTCACTCATTCAACCCCTTACCCAACCCAAGACCAGGCCCAGATGACTTGAGTACTTCCAAGGTTGGAGATTCTACAGCTTTTCTGGGCAACGAGCAAGATGTCACATTTTAGAGGACAAAATGCTTTTATTGTGTCTATGCAAGTAAACATAAGTACGTATCTTGAATCAGTTTTAAAATGTAAACTACTTATAAAATGTATTTGACACAATGACAGTATCTAAAAACAAAGGTTTTGTTTAGAGAAGAGAGAAATATTAAGAACAATAGTTCCATTTTTCAAGTTTGCATTTGCCTTTCTATAAGAGCTGCGAAAGCATCAGAGTTCAAACCTTACTCTCATTTAACCCCTTGGCTTTCCACTGGCGAAGTTTTCCATAATTCCACAATTCCAACTGGCTTACTGGAAGCTAGACTGAGATCATAAATAATTTCTCACATAACACCAAAGCACTAAAAGTTGACAATAACTTTTGATCAGTGTTAGTATGTGCTGTGTTTAAATGTGACCTAGGAGTGCAAGGCTCTGCAACCAGTTACTTAATCCACTGAGAGCATGCAGTAATTCTTATTTTCTGAAATATTTCAAAGCACTAGTTGCTCATATTGAATTCAAAACAAAACTAATCTAATTAATTTTTAGGGGTTTTTTTTAGAAGAATGTCTTCAACTTATAAAAGTTACAACCCACTACGTGGGTTGCAGTCTTAAAATTATTTTCACTTGTGACATTGTTGAATATTTTATTCTCTGAGGAGCAAGGACTACAGAAAACCAAGGACCATCTTCAGAATCTTCGGAATTCTACTACTGCTCACCTGTGCTTTTGCCAATTTCTTTTCCAACAGGTCACGCTCCTTTTCTGTTTGTTGCAGGCGCTTAGTAAGCTCCACGATGTCCCCCTTTAATGAAGCCAGGGCTGCTAAATGAAGCTGGAAGACAAAAAGGAAAAAAACAAATTAACCAATTCACAAGCCATGCAGCAGTAGTGTTTCACAGAAAAGACATAACATAGCAGCTACAGTACTACTGGATTTCTGGAGAAGTTAATAGGAACTTTAGTAGAACAAAGTCTGAAAGAAACCACATGCAACTAATAATTTTACTAATAATTTTAACATTTTTTCTCTCCAGGCAGCACACACATTCCTTCACCATATTCTTTATAAGGATAAATCCAATGAGGAATAATTCAGCTAGAAATGTGTAGATTAGTTGTAACACTAGTTCATTAGGAGGTAGCCTGAGTCTTGTGCTATAAAACCCTACACTAATTGTTGACTAAGATTTGCACTACAGATTGAAGTGTATCACGGTTTTATGCCAACACATCGAGGTTGTCACTTTGGTGAAGGGGATAACTCCATGCAGAGGATTTGGGTTTATATTGCAACCAAAGCTTACTGCACCCTGAATTACTCTTCTACAGTTGTTGTTCTCCTCAGTCACATGCCAGTGAGTTTCAGTGATTCTAATCTACAAACCCACACATGAAGAACCCTAACTGTTTTTCTTTCTGCAGCAGGTCCTTTAGATGAAAGATATTTTCTACATCTAACTGATAGCATGTTGAAATATATATCAGGCCAGGATAACTCACAACACTGAAATTTCATTAGCCACACAACTCAGAAATCAAGAACAGTTCTTAAACTTGTTCACCCTCTCTTTTTGTTCTTAAATATCCCATTCATTGTTTCACTGAAGGCATCAGCCAGAATTCAACACTCACTACTGACAACTGCAACCAGAAAGTCCAGTAGGAAGACTAGCCACTAGTACTGAAGTCTTTTTTTGTAGTAGCAAAGAAACAGCTTCAAATTATAGTGGGTAAGAAAACAGAAGTGACCTTTCACATCAGACCAAGCAACACAGCAAAACACTGCTCTGCTGCCAAGATTCAGCCTGAAACACAAATCCTGCTTCTAATCTCCCACCCACTTTTAGTCCTTCACTCTAATATTTTAGTGGGCAGGTCACCTAAAAGTTTTTTTCTTGTTTCATGTATAGTGAATCAGGTAATGAGTCCTATCCTGACATCAATTTTACATTTACAATACTGGAAGCCAGCAAAACCATAGCTGTGTACACACACTGATGTATGAAAGCAGTTGCCTGACAGCAGAGAGACCAGATCATTTGGCAACAGCTTCTTCACAGACAGTACTCCCGTTGTTAATGAAAAAAGCTCTGCTCCAAGACAGCAAACACAATATAAAAGATATTTGGATGTGAATTCTGCCATTTTGAATGTTGTGTAACTAGCTGTTCCCCAGGCATCCTCATGTCTGAGTTCAGTCAAAAGCATTTTTTTATTACATCAGCCACAGAAGCATCTTACACACATGCAGTTATTTGTTTCAGTACAAATATACACATGCACAATCGTATGTTGCAGACCATTTAAGATTCTCAAGGCAGCCCCACTTTCAGGTAAAAACTCAGTAATTCAGGCCTGCTATGGGAATATGCTACATAGCTTCTACCAAGGATGTACACGGAAACCTCTTAATAAACCCTGAAACATCCTGAATACCTTTAAGTATTTTTGGCCTTCAGCACAAGGCCTTCCTTCCTACCACAGGAAACTATGCACTGATTTTACAGTGTGGAAAAAAAACTCAGACCAATCTGTTCATAACTGACTTCCCATTTTCAGGAAAGCCGGTGAATTTCTAAGCCACTGTTTCACCTTATTTCCTTAGCAGAAGTGTTACAATGAAGCTCACAAGTTTGTTCATCAGAACGTGCATCCTTCACCACAGCTTTCAAATAATACATGAAAAATGGCTACAATTCTCCAAACTGAATAAAGCAATGCTACACAGTCAAGTATAATTCTCTTTCATACATGGTAATTAAATGATCACCAGCTGCGGTTTTAATTAAATACAAGACCAATAATGCCCATACACATGGCCTTGTAATATAAAAGGACACCATCAATTTGAAAATCTCAATGAAAAACAACTTGTTCTCTGAACGGTGGAACTAATGAGGCAGACTTCCAATGGATTTGTCTTTGTCCTCTTCACACTCTGCAATCAGCTCAGCTGCACTTCACATGCCCTAGCACACTGCAAGCCGGGTAAGAACCAACATGAACTGTGCCTGATTTTATAGCAACCCTGCTGCCTGGCCTGACAGCTCCTGACAAACACGGGCATCCAAAACATGAGTTACATCCACCTCTGTGTTCAACACAGGGTCTCTCTTCTCCAAGTAACTAAAGGGTGGCTTTACTCACTACGCAGAAAGTTTGTTGCATCTGTTACTCTGCAAAACTACCCTTTCCTTGCATTAACTGCATCATGTCGGTTTCCAAGTGCTAATAAAACAAAGTCACAGGAAGGGTAGACTAGACAAAAGGAAGCTATCCTAACAGAGGGGGCCTGCTTGGGATGCTACAGCTTCATGTATAAGTGATGCCTACAGCTAGTAGCGCAACACGTAAGGTTAACACAGACGGGGTTGCTGTGCATTCTTGGCAGAGTCGAGCTCTCCTCCACAATTCATTAAGAAGGTGTTACAAACTATTGCTGCACTTTTCCTTAAGGTGTGACTCTTCCCACAGACCGTGCTTCCCCGTGTGCCTGTTTATCACAAGGCAGATGAGAACTGGAACACCGATCTTTGGATGTTGCAAACATCCAAACAAGGAAACATCTGAGCAAAGAGCTACAGTCAATGCAGAAGTCATTCTGGGAGGGAGGTGGGGGGAAGTTTACTTTTAGAAGTCAAATTTAATAATCTGAACTATTACAGTGGGAAAGGCTCGATTTAAAATTCTGAACCAGTAAGTCAATCACAACTAACTGCAGCACTGAATCGCTGCAGATGTGACAACTGAGAAAGAGAGAAGGGGGGTAGCCACACGACATACTGGTTTTTTCCTCTCCTCGGCAAACAGTGACAGACAAGGCACAATCACTATGACTAACTTCCATACCAGACATTTATAGTTCAAGGTGGGCTGCCTCTTAGTGACACAAGATTATGAAACAGATAAAAAACTCAGCAGTGTGAAAATCAACACAGCACAAAGATTTCTGCTTGTCCAAGACATTGGTCTGAACCTTTACGCAATAGATTGCACAGAGACCTACTTCATACAGAGAAAACAGTTAACTGATGAAGTTTGTATTGCTCATAAACTTTGTATTAATCCAATATAAAGCTATTCTCGAGTTCCATCAGGAAAGAAACCACTATTTTGATGCTGATGTGCCCACACTGTCCAACAGGACAGACACAGTCAACACATGACAACACTGATTAAAGAGGGATCAGACAAGGCAACCAACTTGCTTCTCTACCACCACCCAAGACAATCAGAAATTAGATGCATAGTATAAATACAAAATTAATTACCTATCAACTTAGAAGCCACAATTTCCGTGATTTTTTTCAATAACAATAGCAGATTGTTTACTGAAACATATACCCACCACATGCTATACCCAATACTATCCTGTCAGCATTTTACATATTAGACAATAATTATTTATTATTTTAAGTGATTATTAATATAAAATAACAAACTGTGCATAGTATGCTGTTGTTAAAATGCAAACCAATGTACAGCTAAGTGTTGAAAGATACTATAATTACAAAAATGTGAGAACAAGCTTAGGAAACCAATTTCCAGACTTCTCTTCCAGTCTCCTTTATTAGCACAGTCTCTTCCTCATTATCCACCTGCTTCAACAAATATTTCATACAATACTGTAGTTATGACTTGTTATGCATATTTTGCACAGTGCTTTGAAGGCTGCTTTTGGTGCCGGCCTTTGTGAAAAATTCTATGCAGGTACAATTAAGAACAACATTTGTGGGCGGTCAGGTTTCTGAAGATTTTGTGGGAAATGAATACAAAAGTGGATTGGATAGCAAGACGAACTGAATGCCAAGGAAGCAGGTGACTACTGTACTGTTGTACACACTGCTGGAAGTTTTCTGAGGCCGAGAACAAGCCAAGAAAAAGACACAAAGGGCAATGAAGGAGGGTGCTGAAAAAATAATAAGTTAAAGTTAAAGCCCTGAAAAGCAGTACAATTACTATTATACTCAGCATTTTTCCCAGCCTTTGTGAAATGTGATCCTCACTACTAAATGTGATCCACATTTTTCATTCACTCAGCCTGGAACCAGACTAATTAAACCATATTGCTAAAATCAGTTGTACTCACTGCATATGTTTCCTATTTTCAACAGAGAAATCACAGAAAGGACCGAAGCACGTAATTCTCTGTGAAATTAAAGTACAAATCTTATCTTTTCCCCCTTGTTTCCTGTATTCCTCAGCCACAGTACTGCAGCACACCAGTTTGGGAATAGATGTTCAGAAATGTAACCTCTGACATAACCAGGGAGCCATAAAAACATCAAAATCATTCTAAGAAGATACCAAACGATATACCAATACAAAGCTGCCCAACACCAAAAGACCAAACTATCTTTTCTATGTGTGTCCTCTGTGACTGATCAGTAAAGCTCTACCACAGAAGAAGGATCAGAGAAGATGGGCCAGGGTGATGTGCCCAGGAAGCTCCGGACAAATGTGGGCTGGGACTGATCAGAGCTGTTGCAAAGAAGCTGAGCGCTCTCAACACTGAGAGGACCTGAGGGTGGGTTTTGCTTTAGATAAACAACTATCAACAGCTAAGATAATCAGCTGGTGCTGTGTTTCTCAGTTCATTAAGAATTAATGTCTCCCTGAGTTAGCCAGCCCAGTGTGGGCTATGTGTATACATGGCTCAGCCCAGAATAAAGACCATAAAAACATAATCAGCTTACAGAAGCATTTCAAAGAAAGTGACGGGCTTGAGCCAGTTTCAATTCACACATTTCTTCCTGACAAGACCAGGGATGCCCAGGGTGGTGATGGTGATTATATCAGAGAGAAGTTGGGAACCACACTGGTGTTGTGATTGAACTGTGCACAGCAATTGCTCTCTTCTGCCTATGTGTGACTTGTATCTGCATTGTGTTTTCAGTATGTTTTGTACCATGCTGCCAAAACAGAAATCTCATGTAACATCAACAACCTTTAAATAAATAAATCTGATGTTAAACATTACACCTTCCACATATGGACTATCCAAAAGAACCTGGTCAGAGAGCAGTGGGCTCTGACATCCTCTCCTCTCTTTTATTTCCCACCATCATTTTGCATGGTTTAGTTAAACAGTCCACAACATGGACGTTTTCTGTGTATTGCAACTACTAAGTTAATGACAGGCAGTATACATACAAACGTTGATCAAATATTAAGAATGTTGCCTCTTCTCTGAAAACTTTCCCATTTTTTTGTTATCAAATTACACTGGGCACCATGCTGGGTTTGAAAACCCAACCTGCTTGGTAACAGGTGTAGGGGACAGCATGGAAAACACAGTCAGAACTCCAGCTAGAAGTGCAGAAAGGACAAAACAGCAAAAAAGCATTGTATTTTCTGACATCTTTCTTCTTCAAGGGAAAGAGGGACTGAAGTCAAGGAATTAAAAGGTTGGTACTATAAATTCTTAGTGAAAAACACATTTGAAAACACCGAACAATAAAACCTTCAGCAATCTCAGCACTGTGATTGTGCTATGCATTGCTGACTTTCATAAATGGCAGTAGAGAACAGTACCAGGCTGGTCCAGGGAAAGCACAGACAAGGCTGGAACTTATCTGCTGAGGTGAATAAGAACCTTTCCTGCTAAGGCATGGCAGATATACTGAAGATATGTGAAGAAGGTAAAAGAGAAAAAAAAATAACACTGAACAAAAAATATGAAAGAAATTACAGCACTGATTTCACACAACCAGGAAAAAACCCCAAACAAAATGAAACTAAGTCAAGGCAAAGCTTAAAAATCTTTCTAAGAGAGAAGTTAAAGATATGAAACTCATGCTACAGACATTTGTTATAGATAAAACTCCAAGGCGTTGTCATGTTTACATTTTATCAGGAGCAGAGATCAGCACTACTTGCAAACAACACTTACTTAAAGTGATTGCTATACCAATGTGTAGCTACTCTCAATGATTTTTCTTCTCTGTCCTGCACAATTTTCATGTCACCTCCTAGCCACGGCATGTAAAAGGTGCATTTTTTATGGTCCAAGGGATGAAATAAATGTAATCAAACTCCATTTCTGTGAATTTACTGACAAGATGTAAAGGAAAAAACATAAAAGAACAACCATATCCCAGAAGCAGTGACATGACAGATGTTTCCAGACATTTCAGTTGTATTCCCCAGTCAATTCCCCAGACATTTTCAGTTGTATGATCTCTAGCTCACGGCTCTGAAATACCACAGTCAACAGCCCTCTCAGTAATCACCCAAGGCAAAGTCAAAATGACTAAAAGACATGGCACCACTGAATTGCTGGATGTGCCTATAAATATGCCCTAGAACTTTATGTCTGAAACAACTGTTTCGTGCTAATAAAAAGCCTACAAATTTTCAAAGTGACATACAAAATGGACATGTCGTGACTGTGCTCCTGAAGCAATTACTGTCATATTAAACATTAGACAGTTACTTCACATGCTTGTGCAATACTAAACAAATAATGTGCCAACACAAGCCAGGATGGAGCCATCCAAATTCTAGAAAAACAAAGACCAAATTTTTGTAAGACATAGTTTTAATTCAAAAAATCTGCAGAATATGTTTTCAATCTGTTTGTATTATTTATAAACAATTTCAACTGAAGTTGCTTGGGGTTTTTTTTAAGTGAAAATTAACATTTGCAGGCACTTGTGAATATTTAGAACTATTTCACAAAACAAACCAAAAAAATATTCCAACTTAAACACAGCAAAAAATGTTTGATAAAGAAAATACACTACAGATTGTTTAAAAAAGAATACACAGAAGAGGTAAACTAATGCTATTCTGGGGAGCAGGATCAGTTTTAGAATGTATTTAAAAAAAAAAACAGAATGTAATCATGGAAGATTTTCCTTTGAAAAATTAATTGGCAATTCACACCTGATGAATGGAGAATGGTACTAATTGTACTTCTGAGAATGCCTGAGGCCTACACTAATGGCTCTACTTCTGTTAAAACAGGTATTTACAATGTCATGAAAAAGAAAATTTTTAGGTGACATGAGAAGGAAAGCCAAATGCCGAGACCTAAAAACAACCAAAGGAGATAAACATCTGAATCTAGGGACTGCAGAAAACAACTAGATGCTGGAAAGGTCACTCTTTTGGGATTCTTAACAGCCTTACCTGTGGCACTGCAGGGCAGCCCACATGTCCACACCAACAGCCTCTAAACTGGCATTTACTATGCAGGAATGGTCAGCCTTGCTTTTAATTCCAGAGGAGGAACCTGCTGCTATTTCTACTCCCATTGAGAGAGAAAAGCAACAGTAATGCAAGGTATGAAAATGAGGTTGTGGGGAGACCAAGCTTAGGACAAAATACTGTCTTCATTTCTCAACACGTTGTCTGCAACCTTTCTTTAATTAAAACTAAAAAACTAAATTACTACAACATTATGAGCTAGGAAGGGTGTGACACGTCTATTCTTAGAAGGATTTTTTCATACTTCAGTGAACTAATTTAGCATTCCTACTCTCCTTACAACTACTCTCAACATAATTTAAGTAAGGCAAATTATCTCTTCTTCTGCGCAATATCACCAGAGAAAATTAAATGACGAGAAAAACACCAAGGTTCAGTACAGGCCCTTTTCCCTTGAAATCTCAGGATGCCAAACTCCTGAGGTTTGCTGAGGTGATGGGCACACAGTTTTCCCCTCAGAAAAGAAAGGAGTGGAAAACTGATCCCAGGAATGTACCTGACTCAATCCTTTGCATTTAGTGACCCACAGTCTAGTGCTGGCTACGACATCCCAGACAGGGTGTAAGCTCATCCACATAGGCTTGTTTTCCAGGAGCTCTGCCATTTTTTGTATCCCCTTAACTTGCCCCTTCAGCTTCAGTTTCTTCTGACTGCCAATAATCCAGATCTTTCAAAACAGAAATCAGCATTAAAGAACCACTCAAAAATTAGACACTACTTGTTATGCTAATTTAATCATAATTTACTAAAGCATCCCATGGTTCTTGAGTTCTTTCCAAAAACTTCTCAAAGAGAAAATAACTTCTGATTTCCAAAGATAAGACGGTGGAATAACAGTAAAGCTGTACTTACAATGATACAAGGATCTCTGTCTCCAGCATGACCCACGTGATCTGCTGTCACCATAAATTTAGAGAAATAAGATCTGTATTGCCAGGTCCAATCAGTGCTTTGTTTCTACCATAAGCCAAAAAAACCTCCCAGAAAGAACTCAACCAAAAAAACAAACAAAAACCCCACCAAAACCTCTATGATGTACTTGTCCAATTGTCTGAAATTCAAAGAAAGAAAACATCTCCCCTTTCCTTAGTCAGCCCATGCCCTAAAGAGCTTTACATTAGAATGTCCATTACATAACTTCCCAAAGTACAGCTCTAAAATGATTTTTAGAAGCAGCTGATCAACCTTAGAGCTCCCAGATGGCAACAGCAAAATCTCCTGGATGAGTATGAGCCTACTTAACAAAACACATTCAGTATAGTTCTTAATCATTTCACTCTTCCAAGGTTAGCTCCATCTCTGAGTCTTCATATTCCTCTCCCTGCTACTTTAACCTCTGGCCACCAGTCTCCCCTCTGCACAGGGCTTCTGATGGCCACTTCCCCCAGGACCTCCTGCACCCCTAACTGCACCCACCCAGAGGTTCTCCAGGGTGAACAAGTGGAAAAGAAGCTGAGGTCTCCAGTGACCTCCCAGCTTACAAAGAAGTAGTCGTTTTCAAAATGTTTTTGGAAAGGTAACGTACTATAAACCATACTCAAGTTTTACATGGTTTAAGTATCACCCATCTTTACACTGCTGGATGTAAATCTCAGACTTGTCCATGCTATACTCCCAGGTCACATTCTCATTATTGCATGTCAATCCTTAAGCACAAGTGACGGTCTCCTAGACCAGAACCTGCCATTTTAGGTAGCAGTCAGTTCTTCTGTCCAGTAATCTTTACCAGCCATCCAGTTCTAAACTGGATGCACAATTTCTCCAAGGACACTCAATTTTTTCAGACTTAATACAAATCCCTAGGCAGGAAAATTACCTATGGTATTATAACTTCATTTGCTACAGGAAGTTTTCCACAATTTCCCTCTAGCTCCATGCCATAAACCTTTGCGTAAGTTATCTTTGAGTATTTCTCTCTTAAGAAACACCCAGTACATTCTGGTATTTCCAATCACAAGTCCTGCATCTTTCACTGCCTATTCTTTCTTATTACCTGGTCAGTACACCAGGGAAAAGCTGAATAATTTTACTGAAAGCTTTGCAAATGGATGCCAAACTGCAGGAGCAGTTAGGCATCTGTCCTGCCGAGGTTTTCCCACTGCACTGGATGTTATTACTCAAATTATAATTTTAACAAACTGGATAGAAAACAATTACAGTTGCAAACCACAACCCTGATAAGGCTCTGTGATGAATCAGCTTTAGCAGTGAGTATGTTACAAAGGAGTACATCAATAGTTACTACAACACTGCCAGAGGAGTTTATTTACAACAGAAAAAACTAAAAATAGCATTTGCTTATTTTAGTACATCAGTAAGTTTTTTAATACTTATATAAAGAGCTAACCTTGATTCTTAATGAAATAATGTTGAATAAAGAAAGTCTCAAGCACAATTGCTATGCTCTATCCTAAAAAAATCCCTCCCTTTCTAAAAACAGTCCATAGTCCTATTGAAATAAGTTCTTCCTCTCTGTGACATTGAAAAATTCCACTTAAAATCTCTTCTTCTGTCTGGAAAAACATGAAAAAACAATTTGCATTACTGAAAACCACTAGGGTTTTTTTCTGTGAGACCAAAGCAGTATTAGAGAACCAAGAAACTGAAAACGCCCTCCACCACCTCTCATTCTCCCATTGATACCAGTTATTTGAATGTTCGTATTTGGTTCTAGCCACCAGAAAACATCATGCAAGAATTCTGCATGATGCCTCAAACACCTTTCTGATGGTAACTACCTTTGGAAGGAAACAGCACAAAGATATATACCACTCATGAATCAGGGTTCTTCAAAGAAACTCAACTGCACAAGCATGTTCTTCTTTTCCAGTCATACGGGTTACACTTTTAGCAATTGAACCTCCAGTGCATGCACTGAAAACGTGAAAATAAACATTGATAAATGCTTATTATCAACTGCACTAGCACAGACAAGTCTGTACAGCTGGCAGACCTCAATCTGCTTACTGAATAAGCATTTATTTAGAGAAGTGTTTTAGTATTTCAGTAACACCTGGATATATTGTTCCATTCAGGAGAAATAGTTTCTTTTGTTGTGCACTGGACTAATAACCCAACATGGTATCTCTGTATCATCAGGCATAGCATTTTGTTCAATTGGCTTCATACTTTTTCAACAATTTATTTAGCAGGCTTCTACAAATATAAAAGCAAGTAGCCGTAAAATTTGCAGAGAATCAAGTCTCTGTGGCACGACAAAACCAGACTAGAACATTTGAGTCAACTGGTGACAGCAATTTGTTAAGACAGGATCAAAAGTAATTCAAAGGCACAGACAGCAATTACAAACCTGAAGCCACTCCAAGTGTTCATGAATGCAATGGTTAGAATTTCAGCCCAGTTCACAACTCTGTCTGCAAAACTCACAGGAAGAAAAAGGTGTCTGGAAAACCCTGGTACAAGATTAAATGCATTTCTCTTAACATCTCCTGCCACAATGACCTAATTTTCTTTTTTTTTTACAACTTCAGATGCAGGGGCTTGACAGATGAACTTCAGTTTTTCTTCAAGTGAGAAGGTCTCTATTTTCTTTTTCAGCCAGTATAAAAATATTCTCTTGTGCATCAGGAAAAAGTGCATAACAATTTTCTTTAATGTCAAAAACTTCTGGAAATGAAAAGCTATTTTCTAAACACACTACTATGTATTTGGTTGAAGACTACTCATTTTAGATGAACTTTTCCCTGCAATTTTTCTGCAAAAGTATAGAAGTGAAGATTCAAATGTGTTTACCAGACAATTAATCTTCACTTGTATATACACACACTCAAAATTTAATTGCACTTAAGGAAATTACAGATGCTTATAATTATCAAACTTGAAAGCTTCAGTCAAATAAAACAACAGCAATTGGCCTAACATTTTGAGATTAATTTACACAGTATTGTGTCTGTCTCTACCGAGCCCAAGGCAGGTTCACTCCTTATCTTGGACTCTGAATGCCAAATTCAACCCTGTATTTCACTCATGCAATCCTATTAAATAAACAGGAGTTGCATAGATATTTATGAGTCCAGAGCATGGTTCCATGGAAAGTGCACATCCCCTGAGACTGTCGTTCTCTCTTTGAGTGTAATTTTCTTTGCTTTAAATCATCAAGTAATAACAGTAAAAACATCACTAATTCTCTACGGAAGTCAGGACAGCACAGAAAGTTGCTTCTACAGCATTCTGACAAAATCCATTTTTTATCTTTATATCACACAAATGCACGCCCACATATGCACAACTATAAAAGGAAATCAGGGGTCATGACAAGACACAATTTATAATTTAAAGGTATTGTATGTGTCACACATTGCACTTCACACTTGAAAGCGTCTGCATCCTTCTCATGACCACTGTCACTAACACACATACACACAAAGACTCACTGTGAATGTGGCATATAAAGAGCTTTCAAGAGTAACTGGCACAGCTGTAAATCTACAAAAGGGTTAATAAATAAATCTTGTGCTCCCTGTTGCCGATGTAGAAACATTAATCAAAAGAGGAACACAATACAGTACCTCCTTATCTGTTTAAAGTAGGGCAAATATTTTACTCATGCTAATTGTCCTGACAGAAAAGGATCAACACTGCATTATTCCATTTAACACATGGCTTATTTTTCACCCCTGAACATCACATAGGCTAAAAAATTTGCTGATTCCAAACTTGGAGCTATTCTGTGTTAATTCTTCATAAAACTTGTACCCCATTCCTACAGTATTCTTGTTTAAATCTTTATATAGCATGTGGTATATTACTCACAATGATCTGGTAGAATGAAAGTGGAGGTTACTTTTCACATTTTTCATAGCTTTACCAATTGTGCAACAGAATAATTCAGGTGAAGAGTTACACTGCTGCATTTTAAAAAAAATTTAATTTGACATTCTCAACAAGTGTTTCCGTGGGTTCTAAAATCTTGAAATATCAAGAAATATTATCATTAATGTAATTTTAATAATGAAATTGTAATCATTCCAATATAACTGAAGAAACACAAGTGAAGAAAAAAAATCACATTTTTCCCATCTTAAAGCAAGTTTCGTGGTTCAAAGAGCATACTAAAGCAGTGCTGTACCAAACCAGACCAAACCACAGGCTGACAGTCCAGCATCGTGCCTCTGAGAGTGGCAAATAACAGAAGTAGAAAAAAAAAGCCCAAGAACTGGGTACACATTTGTAAAGCTTCCCTGGTATTGCTTTGCATGTTCTGTACCCCAAGGATAACTCTTGTCCCTTTTGATCTTCTTCATATCACCTGTGAATTTATAATGCTCTCTCAAAACATACACCTCTCTTTCACCCTTATCATCTGAGGCTGGCAGGCCCTAATCTATTTAACAGGAGAAGCTCTTCCACTTTTGATCCTCACTTGTGCTTTTCTCGGAACTGCTTTGGTTTCACAGTTCTGGTGCTTGACACATCACAGCCCTGTGGGACAGCACTTGGCTGCACGGCTGCCTGAGATGATTTTTTGCTGTCAGTAACACAAATCTATGCATATATTACATCACTGGCCTCCACTGTACTCACATTTGGGTCAATCTAGCCTGCACATAAGCAATCCTTGTGTTCCAAGTATATCTTCTGGGTATATTCCGTGGTTCTCTGTGCTGAGAAGTTCAAAGCTGGCTACCCTCCCCACCTCAGATAGCTGTATCAAGTGCAGGAAAAAATGCATGTCTTTAGGAGAAAGCAGTACGAAGGGCATCAGCAATTTCCTCTCCTTGAAGTAAGTAGGCTCTGTCTTTAGCTGAAATAGTTTCTGGGGATTTATTGTGTATAAATGCTGGTAACAGCTGCTAGGATGTAAGCAGGAACACAAGACGTGTGTGCACACGACAGGTGTGTATGGAAGAAGACAACTCTCAAGTAATAACATCATGGCATGTACCAGAGATGGCAATCACCCAAATTACTCATATTCTACAGAGCTGTGGATAGCTTGACTCTCAGGCAGCTGACTTCAATGAACCAAATTCCTACTTTTAATCATATTTTGACAGATACCATCAGAAGCATGCAGTTCGGGTGAGTCACTGCCACATATATCCAGTATCCAGCCCGACCAACATCCCCCCATTTTCCAGCAGAGCTCACTAACTCAGTTACGCATGCATTTATACAGCTATGCTGTTTCAATATCCAAACTACACCTACACTGTGCCACGCTGACTTAGTTGTAAGCCTTGACATTCACAAGGAGACGTCAAGGGCATGCAGGTGGCTGCACCCACTCCTCCGGTCTGCAATTCCAGCCTGAACTCTCCCTTCCTTCCCTCCTGCCTGTTATGATTTCTCCTCTCTAAGGGGTCCCGACATGGGATACTTTCATATGTTCTTTCTTTTCTGGATTGTTTATTCCCTTCCCCACATACCATTCTTCTCCTGTTCCCTCCCTTCACCGAAGCTGCCAGCAACTCCCGGTGCAGCCTAGAGCCTGCAGTGCAGCAGCTGTTTCCATTCAGCCCTGTGGTCCCTTGAGCATGGAATTAGCCCCTCATTAACCCTCTCCCTCCTGCTGTTATGCATCGATGCAGCTATTTAACTAAGTGCAGGGAGCAATTAATACCGTCTCTGTTTGCAGTCACCATTTCTGCCTCTTTCAGCTGCAATGCTGAGTACGCAGCAGCACACTCAGCTGCCACAGATACCTAAGCCCCAGAGAACATAAAAGCTCAAAGACTCTAGAAATTAAGGTCGATAAACAGATATTTTAAAAAAGACTTTGTGACAAGGATCAGATTTACAACAGCAAGGGTCAAGTTTAAAACATGTTATTGCTGGAAAAAAACCCAGCCATTTTACAAAGTAACCTGGTTTTGATTTGTTTGTTTGTTTGATTTTTTCTGGGGTTTTTTAACCTGCTCAAAATAGTGGAATTCTTTATGAATTTACTTAGCTGAAGTGCACCTAACTGCTCCATGTGCCAGAGTATGTGGGAATATATACTGAAAACAAACTTTTAAAACACTGTTGAGATAAAACAGCTTTTTAAAAGAAGTGGTAGTTGCAGAAAATTAGCATTAGTTGTTTCCACAAGTATATTTTTGCACTGCAATAAGCAGGTGCTTGTTCCTTCTCCTCCCAAATGCGCTCCCCAGCTGTCTCAGTCCATTTTCAATAACAAAGTATTTTGTCTGTTTGAAGAACCTACACAAGAAGGTACTGATGGCCTCCTTTCACACACAGCTACTTGCCTCAGGCATCTCATCCAAGTCTCAGCAGCTGAATTTGTCATTAGATGGACCCAGGCCGCATTTTATGCAAAACTATTACTACAAAATAGCCAAGTTGAAACAAATTGCAGAGCTCTCAGTGAAGTACAGGCAGCAAAGCTGGAAGTGGCAAATTGGGCAGGAGCTGCAACCCCTCAATGTCTGCAAACCTGATCCTGATCAGCCAAAGGCATCCCCTGTTCCTGCTCTCCCCAAACTCCTGGGAACAGCCACAGAGGAGTGTTCTGTGCCTGGTACAAGGCTTGCTGTCCTAGCAACAGACGTTCCCCAATCACTATTTTGTTTACTCTTCCTCTAATCTCACCAGAGGCTCTACTATTTCCAGGCTGGACAAAATCTGACTGCAGAACCTGGGACTCACAGGACAAACCCTTGTCATCACACAACTAATTCTGTAACACATGCTCAACTGTTCATTCAACTGTTTATTCCCTAAGTGAACCTGGGACTGAATCTGGGGCTCCTCTAGCCTTGTAGATGTTGAAATTTCTAAGGGGGTTAGGGCTGTGGAGCAAAATAAAAGCAAGTGAACAGTTTTCTTCTGAAGGAAGAATCCCTCCCTACCCCATCATGTCAAGTTACTGCTGCAGACACAGTTGAGTGCCAGCCATTGAGCATACCTCAAAGCACTTTGCAAAGTGCTCTTGCAGTCTCAACAACTTGGGGGGTAGAAGAGCTACAGATGCCACTGTGAATTTGCTCTTTTTTGAGTCGCACAATGGGATATCTTCCTGCCAATTTGGCTGTGCTAACATCACTGTAAAGCAGTCTAATCAGCAGGAATCCAAATGTCCACTACAACAAAGAGGAAAACATAAAATTGGATCTGACCCAGAAAATGGAAAGTAATTTATTTTTCTTGTCTTGTTCTAAGATTTCCGAACCAGACAGTGTACCTGAAAGCCTGTCACAATCTGAATAAAAACATATTGACATATCTCATATATTTTAGACTAAAAAGGTGTCAGCCTCTCTTAGGACACGCTTTGAAAGAGTATTACTAAGACCTGGTCTGAGACAGAAGATTTATAAAAAATATATTCCATGAAACTTTCACAGTGAAGATAAAACAAGCCTCAGTCCTCCTGTTACCTTCCACTTCAATGAAATTGTAATCACAAACATATAGTTGCATGGATAGTGTGGTTTAGCTGCCTAGACGATTTAAATTTTAGTGTGAATTTTCAAGTTCCTAACATACCGTATACCCACATCCAGTCAAATTTAAGTGTAGGTATTTCTTGAAGGAAGGGAGGTGAGAGGCAGGAAGGGAAGAAGTGTTTCCTGAGATTGTGTGCACCAGCTACACGAGATTCTCACATTTATCTTCCCAAATAATTCCAGTAGAGTATTTCTATAAATGTAATTTGTAGTGCTCTTTAATCCTGTTACCAAGATTTCCCATTTGCCCAGTCTCAACAGAGAACCAGAGAAATTTATAATCTGCTTCTCTGAGCTCTGATCATGCACAGTTCGTGCACACTCAAAAATCTCAATTCAAATTCCATTTATATACGTATAATGAGACTGAAACAGTCCCCACTGCACCAGCAGAACACCACACAATCTCCTCAGGTGCTGTGGGTCAAAACTGGATCTATATTAACCTGGTTAAGATATTTTGCTGAAGTCAGTTCCACTGCCCAGCGAAAGCATGAGATTCAAGAGTTAGTCTAACAGGAGTGCAACATGTGGGACACCACAGGTGCCCTTATCTGTCTCTAATCTTTCCTCCTTTTCCACATTCAGATGAGCATGAATGCCCGTTTGGGCTGCTGTCAGAAAACAGAGCAGAAATTATCTGTTTTGGTCAGTTTTTGGTCAGTGGTCCAAAGGCTCTGGCAGTGAGAGAAAGTTTGTATCACCAATTTCACAGCTCTCCTTGCAAGTACTTCTACCTGAGGCTCAGAGCTGGCTGTATAACTCAGTGCTACACATCAGCCATACCCTGGAATCATCAATTCTGCCTTCCCTTTCTTTTCATATGATATCAGGCTGTGTACCCAGAGACAGGTACATTTGTAGGGCTTACACGTACTTACTTCCCTTGTAGTCACCCCCAACTTTTCTCAAACGTTGTGATGGCAGACCGTGTGGACTTGGTCTGTAAACGGTGCTATGAATCAGACAACCCTGCTTTGAACTAATATACTTGAGTTTCCTGAGATTTAAGTTAGCTGCTTTTCTTAAGTAAGGACATTAAGGGTTTTTCTAATTAATAGCAAATGTTCCATTACATTACAAAATCAGAAAACAAGACAGAGATCTGGAAAAGAATTCAAGGGCAGTATAAACCAGATGTCTCTAGGCAAGACCATTACATTTAAACATAAACATCTTTCTGCACAACTCACGCACATTTTTGCAGCATTACCCACTCAACAGTTCCAGTGTTATTCCATACCCCAGAACTATATTCTGCAGGAGATACAAATGCAGCCCAATCAGCCAAGGGAAAATTAGATTTTGTTTTACATCCTCAGCTATGTGACTATCAATGGACAAATTTGAACTGACAACAAAAATTATGGAAACTGTGAGAATCAACCATCCTGTCTGTTCAACCCACTTCTCAGCCACAAGCAGAAAGAAGGCTGATGGGAACATCCCAGCCCTTCCAAATCCCAGCAGGCCTTACACATTGTAACTTAATTTCTATCTGAGCTGATTTTGGGTTTCTAATCCTCACACAAGGGAAAGAGCTGTTTCTCCCACCAGTCTGAATCATCTACTTTGAAACTATTACATTTTCCTCCTCCACACTCCCCACAGATAATCGGAAGACGAGACTCTTCCATGCCTAGTGTTACAGAATTACACTATGCCCTTTCAAACAATTGAAAAATTACACGGGCAGAGATTTAAGAATCACCTTTTACTGAAGTCTCTCAGCCAGTTAAAACCAAAATAGCATTGTAGCTTAACAGAATTAAGTTACATTTTATGCAAAAAAAAACCAAAAAACCCAAACCAACAAAACAATCCCCCCATCTCTCCAAAACATCAACAACAAAATCCAAATAATTTCATATTCCTAGAATCCAAATAACACCAACAATACAGTATATCCAGAAATTCGTGTATTACACTGAATGACATCTTCAGGAGGCTCATTACTATCAACACAATTACTATCTGAATTAAAGCCTGAAAACACTACATGCTAATGGTTAAGGATCTTTGGTTATTTCCTAAGCTGAGAAAGTAGAACTAGTAATACTTAAAAAATCTTGAAGTAAAAAGTAAGGTATCATATAAACAGTTTACAGAAGTGGGTAATGATATTTCTTTCCATAGACAACAATAAATGAGGTTTTTTGGTTTGGGGTTTTTTTTTTTTTTTCAGACATCAGATAGGGAATAGCAGACCTGGCACTGGAAGCCAGGTGTTTCATCTCCCAGACCAGTCGTCCAACCATCCAATCATCTTGACCCCAAATGAATTTTATGAACATATTTTGGTGGGCACACCATAAAGCTAACACTACTTACTATCCTGTTCTATGCACATGGATTATGCAGTACAGTAGTGATATAAAAAAAATGTAGTTTCAGAAAATACTAAAACTCGGAAGTAATTTTTTTTTAAATCAAAAATGAGGTGACATTGCCAGGCTTCTTGTGACAAATAATTAATTTTTTAGATTAGGACAACAGGAATTAGAAAGCTTGTTTTGAAACAGTAATTGAGAAGAGACATTTCATTCACATAAAACCACAAATGCACTAGTGATTTTATCTCTCTGAAGCAAAACCACAGAGGGAATGAAAGAAAAGCTTTTATTGTTGTACTGCAATGAATATGGAAACGATTTTTTTACCCATTGCAGACATTAAAATTTAGTAACACTGGTTTGGAAAACGTGTAGTAGGTATTAAAGTCAAGATATTTCAATCTGTCTTCACTGAACAGAGAAACAAGAAAAGCTTATGGAGCACCCCCAGTACCAGAAACTAACAAAAAAGGCACTATAGAGCATCATCCCACATGTAAAATATTTTAATGCAGCAGTTACAAGGTAGAGGAGAATGTAAACCAAAAAGGAATACAGATATATACAAGCTACAATGAGTACTAGTGTCCAGGAGTGTATGTAAAAGGGAGCTGTACATTATTTATAGTTAAGAAAGCAGACCTCAGATGGGAATTGAAATATTAGATACAGCTTATTTTAGTTCCAACTTGTTCACATTTCATGGAAGCCATGCCCTGCAGTCATTTCAGAACACCCTGTTTTCTTTGATAAATTAATCACAGTAATGTTCTCTACTGTCAGACATCATGGAAATACCAGACCAGCTGACAAACAGAATTCTTATCCTCATTTTCAAAGATGACCAAATTAGTTCTTTACAAAGAACCTATCGATTGATAAAGATACATCTGTCAGTGTACATATGAGGTATGTTTGGAAATGCAAACTAGATTTAAAAAAACATACGAAACTAGAGCTAATCCAATGTACTTAATGCTATTTAAATAGGGAAGCAAACCCTGAGACATGAAGGATCAGGAGTGGTATGAGGCTGATGAAAGCTCCAGAACTGTGCAATGATTCACAATGGGCCCAGTCTTGTGGAATCAAGGTTGCTCAGGACTTTTTGCACAGCTGGGTCTTGAAAACCTCCATGGATGGAGACTGCATAGCTGCTCTGAGTAACCAATTCCCTTCTTGACTGTCCTCAGAGCAAATTTTTTTCCCATATATTCAGTTAACTCTCATTTCAATTTATGTAGATTGTTTATGCACCCTCCCACTGTGCACATCACCAAAAGCTTGAATCCCTCACCATCATAACCATCCCACAGGCAGAGAGAGCTTCTGTAACCTGAACTCATCCTTTCTTCAGATTGAATCAGCCCAGATCCCACAGCCTCTTCTCCTACATCAAGTGCTCCAGCCCCTGATCATCTTGCTGCATCTCCACTGGACTCACTCATCTCTATGGTACTGGCAGGACCCAAATTGGATGCACAATCATAATGGGGGTAGAAAATAATGAATCTAGAATATCAGGCACACTGGATTTAAAAGCACAATGGCTTCTATTTGTTAGCTAAACAGTTTCACCAATAATGCTCAGCTGCTAAGAGGTTAAAAAAAATGGAAGTAATAAAGAAAGTGTTCCCAAGGACTCTTACAGAAATGCAATAGGGCTACAGCAGAAAGTGGCTTCACTTTCGTTCTGACAAAAAAATACCCAAACTAAACGGAAATAAAACGCCCCAGTCAAACAACCAAAAAAAAGTCCTACATGTGGTAACTACAGAATACAATCCATTTAAGTAAAAGTTTCAAGTGTCTCAGGAATACTTAATTTCAAGTCTAATTAACTCGTATTTGGACACAATGACACAATACAGTAAACAAAAATGGTAGAAAAAGCTATGCAGAGGCATTAACTGGTGAGGCCCATGTTATGCGACTTCAACACCTATCAAAGGGATCTAAATTGAACTAATGACATCTGCAAGTAGAGTAAACAAGGTGGTGCTGGAAACATGAAGAATGAGAAACAGTACAAAAGCCTTTCATAGATGGTTTGGAAAATAAAGTAATTTTGTAGAAGGCCAGATAATACAAGATGGGGTGATTTTACACTAAAAGTGAGTTAATGTGCAGCAGGGCCCTGATGGAGGCACAGAGGGAAAGTGAAGCAGCAGAAGACAGAACTGTGTCTTTACTGAAGGGGTCAAAGAACTCAAGGGAGTCAAGAAGACGACAGCTCTTGTCTGCAGCTTAGGTAAGAAGCCATCTGGAATAATCCATTCAGTCCTGAGAAATGGAATACCAAGCAGAGAATTTCTCAGAGAGAAATTCAGAAAAGTACAATGAGAAGCACAAAGCCACTGACCAGACTGCTTTCCTTACCCATCCCCTACTCTCAAGCACTATTTTCATCACTACAGATTTGCACATCTGTGAGGGATGTGAGGTTGAGATGAATAATCTCGGTAAGCGGCAAGGAGCATGAGCAGCTCATTCCATGGTATGTATCCAATGTGGAAATGCATTTTGGGTCACAAGAACTAAAACATGAGAGAGTAAGAAAGGAAGGTATAATTTTTTTTCTTATGTTGTTCAGTTCAACAATCTCCCAAAATACATTTTTGAGTTTCCATAATTCAAGACATGCTGAAGTGCTGGGAAAGGTTTCTGAAACACTACACAGTAGCAGCAAACAAAGACATACAGAAATTACACCAAGCACTAGTGTTAGGACCAGAAGAGAGAGAAATCCTGTACTAACAGCAAAAGCCAAGCAAAAAATCTCTGCACCACTAGTGTTCTGTGCAACCTTTAAACCTGTTCTTGCATTTACTCCTCTTAATTTCTTGTCTTCAGAACATACTATATTTGAAAACAGAAGGAAAGGAAAAAATCAGCCCAAGACAAAGCAAAATTTAGAGTTATTCCTTCCCTAAAATCCTTAAAAAATACAATTTATATTTAGAACAAAGAAAACTTCTTAGTACAACTTGATCTACACCAACAGATCTCTATCACTGTGTTACCACCTCTTATACAAAAGTTAACAGCTTCTCTTCAAACATACCTCTGGAAAGAATAAAAGAATTGTGCCTGAATTCTTTAGAGGAGTCATACTTGTCATAAATGAGCAACATCTATGACACAGGAGAGCCTGTAAATCCATTAATCTGATACCCTAGCACAGTTTTGATTGGCATTCTTAAAATCTTGCCATAGGTTGGCATTATTCTGGCTCACCATGGAAGGCACCCTTCTGCATGCCTGCCCTTCTATCATCTGCTCATCCTACTGTGTGACAGTGACTGAGGAGCTTGGTTGCCAGACAGGGTAAACACACGCCAGTGCCCTACATCTCTGAGCCACGCAGCACACTCCCAGGTGACAAAATCTGCATTACTTAAGAGAACTTTGACACTCTCCCTTCTTTCAAATACACTGAAAAGACTAATTTCACATCAGCATGTGATTACAACAATAACAAAAAGGACAAACAAGTAAGCAGAAGCAGGAAGTAACAAAGTCGGGCAGGTTTTTTTTATTTAAATCTACCTAAATTTAAGAACCAAAAAAATGCGATAATCAAGTGTGTCAAAATGAACTTTCCAAAACCAAAATGAGATGTTACATAACTCAGCGAAACACAGAAAAAACATTCTGTGCCAGAGGAGGAAACTTCCAACAATCATCTAAAAATAGTTTTTGAAAAATGAGGGAGTTCACTTCCAAATGAGTGATTGTGACTTTGCTGCTTTCATGCTGGATGTAATCCAGTTGAGCAAGAAAGAGGTTTGTCTTTGCAGGTCTGGCTAATGCACAACTAATTTCAGAGAGAAAATCAAGTTGGAAAAGCATCAAATATCAGCCTGTTCCTTTTTTCTTAAGTGGCCAGAACACAAAATGACTTATGAGTATAGCACGCTGGGGTCACACACACTGTAGCTTTTCAGAACTCATCTGAAGTCAGTTTTACCTCATCCAATACATTCTTTCTGTTATAGAGAAAACTGAAAAAATTTCTCCCAGATTCTTTACAATTAGAGCTCCTGTTTCTCACAGGAGCTCTAATGGAAGATAAAACACAGGGCAAAACCAAAAGCAAAGCTAACTGTCAAACCACAGAGGAAGCCAAGTCTGCTTTGGAAGCAAGCCCTGGAGACTGTGTGAGCACAAATCGTGGTTCTTGGTCAAGCCTGAACTGAAACAGTGAAACAGAGCAAAGATGTCACCATTGTCAGAGAATGACATTATCTTTCTTCTTCTGAAAGGTTTTCCCAGAACAGGACTGCCTCAGCTCAGATACTTCAAGGAAACAGCTATTTTGTCAGTTGCCGTGACCATCCTTCATGAGTCCCCTGGAAACTCAATGGGTCACAGCTTAAGCCGACTTCCTTGTTACCACCATTTCCTCCACATACCCTCATATTCATGTTGCTACTTCCCACATGCATTTTGTTTGGAGAAAGTCACACACAGAACTGTCTACTTGTGCCTTCTGTCCATGTCACTCACAAGGAATGTATCCACGATCTCTCTCTTTGTCTGAACTCAATCTCCCTTAGAGTGGGAAAGCTAGCACCATCCTTTTGGCAACACTCATCAGCAAGACAGAAGGGTTCACTCTGCTTGCTTCACAGCAAGATCTTCCCTGAAGTTTCTGTCCAGCTCCTTTCTCTACTGTTAAAGACCTGCTTTGTACTTCTGTCATCTTGACTGTTCCCATAATTCCCCCAGGATACCTAAAACAGCATGGAAAAACACTGTTGTTTTCACATCCTAGCCTACACAACCTCTCAAAACATCTCCGCTGTCTCTGTGGTGAGTTTTTTTACATTGTATTCACAGGTGTTTTATTCAGGTATGGAGTTCCACAGGGAATGGTTCCCTTTTGCCTGGTTTTTGAATTACTGAAGCCATCCCCTAAAGGAAGGAAAAAAGTCATCATGTAGGCAGGCCTATGACAGATTTCCCCAAAATTAAACCTTAAAATTAGCAGTGTAAAAATTAATATGGTGTACCCAAATCCTGAAAAGCAGAATGTAGACCCCAGTGAGAAATGAGCAAGTCTGATACTCACTGGGCTGCAGTCTCTCACTCTAGGCCTCCATATGATTGCTCATGCTTCCCAGAGCATCCTGTCCATAGGGAGGCGAAATTTATCCCTAGTCACAGACTATGTGAATAACTGGGCTGAGGGTGTTAATGAAAGACAGCCAGAGAGAGCACGTGAGCAAGCAAGACTGTCAAGATGTGCATGTCTGCCTCTGCAGGCACGGAGCAGTGTCCCAGTGACAGCTGTAAAACATGCAATGAGTTCACACAAGAAAGAGGAAGAATGCACAAGGGAAGGCCTGTGGGCATGGCTGAACATTTAGACTGCTCACAGCAGCTCCCATTGTTCACTCTGCTGTAGAGTTACACAGTGACAAAGGGACGGAAAGGGAGGTCTCCAATAGCAACAATAATGTGTATATTTTGGCTGAAAATAGAGGATTTACCACACTGAAGCGGAAAAGCCACCTATCTGAGGCCTTGTCATTGGTATTGATTAAAACCCTGCACTTGAGAGGAAAGAAGGACAATGAAATTTATGTGGTTGATGAAATACTCTGCATGGAAGATTAAAGCTATTCCTTATTCCCTATTGTTATTAGGCTGAGGTAACCTGTACCACATAATCTAATACTGAGCAGAAATAGACAATGTGCTGATAAAAATAAGAACACCTGTGTCCCTCCTGTCTGTGCAACAGCTGCCCTTGTGATAGCAATAAAGGAAGTGAATAATATGTTTGAACTTGTGTCACTGCTGATGTAAGGAGGAGACCTGATTTAATAATATGCTGAGTGGTAAATGGTAAGTGTGACTTCCCCAGGTCCAGAGTGGCAAAGGGCACTGTACCCATCACATCTCCTACACTTACTCAGGGTGTGGAAAGACTCTCCTTTAACAGGAGGAAACAAAAAGAGAGGTGGCAGCTTTTTCTCTAGGTGTGAAGTTTTAGTTTATACTGATGCATGCAGGATGGATACAGTGCTAACGTAAACCAGCCCATGAACTTCCAAAAGGAAGTGGGAAGAAAACCCCCAAAAAACAAGTTCAGACACTCCAAAAGGCCTGCCCCAATAAAAGAGTAAGCTAGATATAAAACAAAGCAAGAGGTGTTTGCAATGTTATTTAGTTGGTGCAAAAGAAATGTACAACGAAAGAGTCCACTGCTGTACATCTTTCTCTTACTGTAACTACTAAAAAGCTTTCAAATGTAAGAACAAGGCCAGAATTTTGGTTTTCCTTTTTTTTTTTTTAATATAGAAACCATAATTATCTTTGGAAAAGAAAAGATTATTCTGATTTCCCAAGAGCACGTTTTGGAACACAGCTCCCTCCCAACTTCCTCAACAACAGGAAAGTAACCAAGCCACAGGGAAAAAGAGGAAGAAGAGGATTCCATACTGTAAATCTTTTTGGCCTTGTCTCAGCCTCCCAAAGCAAGTAACGAGTATGTCACAAAACAGAGCACTGTTTGCAGCCTTCTTCAGAGGCACTAGCCAGCTCAAAGGCTGAACCTTTGAAACTGAGGTTCAGAACTAACCCTGGATGTAGCACGGGCACGTTCCTTATTCCCACCACGCTAATGAAATGTAAGTGTGGACTGCCCATTTCTCCCTTCTTTATTGTGGACTTGGTAGCAAGACCTTTACCTATTTGAGCACATCATGTACAATCTGTCACAGCAGCACTAAGTTAGAGAGGGTTCCAGGATTTATCACCATTGCCCTTTGTACTGTTTCTCATAAGATGGAAATAAACCAAATGCATTACAGGCTGCTGGGGCTGACCTGTACTAACACGCACAAGAGCAGACTGGTGAGGTTTGCTTTGTTTTCTAGTAAAATAATCTAACATATGCAAAGATGCAGACGCATGTTAAGGCTGTAACAATAGCTGTTATGCAATGATTGAGATTAAAGAGAAAATGTTCATTGAAAAAAAAAGCTTTTTTTCTCAGAGAACTTTATTACTGTTACCTGTGGTGATAGAACATTTTGCATAAGCCCTGCCACACACACAGAAAACACCTACATAGTCTGGTCCAAAGGAGTTTATCCTCTAGATTAGGATGTGCACAAATTGTTTCCCTCAAATAAAGTGTATTCAGATGTGTGGTCTAAATGCTAATGGTTATTGTAATACAGTATTATCTCATGTTTTTTATTTCTCTCTAGCTTTTCTGTACTGTCAGGTAGGTTCACATCAAAATACCATTCACAACCAACCAGTATTTGGCATTACAATGAATGTGCTGATGTGCATAAAATGAGTGATAACTGAAAACAGGTCTACTCTTGCAGCTGACTTCTGCCATGTTTCCAGCTGGCAATGCAATTATAATGCAGATCAAAATACAATGGTGTAATTTCTTTATACTCAGTAAAATTTGGTAAAAAGCCTTTTTGAAAGGTATTGTTCACAACCTATTTGCTGCAACTGGTACTTTAACAAAAGCGAAGGCAGAATTTGTAAAATAATTACTTTAAAAATAAGACATTTTTAATTAAGGAGTTCAAGACACTGTATTTATTTCTACTACATAATTGCTGCAAAAATATTCTGAACCTTTTACATGAAATAAGCTTGTTAATTGTTTCTCTTGTATTAGTTGTAGGGAGGGAGGCGATTAACACCTACGGAGAAACTTCTAGATCAAAGAAAAGAACAGATTTACTATGACATGAGGTTTTGTTTGGTTTATTTTTTAACATCACCAAGTTTCCCTGTAACTCTCTAGATCTTTCAATGATCTATCCTTTCTAATAAGTCCAATTATCTCTCATTTTTAAAGTTTCAAAGGTCATCTCAGCCATTTAAGCCATCTCACCTGTATATCCAAATGGGATCTCATCGTTCTTTTAGCTGGAGCTCCCATTCCCAACATCTCACGTGTCTGAAATATTTGTATCGAGGCCACTTAATTATGACCCAGTGACACTACCACTTCCTGTCCCTGTCACCTTCATCTTCTGACACACGGGGTGGCAATCTCAGTGCACAGCTGAGACAGGGGGTTTACGATTTATAAGCCTGCTCCCAGAAAATCAGCGAGCTAATTATGCACTTCCATGGTCATATAAACATAAAGGTATTTACAGCGCAGAGGAAAAAAAAAAGAAATGGATTCATGTTTTAAGTTGTTGCTCCTCCCAGTTAAGACCATGCAGAGGTTAAACAAGCAGGATGGGATCACTTATTATCCGAAGCGCTCTTATGCTGTAACTTATGTTTTAAAAAGTTATGTTTTGTTCACACCTGGCACCTGTCAGAGTCTCCCCAGGTACCTGTCCTGTTAGAAAGCAGGGGGGAAAAGCTTCAGCCGCAGAAAATGGCGGGGTATAGGAGCCGCACACAGCCACCATCCATGTGCTCTCCTGGAGCCTTACCTGGAACTCTCATCCTCGCCTGGCAGCGAGTACATTCCAGGGCCGCCGCTCCGGGACCGCCGCGCCCGCTCCCCTCAGGCCCCGCGGCCGCCCCGGCTGCCTCCGCCAACTCCCCCCTGCCCGCCCCCTGCCCCGCCTCGCCCTTCCCCCGGCCCGCCCGGCTCCCCGCGGCCACAAAGGGAAACCCGCGGGTCAGGAAAGGCGCGATGCCGGGCCAGACAAGGTTGCGGAGGCGGGGAACCGCAGGCTGGCGGGAGCAGAGGTGCCTGAGTCTTCTGCCCTCTCCATGGGACACAGCGACTGCTCCATCCCGCTTTCGAGCGAAAAACAAACCAATGAACTCACCTAGGACACCTTTAACACCGGGTGGTGTTTCTGGCTGTGGGTGTCCAGCTGTACCCAGTGCGAAGAGGATGGGTGGATGACGGATGCCCTGCCCGTAGGAGCCCCTACAACCCGGCCAGTCCTGCCAAGCTCTTGACTCCCCAAAATCGTCTCTTGACAAATTCTTACGTGCAACCAGTTGTTTCAGCAACTGTGTACTCCCTATGGAAAGGCTTTCTCGTTTAGGAATGTGTGTACACACGAATGTGTGCATACCTGGGGGAGGAAGGGGCAAGAGCTATGGGAAGCAATGCCCTGGGAAGAGAGGAGCGGCCACCCCAACAATTACTCTTTCAAGTATAGCCTGAGTAAGTGTCGAGCTCCCCAAAGAGCCACAAATTTGGGTTCTTCAAACGGGAGGAAAACCTCACATTCTACCCCCTCCTTCTTCATCTACAAACCTCAGGCTACCCCCCATCCCCTGCAGGGGGGAAACCAGCAAGAACACCCGTCAACACTCTCTCATCAAGTATCTGCAAGCACCAAGGTCCAATACTAGAGAGGCATTTTGCATAAACCTGCCTCTTTTTGGACATTCTTTTCTCCAGGACCTTCTGCATAGCCTCTGGTTTCTTTAGGCACCTATTTCTCCTTTGCATACAATTTGTAAAGAATGTCATAAAATGCAGCAGAATACCAATTACTTGTGAGAATTTCTGTTTTCCTGTTTCTTTATGAAAGCTCCTTATCCACATGAACAGGAAACCTTGTGGTAATCAGCCTCCCCCTTTCTGTTAAAAATACTGATGCTGACTGCCTGGGAAGCAAAAACAAATCCATCCTGAGTTCAAAGGCATTTCTGCATTCCAGTTGTTTCTCTGACAAGGCTATGTTACAGAGCAGCCAATTCTTTTTTCAATAGCAAAGCCGCAAACTGCACTTTAACCCCCCCACTTAGACAATAAACAAAGCTTCTGATATCTGCTTCTGAAGAACAATGCCCTTACCTTAATACACTGCTTACTTGTCCCATTAGCAGTGAACACAGCATCTTACGTCTAACAAGATTTGCCATTTTTTAATCAGTGAAGCTTAATGAAGCATTAGCTCTTTTCACACCCTCTGTCTCTGCAGCATAGGAAATATCTCAGCTTCAGCCTTCTCTCACAGTCTCTGCCCCTGCTCTCAATCAGTACATGATGAACATGTGACAGCAGGACTTCTCCACTGAGACTCATCTCATATCAATAAGAGCTTTCAGAATGACCCAAACCACAGATTACTTTACGTCTCAATGGTACTTTGCAGACCTTATCTGGAAGCTGGAGAGTGTTCCCACTGCATATCACATTTCCAGATTAGCAAAAGATTTACTTTCAGGTGCTCACATTTGTAGTAAATTTCCAAGTAACAAACCTACAATAATAAACACGCATATGCAACAACAGAGAACAAAGCATTCTACAGTTCAGCGTAAGGTTAGAAGTCACAGGTTATAAACAGAGGAGAAAGGGAAACTATTATTTCAATCTAAAAGCATGCATATTAACCTGTTTTTGCAGTGCTAAGTATCACTTTGACAAAACAGTACTGCATTATTTAATAAGGCAAACTAAAACACAGGATTCTTCCATTTTAAGGGGCATCCAGAAAATACTTTAAGAGGTGTCCATGCCCACAGTAAGATGCTCTCCTTTTCTGTGAAGTATTTGAGTTCTTAAACCTAAATCTACAGTTCTCATCATCATTAAAATAAGAAACCATGAATATGTGATATATACATGAGGATCCTAAAGCCTAGCAATAGAAGACCTATAAAATGAACATACATAATTGTCAACAGGTGACAAATGTCACCACACTAAAATGCATTCCAAACACAGTTTTGGCTTGCAGAGCCTAACAACACAGCCAACTTACATATTGTGTATGATCCTTTATATTTGAAAATGCATGTCATTTTTGACTGCTTCACAAGCCTTTGTCTAGTAAGCCAACTACTATTTTTGTCTCTTTCCCTATGGTTTAGTACAAAAGCTCTTTCCTATGGAAGGAAGCCACTCCAAAGGAGTCAAGAATTTGCATGAGAATGCCCATCTTGTGCACAAATCATCACAAAAAAATCTGCACTAATTGGCACTGTGTGGCTGGATGAAAAATTTCACCACACATTTGGTTTGAATGACAAATTTCAGTCTTGACCTATTTTACTGAAAAATGAATTCCCTAAATGCATACACTCGCTCGTATGGAGTTAAACACTGGAGTTCATGGATACTTCTGTACAGATACATGTTCCTGTTATAAGAAGTAATTTGGAAATATGATTGAGTATTATAAAAAAGAATTTTGATCATTACTTCAAGATAAGCAACATATTTAAAAAAACTGAATTATTTGACAATACTTCCATAAATAATGACTGTTAGCTGTCTTGAGTGACACGGAGCCTCCTGGGACAGACTGGTTTTGGAGCTCATAACCTCACCACCAAGTGAATGGCACTGGTAGCCATTCTCGTCTATCCTCCGTAATTTCTCTGTCACTGCTCTATTCCAAAGCTTAACCAGACCCTCCCCTGCCCCAAGTGCCATACTACCACTGGGCTGTGCATTTGTGATGCAAGCCAAGTGGCTTTCCAACTCCCTTCTTCATAACTGAAAGCAGCATTCTTCTGTAACTCTGAAGAGCCCTTCTGGTTCTATCTGTAAATTGTGGTATTTTAAAAGGTGGTTTAGGTGGTTTAGGTCACGTGCAACTTCTCAGGATTTACCTGCTTCAGATACCTGCATGCTCAAAAATTTCCTTCTCATTCCCTCCCTTCTGCCCCCTTTTGGTACTATAAATAAATAATAAACAAACCAGCTAAATAAAGGTGCTTAAACTGCTTTCTAATACCTAAAGTGAAAAACACTCCCTGATATCCTCATTTAATTGTATCCTCAAAGAGACAAGGTTCTGACCAGCGTGTTGACATCATAAAAGCATTTTAACAAAGGTGTTCTGAAAGAATAAACACTGAAGTTTCTAGTTTATACCACCAGGAACAACCAATTCTCCTACTATCAGAAGGAACTTCTGAAGGGAAATGGTTAAAAGTTCACATTGATAGTACAAAGGAAGAGCCAAAGCCAATGAGCACGTGACTGTGTGGGTTATGGCAAATCAGCTTCTGAAGCACTCAGGTTTGGAAAACACTTGACATGCAACACACAGAGGCATCCTGCCAACCAGTAATGATAACCCTAAAATCTCTAAGTAGCTATAACCACCTCCCCACTTACCCAAAATATATCTGTTTACAGCTAACAAAACAACTAAAATAGTGATACCACAGTAATCTCCAGGCACCTTGCAGAAGTGGTAAGATAAAAAACAGTCTCTGTAGCAAATCTTCATTTTTACCTTCAGCCTTCAAATCTTCTTCATATTCTTCTAAGGTGCCAACTGGATTTCAAAAGTATTTTTTAATCATTACTTTTTAAAACTGTGGTTTTGTTTCAGCAAAATGAAATTAATATTTGGCCAAACTACACCAAATACACAGCCAAACCATATAAACAAAACCAGTAAAAGATGTTAGAAAAAAATAAAAGCAATAGCTCTACACACAAATTTTCTTTGCACAGGTTGCAACATATTCCTGAGACAATAATCAGAAAGATGTGCTACTGTACCAAAAACCTGTGTTATGCCCAGTGCTCCTGAATTACATTAGACCAGCTAGCAGCTTCCTCTGACCTATTTATGTTCCCTCTTTTAATGGGCATAGCTGATTCCAGAGAAGAGCTATACAGACCATCTGTCAGAAAGACATTTAAAAAATGTTTGGAATATATAAAAGATAACAGCGAGTGCAGAGTTTATTAGTTTTTGCTATAATAAATAAGACTTTGCAGTAATTTTTTAATAAGCTTTGTTGAGGAAAATTTCCATATGATCTCAAATGCAGTATTTGTTTGACTAAGGGAAACACTCAACTGACTTATCATTCTACCCTAGACCCTGCAAAAAGGGAGGGAAATCTACTGGTTACTAATTAACATTGCATGACAATGACTCTACCATTTGAATTTTTCCAAATAAAACTAAGTATTTCAACAGACAGATAAATTGAGGCAGGGCAGTAAGTGCATAGAATGATACTGACCAAAACCTTATCAAAATGGAAACAGTGCTCTGACATGCAGCCATCTCAGTCTTTTTCTTCTTTGAAAATCACATAGTCTCTTCCTTCTTGACAAGATACGTGCCTGGGAAATCAGGCACATTATTTTTGGGAGGCCAGAAACACAGAGAAAGAAGAGCTTTCTATCACATAAACATGACAGACAGCACTGCAGTCATGTTAACCAGTTCAACACGACCAACAGATTTCAATCTACAAAACTAAAACTTAACTCACATTCATGTAAGCTAAAAAAAAATATTTTTCAACAATTAGGGGGTTCTTTTTGTATTTTTATATACGTATAATCATGCGAAAATTTTTACATACTTTGCGCATGCAAACTGTCTGAAAACTAAATCTTTTATCTCCCTCTAAGTAGTTCTCATGCAAACAGGGTTAAACTGCTGCTGCTCAGGCCTCCAGATCTGGCCTAAAATTGCATGCATGGCTAAAGTCATGCCTGTAACCAGCCTGGTAAAAATAAACAGAGGACAAATGTTTACCAAAACAAATAGAGGGCTACTTACACATTCCTGACCTTCAAAAACTCATTATTTTCAATAATACCAAATACATCTGATTGAACTGATTTTCTGGCCAATTCTATAATCCCAATGATGGAAACAGACTAACACAACCAGCATCATAGAAAAGACTTTCAAGCAGCTGCAGTTTACTTCAAGCCCATGTACTTTGCCCTTAATTCTGCATTAAGAACACAACAGTAAATAATAGTAACAACTTGTTGTAAGTTATAATACATAAAATATACAGCATACACAACACATAATAATAATAACATAATTCTGCATAACACACAATTTTGCATTGTGTTTTTATATTCCTATTTCCAAACCTGCCTGAAGTGCTATCTCAATTTAAAACTGGTTCTACCAATTTAGTTTAAGTTAGTCAGGAATACTTGAATTTCTAACACAAAATTCCATTATTTTCTATTCCTCTTCCCCCCCCCCCCCCCCC
>VZRZ01006347.1:0-13912 GCA_013398175.1 Climacteris rufus | reverse complement strand
CAATTCAATTCCATGTCATGCAAGTATATAATTTTTAAAGTTCCATTTTCCTTACCACATTGACCTATGGGAAAGCTCTTCATGCCCTGGAAAACAGGCAGCTCTATTACAGTGTCAGCCACGTATGGGTGCAAGACGATTTGGGTGTGTCGGTGATAAACAAGTATGGACAGTGATTGCATGGAACAACTGGTTGCAGTAGAGTCACAGAATTCAAAACCAGAAGAAACAGTGATGATCTAATCTGACCTCCTGCATCACACACAGGCTGTATCACCCCACCTAGCAATTACCTGCCTCTGTGACAAGTTTGATATGGTAACTCACCAACACTGGTTTTGCCAGATGCATTTTGAAACATTCACCTACAATGCTAATTTGATGCATGCTGCATCAGGCAGGTTCTGCACCTCCCAAACACACTTCCCAGAAGACAGGGGGATGTCCTCTTCTGGATCCAGAGATTAGTGGCTCACATTGCCACCCCATTCTGTGCTGACAGGGCAGTCCCTGACCTGCACAAATCAGATCGATTAATTCACCCTCCAGCGGAGTCATAGTCCATCCAGAGCCTCCTGGAGAGCACCCACTGGATGCAACACCCAAGCATGAGACCAACACTCACAACCACCAATCCAGCAGCTTTCCAGGCAGCAGAGAGCACCCAGTTCCCTGATTCAGCTCAGGGATTTGCACTGATTCAGAATGAACACCTGGGGATGACCCAAGGCAGTCTCTGGGATGACTTCCCTGGGCTTCCACAAACCTGCTGAGAGCAAAGTACCCCACAGTTGTAACACCTAAATGAAACAACCCACGCAAAACATTTATTCAACTTCTAATTTGTTTTGGCATTGTCAGATAAATTATTCAGATGAACTAGTACACACCTCCCTTTTCAATACAAACATTATAGTAAGTTTTATGTTGCAGGTGTGTTTTTTAAGTAGAAAGACATTTTTTTCTGTTTCAGAAACAAAACCAATTAGATTAAGAAGATAAAATTATTTCAAGTTTCCATATTCTTCTTTAAATTTGGTTTGTACATACTTGAACTATCATATGATTATTCCAACCAATTTGTTTGACAGCCTAATGCTATATATAGAAAAATGTATTTTAAATAGTTTTAAACTCTTGCTTTCTTTGAAACACAGCATTTTCCAATTAATTAACTGTTAGGTTTCACAAATCTAAAATACTTCTCTATTTTTTTTAATTGAGTATATTTCTAATACCCATCCATGGGCATTGAAATACTAAGAAAACTCCAGAAAAACATTTCCTTCTGACTTCAACCTATACACATTCTCTACTCAGGATTCACTCGTTCAGTATTTATGAGTCAAACCAAAAGAAAATAACCAAACTGGTCTACCTCAGAAATCTTCAAGTTAAGTCTGCCTCCTGCAGATCAAGTGTTAGACAGAAAGCTTTTTTATACTGTGTCTGTCTTCCCTGTCATTTCACAGAGTAAAAACTGTTTGGAAGAAACTGCAGCACTACAAACTCCTTGGAATGTGCAGGCAGAACTTCTGAACCATAATCAGCATTAGAAAACCCACAGGGCTGCAACTGCGCCTTTCAACACTGGACCGTCTCCTTCTGCCTCCTCAGGTAACAACAGCCAAACTGGTTTTCTCTCTTCCCCCCCCACCCCCCCACTGCTGTATGACTTGTAGTTATCTACTATATTCAGTTCAGCTTCATTTATCACTACCAAAACCACCAGTCAAGTTCTAAAAACAGAAATATTTCAGCAAGATACAGAATGAAACCACCAACTGCCTTTTACACCCCACGTTTTCTTTTTGAGTTATGCCTATGGTCTAGATGCTTAATACTGATACAAAACCACAAAGATAAAACCCTTAACAAAATACAATGGCTTTTCTTACGTTACTGATGTGTAGGTGTGGGGTTTTTGGCATCTTTCAGCCTGACAACCATCATGTTGAGGGACAGTATTTTAGGTCTGTATTGTGGAGACACTTCTGCCTAATCCCTGTTCGACATCAAGTTCAGTCCACCACTTCTTGAAGAACATTTTCAGCATTTTCCAGAGACGTGGTCAACTCATAAGTGTGTAATACTTACAAGTTTATAAACTAAAGACAACTGTTGTTGCTGTGTTTGTTCTTTTCCAAGCACATTAATCCTTCGGGGAAAACACTGGTAGCACTTTTCTTTTCTTTTCTTTTCTTTTCTTTTCTTTTCTTTTCTTTTCTTTTCTTTTCTTTTCTTTTCTTTTCTTTTCTTTTCTTTTCTTTTCTTTTCTTTTCTTTTCTTTTCTTTTCTTTTCTTTTCTTTTCTTTTCTTTTCTTTTCTTTTCTTTTCTTTTCTTTTCTTTTCTTTTCTTTTCTTTTCTTTTCTTTTCTTTTCTTTTCTTTTCTTTTCTTTTCTTTTCTTTTCTTTTCTTTTCTTTTCTTTTCTTTTCTTTTCTTTTCTTTTCTTTTCTTTTCTTTTCTTTTCTTTTCTTTTCTTTTCTTTTCTTTTCTTTTCTTTTCTTTTCTTTTCTTTTCTTTTCTTTTCTTTTCTTTTCTTTTCTTTTCTTTTCTTTTCTTTTCTTTTCTTTTCTTTTCTTTTCTTTTCTTTTCTTTTCTTTTCTTTTCTTTTCTTTTCTTTTCTTTTCTTTTCTTTTCTTTTCTTTTCTTTTCTTTTCTTTTCTTTTCTTTTCTTTTCTTTTCTTTTCTTTTCTTTTCTTTTCTTTTCTTTTCTTTTCTTTTCTTTTCTTTTCTTTTCTTTTCTTTTCTTTTCTTTTCTTTTCTTTTCTTTTCTTTTCTTTTCTTTTCTTTTCTTTTCTTTTCTTTTCTTTTCTTTTCTTTTCTTTTCTTTTCTTTTCTTTTCTTTTCTTTTCTTTTCTTTTCTTTTCTTTTCTTTTCTTTTCTTTTCTTTTCTTTTCTTTTCTTTTCTTTTCTTTTCTGCAGGAATACTGTTTTCACTATTTTAATTTTTATATCAAAATACAGAGAGAGAGCACGCAAAAGCAAAAAGTGTGTAGTCCTTAAGCAGAGAGTTGGTTTTATGGGCCAACAGGCAATAAGGCTTGAGAGAGAAGTTTCCATCAAAATGTTTTGATCATAGGTCACTGATTTAGTTGTAAAAAGTTATTCAACTATTCTAGCTTCTCATTTCTTAATATTATTAAGTTTTACTGACTTTATAAATCCATTACTTCACAGCATTTTCCGTATTTCAGATGGGAAAATAGTTTTAAACAGATGCATGGTTGAAAAAGCAAGGTTGTGTGGATGTCAGTATCTCCACCTTAACCACAAAGAGGAAGTGTTTTGGTGTTGAGAAAACTTGGCATATAACAACCCTCTCGCTGAAGTTTTTACTTATCACAGAATAAATCAGGTAATGTGGATCATAGCAGATGATCACAGGAGTTTAGCTCAGCTGTTAGGAAAACAGCCTTGTCTCCTGTCCTTTAGGAATCTGCACTGAAATACAAAAACACTGCTTGTAACAAAACCTGCAGCTGCATCCTTTCTGAGCTGCGAAAGGAGGGCAGGAGGCATGGCCAGTGGCACTGACTCACATTCCCAGAAAGAGTGAGGCCGTGCAGCTCAGGAAGCTCTTTCCCCCAGCCGACTTCTCCTGTTACCTCCAGAGTACAAACCTCTTCCTGAGCCACTGCAGCTCACAGCCAGCGGCATGAATCATCCCTGGCCCCTGGCTGCATCACTGCCTCACGATGCAAACGGAGAAGTTCAATGGATGCCCGCAGTCAACAGCAGCCTCAGAAAGGCACAAGAGCAACTGGACAGTCTCAGCCACGAAAGCTCACTCTGAGAGCATGACTGTGAGCTCAAAATAACATCTTTTCAAAATGCTTTTGGCTTTGCCCCAAGACGTTCACATCTCTATGTACAGATATATATCCACTGTATGCACAGATATAAGAGCAAATTACATGGTCTGCTCAGGTGTGAGACAACAAAATAATTAATTAAGTTGTGCAGTTACATTTTTCAGTATCAAATGTGATTCTTACACTCCTTGTTTACTACACTTGCTGAAAAGTAGGATCCTGAGAGCTTCTATACCTTTTCCAGATCACTTATATTCCTGTTGTACAAGTATCACAGAGGAAATGGATTCTACTCTAAATTTAAGCCTAACTTGAAGCCAGTAATTTGTCACCCAAAACTATTACTGCAAGAAAGATTTTCCCATTACAAAGAGCCCCACTTCAGAGCCAATTTCTCACAGGTGTCACAAAACGATTCCATTTTACATTATGTGAGTACAATTACTGTTACAGAGAAATCTCCCTACTGATTTTCCTCTTTATGTTGTGTCAAAGCTTTTCCCAGAATTATTTCAGTACTTCCATGCATGTAAAATAGATTTGTCGGCACATACATTAAGCACTTAGACATACCCTAGCTCCTGAACACATTTACTTCAGTAAGCAGCTATACTAACCTCACTTTAGAATATTTTAATAAACAAACATTTACAGAACTGTTGCCTAGAATAAAACATAAAACCTTTCCAAACAATATTAAGAATGATAATATAAAAACCAAGTCTTTAATGAAAGCTTTCAGATGCACCATACGGCTATGTGCACCCGTGATACAGTATTTCTACAATTTTTATAAGGTTAATTAATTAGTGTATGTAACTGGTACATCCAATAGGGAATCAATTACCTCAGCAACCAACCCCTGGTCAACCCCTTGGAGCAGGTCCAGGGGCTTCTTTGCCCTATTTTCTTGTTATGTCTCTTAAGCTCTGGTGAAAAACAAAATGTCCTTGTCAGGAGTTCTCCCCTTAAGGATAAGACTAAACAGAATTTCAAGAATGTATTAGTAAGGGTTTGTTAAACTGTGAGAGAGGGCAGGAAAAGTACTAGAAGCTACACAAAAATATACAAGGCTACAAAGATATGAAATATATATCTAAAAAGCTAAAAAAAATCTTTAGGCATCAGAATCATGCTGCCCTCCTACCACTATCCTTTACCTGAGCAAACTCAGAATATGAGTTTGGAAAACAAATGTTTTTTTCTAATGCTTTTTGACAAAATTAACCCCTATTGTTCTTTTCTTTTATTGCTTTGCATTCTCATTTACAACATTCCCAGCAGTGTCTGGTAAAGTCATTACTGATGGTAAAAGCAGCAACTCCTTGGGTTAATATGCATTCAGTATGCATCACCTTTTTTAAGTCTTTATAGTGGCTGGCCATTAGTCTTCCCGTGGGAGGTGGTGAGCAAATGCCTTTACATCACTTGTTTACTTTTGTGTTCTTTCTCCCTCCTTCCACTTCTTCACTTAGTAAACAATTCTTATCTGTACCCACCCTTATCGTTTCACTGGGGAGGGCAGAGTAAGAAACAGAAAAACCTGTGACCCTGTGCAAGCACTGTTTATCAACAGCCAAAACATCAGAGTGTTATCTGCACTGCTTTGGCTAAAAATCTGAAAGACAACACAATACAAGGCATTATACCTCCCCCTCAGCCGGACCCAGTTCGAGAATGAAAAGTTAATGTGGGCAGATCACATGCTAAGACAAGAAAAATACCTTTAACTGTAAAATAAAGCAAGGAGGAGATGTTATGAAAATAGGTTTTTAAAATGCTAGTGGGAAAATGACTGAACAAACACAAAAGCCAATGTGCTGTTCTGAGGCTAAGTGATAGCTAAATCAGGTGTGCAAAGACATTAGTGAGCACAAAATAAAGCAAAGATGAATGGCAAGGACAATCCAAGGCTACATCAAGAAAAGTAGTTAGACTACAATGAAGGAGACTGTTAAGGAAATCCTGACTGTTAAGGAAAAGAAAATCAAGGAATGACTCTTTATTGTCTCAAAAAACGAAAATAAAGTTGTGACACTGAAAACAATTAGATGTCAGGTTCAATACAAAGAAAAAAGTACCTTCACACAATATGCCACCAGTCTTTGGGACTACCACTCCACCACGTAGTTGATATTTGCCATTTACACGGATTCAAAGAACGTTATCATTAATACAAGAAAAGTCCTTTAAAAACCATTAAAGCACATGCCTATGCCCAAATTTCTCAGATGCAGCTCAGAAATTTCCCTGCTGAACATATCTGGTGGGGCACAGCAGCCACCTCACTGCCTTACTTTTGAAAGAGCATCTATTCTCAGCCACTGTCTGAAACACTGACCATGCAGTAGTTTGTCTACTCATGTGATGTCCTACAGGTTTAGGTCTTACTTACGGCTTAAGAAATTATCTTCTCATTCATCAATTCAAATTTTGCTACTCCTAAAAGCTTGTTTTCCTTACTAAAGATACTCCATTTCAACATGGAGCTTTCAGGTCCCATCCCACAAGTTTGTTTCCAGACCCTCACAGTAAGTGCCCCCAGTTGATTCAGCCTAAATACGACATGGTGCCTTGACAGCAGAAGAGAAAAGCTTTCAGAGGCAGTGCAGCCACTATTGAAACAGAAACACTCCTCTCAGGACAGGAGACTGCCAGCCCTATCCCTGCTTTCTGCCCAGAGCATTCCACTTCCCCAACCAGACCAAGCCCTTTGGCTTGCATGCCACTTGTTTGGCTGCTGCCTGAGCAGGCAAGACCAATTCCTTTTACCTCACTTCCCCTCAGATTCAGTACTACTTATTTTCACAAACAACAACAAATTCTAGGGAAATACTGTTTGAAAAGGGAAAGAATCCAAAAGAGCACAGAGTAAGAGAAAAAGGAGAGGAAAACAGATGGAGAGAAGTTACGAAAACGAAGCTGAAGACTGGAAGTGCAAGTCTAACACAGTACAGCAGAAGCAGCAAGTGATGAGCTTAGTGAACAACCAGCAAGGAGGGCACTTTAGACATACCCAGGAGAGGGAGGTTTGTGCTTTCTGAAGAAAAATGTTCCCTGGTATGCCAAGAATGGTACTGTTTCTTTCCATAACCAAAGAAACCAAGGCTGCAAGACGGAATCTAATCTGAAGAGGTAAAGAAAAAGCTCTGCGTGGGGCTTTCTGCAGAGCAGCTCAGCAGCACAAACACAGATATGAAAGCTACTGACAAAGTGGCATGGCTTTGGTTCACAGTCAGTGAATCAGGCCCTCAAGGACTACTGCTCCTACCATCCGGAACATTTTGGTTGCTGATGAGATTGCCCTGATGAGATTGGTAGTGTTAGAAATACCCCTGGAAGAAAGAAAGGATTGCAGCTGAACTGTGAGACCTGATTAGCACGGACAGGTAAGCCATGTGACAGCACTGTAATCAAGGCTGTTTACACCCCACTAAAAATTCAGCCCAAAGTGGGTTAACTGAAAGCTAAATCTCTACAAGACATAGACAAATTATGACTACCAAAAAATAAAAAAGTCACATTTTCTCCACATCTGTAGCAGCATATCAGCAGAAATTTAAGCATCACATGAACACTGCATCATTAAGAGAGTTTCTACCCTATGACAGCAGCAGAGATTCACTAACACTGAGTAACTGCACTCAAGTGAGACCAGAAGCAGAAGGATCAATCAATGGCCAGCAGAATGAGACATCGTAAGTCTTAATATCTTTTGTTCCATTTATCTATTTATCCATTTCTCTCTGGACACCTCTGCCCAAAATAAAGCAATGGAACATGTCTCCAAATGACCCGAAGAGGACAATTAGCAACCAACTTTTACACAGAAACATTAAAAATCCACTGAAATCTTCTCTTAAAATTCCACATTCAACCGCATTGCATGTCATATTTGGTTACAATTCGTTAACTACTGGAAAGTGAGAAATGTGAGCATTTACAGGATATGACCTTCTACTTGTTACATTCCTTCTGTGCAGCCAAGTCTGTTATGAAACATAATTTAACCACTTTTGCTACTTCCTTGTTACTCTGATTTCCAGAAGGAAATCCTTCTCAAATCCAGGCAAATTTTCTTGACAGCTGTGAAACTTTAAATAGTGTAGCACAGTCTATCCTTGCTGACTTGATGGTAACTTCGAAAGGAACAGCTTGAGACGTTGTGATTCAGAAGTGGAGTTAAATCAGTAATCAGGAAAGTTTCAATACATGTTCGGGTCTAAATTTGCTTTGTGATTATTTAACCTGGTTAGCATGTCTTAAAATGCCAAAGCTATCTCTGACAGCACTACATGTCAACTCTTTCTGAAATAATACCCAGTCTCTTCTGTGATGAACAGCTCTTTAATTGACACTAGGTTTTGCAAAGCCTGTTCAAATCTGAAATTTTAAAAGGCAAACTCTTCATTCATTTTAAGTGGCTTAATAAGCTGTAGTTGTCTTGATATTTTATTTTCATTGGTAGCACCAGAAACTACATGTAATTATCAGCATCTTTCATTCTTCAGAAAACAAAAAAACACTTTTTCTTCTTCTGCCACATCAATCACACAAAAAAAGCTAATGATGCCCTGTCAAATTGACAAAATTTAAAAAGGTATCCAGGCATGAAAAGCCAGGCTTCAGTATTCTGCCATCCTCTTCACACCAACCAGTACTGTACTTAGTTCTTCAATTAATCTGGAAGGCAAACTTGAAGTGACTACTGTAGTTTCAACATTAGTCCCTAATCTCATATAAAGAACTGCAATAGAATAAAGCATCCAACCACACTATTTCAAATGACACTCAGGTAGACTTTCTTTTCAATGAGGTTCGACTCCAGTACTTTTTCACATAATTAAAAAAACAGAGATTATATTTGGATTACGTATCCAACATCTGTCATCAGTTAATTTTTTAAATTTAGTTGTTCACTATGCTTTCATGAAAAAAAAAATAAGGTCTCAGAAAAGCTGGCATTATTTACTTATTTTGGCAGAATTTTTACCATATTAAACCTGAAATGATACCTAAAATGTAATTGACCAAACCTAGTTTATTCTGCAAAAGATATTTCATGTACTGTTTTTTTGAAAATAATGTCTGGACACTGCATCTTTCAATCGAATGTGAAAATAGTATATGGAAAATACCAGGAACAATCTAGAGTGCTCACCAAAGACCCAGAAAGTTGTGAAAGCAAATTTCTCATTCTTTTGAGCAGTTTTCTGTTTTCTGTTACTCTGGAAATTCACAAAACCAGACCATTCCCCTCCCATATGAATATAACATTCTTTATTGCTCGTTAACAATAGCCAACATTTACAGTTCATACAGTGCCTAACACTGCGACATGAACTGCTCATTTCTACAGTCATACTTCTATTAGTGGGCAAACTAAAGCAAGAGGTAAGCAAGCCATGTCAGAGCTAATTAACCAAGGCAGAATGCCAGAAAAACCAAGTAATGCTACATTAAGATGCCAAAATGAGGACTTAGAATGAAATCAAAAGTTTTACTGAAACTTAATCAATGAAGAAAAAGGTTAATTACAAGAGGTCACAACAAAAATCCTAGAACAGATCTCTGGACCCTACACCAAACTGATCCCTCTACCCACCAGCTCATTCTCTGTCCAAGAGAATTCAAGTTCTGTGATTTCACAGAAAGTATCACAAAAAGGGCCAAATACAACATGGGGAAATAATAGAAGGAATACAGACCACATGAGAGGAGGGAAGAGGCTTTATGCAAAAAGACCCACATAATAAAAGATTTTTTAAAACCCTTCCAAAGGAATTAACAGCAACAACAAAAACCTCCTAACTACTTTTACCCCGCTTAAATATGTATCAGGAACTTGGATATAACTCGGACCTTCAGGACAACTACTAACTTTGATCTTCCTGACACTTATTTCCAGAATTAAACTATATTTAAGCCATACTTTCAATACTTCATCCATACCAAGGTTTTAATTTACTTCTACGTACAGCTTCTGTTTCTCAGAAACCTTTATAACACCCAGCCTACATGGATAAAAGAAATCTTCTTACAGGCTGCTCTTTTTTTCCAGTCTTAGGTTCCCTTGGTTCCTTTAGGAGAACTATTCCCAGAAATATTTCCCATTATCGAAAAAAGTTTATCAGATAATTTTTTGCAGACAAATCTTCTGAAAATACACTTTGCAGTGATTTGTATTTAAGCTATGTCTTTCTGACGGCATAGTTTATTATTTAGTACCAAGATGTGACATTTCTCTGGAAGCTTTATATAGTCCATTGAAGATTTTTTTCATTCTTTCTACTTTTCTCAATTTCTCATTACATTTTGTGACTTTCTATTTCATGCAGGGAAAGCAGACATTAAAAAGAGCTTTGATGACATACACATAAGTACATATTACATTTGGAGTTAAAAAACAGGCTTATCTTCCATCCCACTCCATTAAGCATAATGTAGGAACCCGCACTCAATTTCTCCTCCATAGCAGATTACTTTACATCTAAGAAATGATGGTTGAAAATAAAAGCAGTAACCGACAGAAGCCAACAGCAAAGTGTGTTCAATGCTAACATAGAAGCTAAATGGATACAATGGATAAGTATCTACCTACCTCAATATAAACACATTTATTCTTAGTGGAGAAAAAAGGGGTACATTCACTTTGTTCTAATTTACCATGCACAGATGCTTGATGAATTGTAGAACTGTGCCTGAAAATAGTGATTATTTTTAATGGAGATGGAATCATACAAAGATTATGGCATCTTTTGTTCTTGTTTTTATTCACCATTGGTTATCATTATTAATTATCTCAATCAACCTCCATTTCAATGATACACTCAAGGGCAGGACTGCCATCGCAAGAGAAATAAACAGGCTGAAGGAGTGGGCCAGCAGTAAATTCATTAAATTCAAGAAGGACAAATGCAATCTCTGGCAGATAAGATGAACTAAACTCGCAATGGGCCACGTTGGGGACTAACTGACTGGGAAACCTTTGCTGAAAAGTGGCTGGTGAAAAGAAAAAAAGGCTAAACAGGTGCCCACAGTGCACATTGGCAGCAATAAGGACTAATGGTATCCTGAATGCAGGTGGCAGATTAAGCTAGGTGAATACTCCCACTTACTCTGTGCTCTTCAGACCACCCCTTGGAAGTGTGTGTTCAGTTTTGGGCCTCACAGCATCAAAACAACATTCAGATCATAGAGTCATGGAATGGTTTGGGTTGGAAGGGACTTTAAAGACCATCTAGCTCCCAACCCCCTGCCATGGGCAGAGAACATCCTGCTAAACCCTTTTACTCAGAGCCCCATCCAGCCTGACCCTGAACACCTCTAGGGATGGGCAGTTCAAAACAATTCTGAGCAACCTGTTCCAGAGCCTCATCACCCTCACAGTAAAGAACTTCTTCCAAATATATAATGTAAACCTACTCTCCTTCATGTTAAGGCCACTTCCCCTTGTCCTGTCACCAATGAACCTGAACAAGCCTGGCCAAGGGCCAACAAGATGTCCAGGGCACTGAGCACTCGAGGAAAGGCTGTGAGAACTCACCTTGCTCAGATGCAGCTTTGGAGAACCTCATGCAGCCTGCCAGTACCCGTGAAGAAGTGAGCAAGAAGATACAGCCATGCTCACTTCTGAGGTGTGTGGTGGGAGGACAAGAGAGAACAAAAATAAGTCAAAACAGAGGAGGTTCCAGCCAGATGTATAAAACAACCTATTCCCTCTGAGGACAGCAAAGCAACAGATGGGGCTGCCAAGGGATGCTCCATGAAACAGAACCTGGCAGAATTTAGTCCAGCCACCAGCTATCACAGGCTCTGTATTAAAACACCATTAGAAATTACCCCACTGTAACCACTCCTCTATTCGTTGTTCAAGGAAGTATTCAAAACCCTGAATGGCACAAAAGTGATGAAACAGAGATGTGTTTGCTGTGTCTTCTGTCTCATATGGAAGTACGAGACAAACAGAAGCCACTTCTAGCCTCACCTCAGGCTGGATTCACAGCAATAGAAACATCTTCTACAAAACACACTGTGTATTTTATCTTTGTGAATGGTAGAACTGAACATGAGAAACACTTTTTGATAGTCACATTTGCAAAAATAGATTTTATTAAACATTCTCCAATGTTTATTTACTGGCCCCACTATATACTATGTGTAAAATGATTAAAAATTATTTTTGGTAATTTTTTTTCTTGCAGAAGGAGCCAGCTTCTACTCAGGAAAGCCAGAACAAAAGGAGAGGAAAGAACAGAATACTTGCCAGAGAGAAATTGCTTTAGATCTCTAGATTACTGGAAAGGAACATAAACTGATTTTAAGACTTATATATATGACTGCATTAGGGTTATTTTACTAAAGACTATGATCTCAAAACAGGAGATAAGAGGCTGAATAAAACAAACTAGATTGAGACCTGTCATTGAGACAAAAGAACTATAATCTCCACATACGAGCAGTATGTAATTTGAGAAAACCATTTCTCTCACTGACCTCTCCCCTTTCTCATGAGGAATACTGATTTAGAATAGCTAAAGAAAAGACATAGAGACAAGCAGGAAAAAACCAGTAGCATGTGACACATTTGTCCTAAGGGGGAATAAAGCAAAACCTGAAAAATTCTTAGACTGTTAAATGGAATGGAAATCTTATTGCACTTGCTCTGCACTCTACGTCTGAATTACACCCTTGAGCTACAGCAGCAAAAGCACAAGAGCAAGGAAAATAAAAATTTCTTTCAGTATTTCCTGTTCTTACTGTTGACTATCATCAGTGCTAATTGCTAGATTAATATCAGAACAAACAAAAAATATCAAATCAATTATCGAGAAATAAAAATTCTGCTGAAAATCATTGCATGGAATTACCATGACTTAAGGCAACGTATGTGCATGTGCACCCCGCAGAGTGGGAACAAAAACAACAACAAAAAAGATATATTGATAACATAATATTCTACTATCAATCCAGGATTTTGCACTTAAACAATGATACAAAAATAAATAAGAAATACATGAAGTTATATTTCCTCAAACACCTATGGGCAGCAGTAGTTGCTTATCTTACCTTAGTCCAGAAAGCTTCCCTCAGAATTACAGCTTCTTAAGTTTCAGTGTTAGGCTTCTCTAGCAATTGTGGTGGTGTTTTCTTAAGCAGTAGTAAGCAGAATAAAGACTAGAATTACACTCTTGCTTTTGCACACGTGTTGGTAATTTGCAGTAATAATAATGCAAGATCCAATATCCTGTAACAGATCAGAGCTTGGACCTCAGAGGAAAAACAAATAAACATGCTTACTTTTGAAACATGGAATTAGCATCTATGAAGATAAATAAGCATGGCTTTATGAGAAGCAGGTCCTACTTGACTATCCTGATTTCCTCCTACAAGGTGACCTGCTGAATGGATCAGATAAATACTGTGGATATTATCTGTGTGGACTCTAGTAAAGCCTTTGGCACTGTCACCCACAGCATTCTCCTGCAGAGAAACTGGCTGCAGCTTGGACAGGTGCAGTGTCACCGGGTGAAAAGCTGGCTGGACTTCTGGACCAAGAGTGTGGTGGTGAATGGAATTACATCCAGCTGGTGGCTGGTCACCAGTGGGGTGCCCAGGGCTCAGTGTTGGGGCCAGTCCTTTTTCATATTTATTGGTAATGCAGATGACACTGAGTTGGGTGGGAACGTGGATCTGCTGAAGGGCAGGAAGGCTCTGCAGAGGGGTGTGGACAAGCAGAATCAGTGGGATCAGGCCAATTGTATGAGGTTCAACAGGACCAAAGGCCAGGTCCTGCCCTTGGGTCACATCAAGCCCCCACAGTGCTACAGTCTGGGGGAAAAGTGGCTGGAAAACCACTTGGAAAAAAACTTGGTGGAAAAGGACCTGGGGGTGCTGGTCAACACCAGCTGTGGCCAGTTGGCCAAGAAGGCCGAGGGCATCCTGGCCTCTGTCAGGAACAGTGTTGCAGCAGGAGCAGGGCAGTGATTGTCCCCTGTGCTGGGCACTGCTGAGAACACACCTCAAGTGCTGAGTCCACTTTTGGGCCCCTCCCAAGCAGAAAAACATGGAGGGGCTGGGGTGTGTCCAGAGGAG
>VZRZ01006345.1:1253248-1321028 GCA_013398175.1 Climacteris rufus | reverse complement strand
CCCCTCCCTCCCTCCCAGAAACAACCCCAAACCAACAATCCTCATGTTAATTCTTTGGTGTGTCTATTTTGGAGCTGCTGCTCCCCTCATTTGGGATTTGATTTGCCCTCCAGAGATCAGCAAAGAGCATCAAATGTCATTTTAGTTCTCTCCTCTAGATCAAGGGAGAAGATTAATAGATGAAGGTTTTTATTGTGTGTGTGCTGGAGTGTGGAGCTCTCACTTCTCCTTAAACGTTTCCTGTCTGGAATCAAATTTGGGACTCTCTGCCCCAGAGTTAACACCAAATCCTTCCTTTCTCCTCCCCAAAACCATTTCAGAATTATGGATCCCCTCGACAGCAAGAAGTACCCTGGGGCCACCAAGTTTTTCATCCTTTTTTCCTTCCTCCACCAACCCCCATTTGTATTTTGTCATTAAAGAGGCTCCTTTTGATCTGGAAATTAATTTCCAGATTAACTCAGGCACACAGGGGCATGCAGGGGGGTGTGCATCCGTGAGCAGGAGATGCTTTGGTGGCACCAGCTGCGGATCAATCCCAAGTTCTGTGACATCTCTGAACCCCAGCAGCAGCAAATGCAACAAGTGTTTATAGGGTTAAACTGCTTTATGGTAAAATATGTATATAGGAATGTGAATATATATATTTTTAAATTTAAATCCCCCTCCCCCCCATTTTTTTCTGAGCTTTTCCCTTTGGGGGTGGCAGGGATTTTTTTTAAGGAGCTTCACACCTTTCTCCACACAATATTTTCTCACCTGCTTCCAAAGCCAAGCCAGTTTTCCTGATGCTCTGGCTGATAGGGAGTCCTGCTGTAATCCCAACTTTCCCTTTCACTTTGAAGTAAGTCTCTATTCAGAGTGGTTAAGCACAAAAGCTCCAAAAGGCAGCTGCTGAGGGCTTAAAAACAGGGAGAAAAGAGAGAAAAATACGAAAAAATGCAACTGCATCTTTTTTTTCTTATCCTTTTGTATTTTAAAGGCTGTATTCACCTAATGAGGAATGCCTGGAGAAAAGGGATCCCTTCAGACCTGCAGTGAGATGTGGGATGGGAATCACAGAATCGTGGACTGGTTTGAGCTGGAAGGGACCACAAAGCTCCATCCAGTTTCATCCCCTGCCATGGGCAGGGACACCTTCCACTATCCCAGGTTGCTCCAAGCCCCATCCAAACTGGCCTTGGACACTTCCAGGGATGGGGATGCCACAGCTGCTCTGGGAAACCTGTGCCAGGGCCTCCCCACCCTCACAGGGAAGAATTCCTTCCCAGTATCCCATCTAACCCTGCCCTCTGGCAGTGGGAAGCCATTCCCCTTTGTCCTGTCCCTCCAAACCTTTGTCCAAAGTCCCTCTGCAGCTCTCCTGGAGCCCTGTCAGGCTCTGCAAGGGGCTCTAAGGTTTCTCTGGAGCCTTCTCTTCCCGAGGCTGAACAATCCCAGCTGTCCCAGCCTGGCTCTGTAGGAAAGGTGCTCCAGCCTTTGGAGCATTTTGTGGTCTCCTGTGGAGTCTGCCAGCAGCTCCACATCCTTCTGTGTGGTGGGAAGGAATGGGAATCACAGAATCCCAGAGTAGTTTGGGTTGGAAGGGACCTTAAAGCCCATCCAGTCCCTCCCCTTGCCATGGGCAGGGACACCTCCCACTACCCCAGGTTGCTCCAAGCCCTGTCCAACCTGGCCTTGGACACTTCCAGGGTTGGGCATCCACAACTTCCCTGGGCAACTTGAATTCATAAAAAAATTTCCTTTCCTCATGCCTCAGTTTCCCTCTCTCTGCTGTCACCTGGGAACAGCCTCAGGAAGGGTCCATGGACCGAGCGCAGCCTTGGGCGATGCTGAGAACCTTAATCCAGGCCTAAAAGGTGCTTAAAAAAATCCTCCCTGCTTGACTTTAAAGTGGATTTATCTGTAATTCACTCTCCATGTATGTACTATTAAGGATTTGGGCTCTCAGAGGGTGGTTTCATTTTTTTTTAAGACGTATTACTGTTTTATTCTTTAAAGGCAGCACGTGAGGGGAAAAAGCAGCTAGGTTCACCTTTAAGGATTTATTATCATTTCTCTGGAGCAGGTATTTACTGGGGTATTTCTCAGAGGAAATGACTGTCGATTATAAAAAATAAAATAAAATAATAATAATAAAAAAAATATCCCTCTCTCCTGAAGCCAGTAACCTTGTGGAGTGATGGATTGTCTTGCTGAAAGTGGAGTTAGGGAGAAATGGAGACGGAGAGGAAGAAATGTAGATACTGTAACATACTCCAGGGGGTCGGGAAAGGGATATGAATTATTAAGTAAAATTAATAATTGAAATAATTAACAGCTGCAAGAGATTTTTGTCCATCCTCCACATAATAGGGGAGCAATGTTTAGTATCAAGCTGGAGTAACCACGAGTAATTTGATGTTAATTAATTCGTTGGCTCCATATTCCAAGCATTTATGGGTGTTTTCTTCCCTTATAAATATATTAATAAGTTTAAGTCATTCTGCAAAAGTAATTTCGAAAATAATAATAATAAAAAAAAAGTCCTGGCAAATGCAAGTCGTTTATTTTTGATCAGTAATTAAAATGGCTTTCCCCTCCTCTCTTGTGTGCATCAGAGGAAAATGGCTTTGTTCCGAGCAGCTTCTAATCCTTATTCTCCTTCCTCTGATAGGAAATTCATACCATTTGTTGTTTGGGGCCATATTTATGGATTATTTTTCATCCTGGGCTTTTGGAGTTTGTTGCTGGAGCTCCTAAAGACCAGAGGTTTTGCTTCCCCCAGCCCCATTGCTCTGAACTCCTTGGATAATTCAGGAGAGACTGGACGAGGCTGCAAAAGATGAAGTTCAATGATGTATTTGGAGCAGATAAATTTGGGAGCTCTGGATGGATCAGGGATGGCTGTGAGTAGGAGGAGCTGAACCCTCTGGAAGCCCTGCTGGGGGGAGATCCATCTAGAGAGAGACCCAAATAAACGGAGTGCAATGGGGTTTATTGCAATCCCAAATGCTCCTCTGCAGGGTTGGAGGTGCAGGATGCAGAGGGATACCGGCATGCTTGAGGATGTGTGGCTCTGGGAGGGCACAGCACTGCTCCTCTGGCCTTCAGCTCCATCTTTGGGCTGGAAAGGATCCCAAATGTCCTTGTTTGGTACAGCAGAGGTGTCCAACACTTGTCCTGGGTTCTGCTCCTTCACTCACGTGCATCTCACAGCGAAATACCACAATTTGGAGAGGAATCGTTGTTCTTCAGGAAGGGATGTTCTGGATGAAGTCCATGGGATTTTCCAGGGGCTGACAGCCCCAGATTGAGTCCCAGGCCACACTGCTGGAAGCAAATTCCCTTTCAGAGCTGAGGTGGCAGAGATGGTGCCCTCTGTGCCACACTTTGCTTCCACCTGGGGAAACTGAGGCCACAGAGATACGTGGGACAACAAGGCTCGGAGCTCCAGTGTTATCTCGGCTCTGGATTGGGATCAGGAGTGGAGTGGGGTGGGATGGAGCAGAGTGGTGTTTGGGATGCTCAGCATTTGGGATACTTGGCATTCAGGATGCTTGGTGCTCGGTATGTTTGTTTGAGATGATAGTGTCAGGGATGCTTGAAGTTTTGGATGCTCAGCGTTCAGGATGCTCCATGTTTAGTTCATTTGGACTTTGGGATGCTTGGTGTTTGGGAAGTTTGATGTTGGGGATGCTCTGTGTTTAGGATGCTGGGTGCTCAGGATGCTCAACATTTGGGATGCTCAGCATTTGGGATACTTGGCATTTGGGATGTTTGTTGTTTGGGATTATAGTGTCAGGGATGCTTGAAGTTTTGAATGCTTGGCATTCAGGATGCTTCGTGTTTAGGACGTTTGGAGTTTGGGATGCTCAGTGTTTAGGATGCTTGGTGTTCTGGATGATCAGCATTTGGGATGCTCAGCATTCAGGATGCTTGGTGTTTGGGATGCTCAGTGTTTGGGATGCTCAGTGTTTGGGATGTCAGTGTTTGGGATGGTCAGTGCTTGGGATGCTCAGTGTTCAGGATGCTTGGTGTTTGGGATGCTCAGTATTCAGGATGCTCAGTGTTCAGGATACTTGGCATTCAGGATGCTCAGTGTTTGGGATGCTCAGTGTTCGGGATGCTCAGTGTTCAGGATGTCAGTGCTCGGGATGCTCAGTGTTCAGGATACTTGGCATTCAGGATGCTCAGTGTTTGGGATACTCAGTGTTCAGGATGCTTGGCATTCAGGATGCTCAGCATTTGGGATGCTCAGTGTGTGGGATGTGCAGTGTTCAGGTTGTTCAGTGCTTGGGATGTTCAGTGTTTGAGGTGCTGAGTATTCAGGTTGTCAGTGTTTGGGATGCTTGGCATTTAGGATATCAGTACTTGGAATGCTCAGTATGAGGGATTCTTGGTATTCAGGATGCTCAGCATTTGGGATTCTCAGGGTTTGGGATGCTCAGTGTTTGGGATGTTCAGTGTTCATGTTGTTCACTGTTCGGGATGCCAGTGTTTGGGATATCAGTGCTCAGGATGTTCAGCATTTGGGATGCTCAGTGTTTGGGATGCTTGGCATTTGGGATATCAGTGCTTAGAATGCTCAGTGTGAGGGATTCTTGGTATTCNAGTGTGTGGGATGTGCAGTGTTCAGGTTGTTCAGTGCTTGGGATGTTCAGTGTTTGAGGTGCTGAGTATTCAGGTTGTCAGTGTTTGGGATGCTTGGCATTTAGGATATCAGTACTTGGAATGCTCAGTATGAGGGATTCTTGGTATTCAGGATGCTCAGCATTTGGGATGCTCAGGGTTTGGGATGCTCAGTGTTTGTCTGGGATGTCAGTGTTTGGGATGTTCAGTGTTTGGGATGCTCAGTGTTCAGGATGCTCAGTGTTCAGGATGCTCAGTGTTTGGGATGTCAGTGTTTGGGATGTCTCTGGCTGTGGCAGCAGATGGAGTCTGTTGGATGGCAAATGGCATCTCCATCCTCAGGGAGCACCGGGATGTTATCTGCAGGCAGCAGCGGCAGCGTCCCTTTGCAAAGCTCAGCACAAAACAGTGGAGCAGGGAAGGAACCGATTCCCATCGTCCTCGACAGATGGGAGCAAGACCTATTTCTGGCCTGGCTGTGGGAGAGGAGGTTGCAGGGAATTTTGGCTATCCAGGCTGTTCTGGAGTTGGGTAGCAGGGACAATTTAGGTGCTGAGCTGCAGGAATGGAGGAGGGAATCTCAGGAAATGGAGCAAAGGGTGAGAAATCCTCTTTTTCCTCCACTCCAAATGCTGTGGGAGCTGTGAGGTGCCTGGTGGCAGGGACCGACTGCTCCTGCCCCAGGGAGTGAAGGAGCATTAAAAGTTGGAAGTTAAAATGATGGAGCTGAGCTGTAGCTGCACAGTTCTGCGCATTTCTCCCACTCAGGGATTTGCCCTATATTTAATTTTTTTCCCTGACTGCTTTAGTGACTCTGTAAACGTTGCAGAGTTTTTGTGTCTTTTTTTTTTCCCTTCCTGCTAGATGAAGTGGGTTTGGTTTTTATTGAATCAGTTCCCTCCGAGGATAGAGGTTGCGAGTGGATAAAACCTCTTTCAATCCCATAAAAATGCCGTCAGGGGATTCACTTAAATTTATTTAATCCTGTGCACTTTATCGCGGTCACTTCATCATGGCAGGTAAGTGGATGCTAATGGATCCCTTCTTTTTATGGCCTGCAGCCTCCTGGAATTAGATCCCCCCAGCTGCAAATCTCTCGTTTGTGGTTGGCATTTTATCTTCTTTCTTTTATTTGATTAGCGGAGGGAGCGAGAGGCAGGATGCCCGTTTCAGGGAATTAAGGCCAGGACAGCTCGTTGCTCTAATCTACTCTGACCTTCTGGATGCCACCAGCCAAAATTTCACCGGCAGGAGATGCTCTGAGGGTGTCAGGACGAGAAATCCTCACTCCAGCTCTCCCGTCCTGGTGAGCCAGGATCTCTCGGTCCGGGATTGTATTGATAAAAACATGCAAAGCTTTTGCTCCTCTCTGCTTCAGCGATGAGTCAGAGTTGAGGTGAATTTGCCTCTTCTGATGGCCTGATTCACTCTGCTCCAAACCTGACAGGCCCTTTTCATTGAAACGTTGAACTTCATTGTCACTGAACCATTTTCCCTTATAAAGTCGAAGTGTTTGGGTGCTTTCGGGTGAAGGTTGTTGAATTGCCTGCTCCATTAATGCTTTTAAAACAGAGATATTTTTTCCTGTGCTGTCACAATTCTGCTTTTTTTTTTTCTTTCCTGAACCTGCTCTAATATTTAATTTTGGCTGCTAAATCTGAAGGCTTGTCCTGTCTGACCATTGAACTCCAGCCTGTGTGATGCTCAGGCTCAGGGATGAGGGATGCTGATCCCATGTGGTCCAGCTCCACCTTGGAGTTCTGGCACCTGTGATGCTGTTGAACCCTTTGCCACCAGGAAAATATACATATCCAGGTTCAGCATCGTGAAGTGTGGTGCCTGGATGGAAATTCAGGCTGAATTAGGCTTTGGTGTACCTGAGGACTGCAGGGTTTGTGTGTTGGGGCATCACTGTGTTGTCCCCAAGGGCATTAGAAGGGACACTTGGCAAATCTGTCCCAGAGTGCTGAAAGGCTCCTCAGACTCTCATGGAATGTGTTGTATGGTCTCATTTCTAGGAAAACTTTACCTGGGGAATATAATGGAGAGCTCCCTCATGGCAAAATGTCCTTTTACAGCACCAGGCACCCAAATCAGTCCCAACTCCAGAATACTCTGCAGGGCAAAAAGCAAGGCCTGGTGTGGGGAAAATTAACCTGGTGGTTGATAGCATGGGAGGAGTGGTGTTTGTTGATTCCCAAAGGGATTTATTGCCTCTTGATAGGGATCCCCCACATGCCAGAGCATCCCTTAGCACACACTTCCTTCCATGTCCCCCAGGCAGGGGAAGGCTGGTGTTGGAGTGTTAATGGAAAAACTAAATAACGCTGGAAACGCAAAACCATGGGGTGAAAAAACAGAGGGTTTGAGTTATTAAGGAGTCCTCTCGTCACTCACTGTGGAGAGAGAGGGGGAAAGGGAGGGAATATTGGTGTTTGGGAAGCCCAATTATTTCTGAACTGCAGACAGTCTTATTAGCTTGGGCAGAAAATTAATTACTCTAATTAGAAAAACACACTGGAGTTTGGTGAGGAGTTAGTGGGGGAGATGAGAGTGGTGGTGGGGAGTTGGGGAGTCACAACAGCCATGGGAGGGAGGGGACAGAGGGATACACAAGCCGTGGGGGAGCTGGACAGATTAATGGGAGCAAAGGAAGAGATAGGAGGGAGGAAGGAAGATTTTTTTTTAGTCATAATGGTCTAAATTTAGCAACTTTAGTCTTTAAAAAACACGACTATTCTTATATGTGCACACTCATATATATATATGCAATATATATATATATGCACAGACTCATCTATATAACTAGAATGTAACACAGAGATTTATCCGAGTTTCTGTGGGTGGTTGTATTTATTTCCGATGCGCCAGTCCGTCAGCACGGGGGGTTGTTAGAAAGTGCTGGGTGGGTGGTTTTTTTATCTTCATGGATTTATGAAGTCCTTAAAACATCTGTTCCGTCCTGATTCCACAGTCCTTCAGCAGCTCGGGGAGAGGGAGATGTTCCTCAGCGGAGCTGTCTGGCTGCGCATGGTTTGGATAAAGATGCATTTGCTGAGTGTTAATAGTGGTGGTGGAGGGAGGGGGAGCAGGATCCTTCCTTGGAAGGGATCCCATGAAGGAAATTCATCCAGGCTCAACGCTGCTGAGGCAAAATGCTGCGGCTTGAGAGGGGAAAATCGGGATTTGGGATTTTTGAAGGAGTCTTGTGGGAGTTTGGTAAGAAATCAGTTTTCCCTTCTTTCCTCCTATGAGCTGCTGGTTACAAAGTGAGTGTATTTACTCATGCCCCACATAGGTGGTAACAAACACTTGATTCCCAGGCATCCTGTGGGATTCTTGGGACTATCCTGTGTTGCCCTGAGTTTTGCAGTTCTGATGTTTTCATTCTTCTGTATCTGTTCTCACACATTCTCTGTAAACATATCCATGTTTTTGTAATGGTAGCTTATTGTTTACATTCCTTTCTCCTGGGCACAGAAGTTTGATGGACGTTTCCTTTGACCAGTGTGATTGAGGGGCAGCGAACTGTCCCCTCCAATCCACTGTGATTTCTAAGACACAAATATAATAAAGTCCAGCCCCACGTCGGGGCAGTTGTTGGTTGTTCTCTTAACAGGTGTCAGTCTCCTTCTTTTTGTGTCCTTATTGCGACAATCCTGTTCAGGGCCAAGAGTTAGACTTCAATTATCCTTTATGGGTCCCTTCCAACTCAGGATATTCTGTGTTTCTGTCACCTTCTCAACTCAAGAATATTGAGGCCAGACATGGGCAAGGACCAGGATCTGATAGTCACTCTTCTCATCACAAAACCCAGCTGCCAATATTGTAAGATTAAAAAAACCTCAAAAAATTGAGATGAAGCACAGATCTGGATGAACCAGAGCTCTCTGGTGTTCAGGATCCTGGTGTCACCGGTGAGTCGCCACTTTTCCAAGCTGAAGGGACGCGCTGGTGCAACACCCAACCTCTGGATGGAAGGGACTGTGCCTGTACTTACAGCTCAGCTGCATCCCGACATGGACCACCCTGCAGCCCCATCCCAAACCCAGGAGCAGGTGGCCGTGGTGACATTGTGGGATCGGCAGTGCCTGAGCTGACTCTCCAGCCCTGCTGGCTGCGCAGTCCCCGGCTTTTCCCCAGTGCCTTTGCTCTGATGCCTTTGCTGCCTGTTACTGAAATAACCTGTCAAGCTCTTGCTAATAATGAGCCATAAGTCAGATTCTCTCTGGTAGGTTGCCCTGGGTGTCTATCACAGTCTTTAGGGGTGACCCAATTATGGTAATTGGCCAATTTTGCTACCGGTGTTCAGAAAGAATTGCCAAACAAAGGAGGAGAAATAAAAGCTCCTTAGAAATTAGCAGAAACCCCAAACCTAGCTATTTTTCAGAACCTCTTTTTAAAGGCTTGAGGTGCCTTTAATATTAACCTCTTCAGTCTGATACCTGCAGAGAAGAGTGAAATAAAACCCCAAATGCATCAGATCACGTCAGTGATGCTTCACTCGGGTACCACATCGTGTACTCCATTCCCAGGATTGCTCATAGCCCAGAGATACAGACATTTGTTCAGCTTCAGAGCCCGAAACTATGTATTTAGAGCAGTAGTTTCCCTCCCACTCAGTCATAAGACCTTGATTTTGCAAGAATATCTCAGATTATACAGAGGTGGACTCAAAGGGGGAAGGTAGAGGAGAGATTTCTTTTCCACCCAGCTGTGTATGACATGTACCTTCAGTTAGTCAGGGCACGATAAAGGGAATAAAGAGCAATTTTAGTCCCATCCTTGCTCCTTTCCATCTGCCGCCACCCACTTCTCTTTCCCTCCTCTCTGGCCTTGTGTAGAGCACCGGTATTATTTCTGCATCAGAATAATAATAATAGAGAGAGAACACACTGCTACGACTGCTGTGACCTCCTGCCCAGTGGGCTCCACAGAAACGCTGCTGGAATTGCAACTTTGCGCCGAGCTTTGTAGTGAAGGATTGCTCCTGGCTAATCTATAATTTACAAAACACACTCAGATTCATTTTTTATGGGCTGTTTTGATATGATGCCATTTAAAAAGCGGAAAGAAACCACGCACCTTTTTAAAGGTTGCTCCTGGTTCTTCTCGCTCCTTTTTCCCCTTCCTTTTGGGAGGGCAGGTTATTTTTGTTGCTGTTGCCATCTGGCCACAGAAGGGGAATTTCTTCCTCTCGCAGGTGTCTGGAGTATTCCCTGCAGTGCAGGGGACAGAGTCTTGTGTCACAGCTTTAGCACCTTTAGCATCCAAGCTGGCTGTGCCCACAGCCCTCTGCCTATTCCTGTTGGCTTTCCCCCCGCCTCTCCTGAGCTGGGATACATACTGGGGAGAAGGAAAATGATGTTTTATTCTGCCCTCAGCTTTTTCTCAGGAAGGCTGGGCAGGGCTAGAGAGGGAGGACCTCCTGGGTGATGCTGACATCTCCTGACATCCCCAGGGTGATGCTTGGACTTTCCATCTGTATCATCATCCGATAGCTCCTGCTGCCTTTGAGGTCTGGAGCACTGAGAAGGGGACATAAAATTCCTGCTGTACCAGGACAAGAGTTTTTGCTGGCGGTGGGGTGGCTCGGCACAGAGGGCAGAGCCTTTCTGGGGGGACCAAGGCTTGTTTCTTTGGTGGCAGTGCTTCTCCCAGGTGTTTTATTGCCTACAGGCTCCTCTTCTCTTCCGTATGCCGTTTTATGGTGCCCCTTCCTGACTAATGCGAATCCCATCCGGCATATATTAGCGGGAAGGGCATCGTTAGCAGGAAGAGCAGCACTGTGAAAAACCAACCATGAATCTTCTCGGGCTCACAGGGCTCTGTGAATAGCACAGGAGGGATTAAATGTGTTCATCTTTACAATCCAAAGGGAAAGGAAGAGGTTTCTCATCAGCCCCCGGCTGCAGCGTGTCCGTGGTAGGATGATGTAGCTATAATTAACCTCCCCCCCGACGGAGACTGAGCTGCTTTTCAATCCCCCACATTTGCCCAGTGTGGGAAGCAGTGTCTTGAGCAGGAAAAGTTTCATATCTGTTGATAAATAGAGGCCATGATCTTCAGCAAGCAGGTACTGGGATGCAGGGAGCACCAGCAGACCTTGTGCTCATTTGTATCATGTGCAGGCTGGAGCTGGGGGTGTTTTATGCCTCCCTTCATCCATGAAAACAGGGAATGCCAGGCCACTGGTGAGGAGATCTGTGCTCCTCCAGAGATGGATGGGAAATAGCTTAACTCTCCTGACAGTTCCGTGCAGTCCCAGAGATCTTCAGCTGTTATTTCAGTCAAATTTTGAGGATAGAAAGGCACAAACCATTTTCTGTGCCATCCAAATTATCTGGGTGGATGCTGTTCCGTGAGGTGTGTTGCTGCCAGAGTGTGATAGGAATGAGAACAGATCACCTGTACAGCTGATCCATGGCAACTCGGTCACCTGCAGTGGGCCAGATGGATACAGCGAGGCCTTGGTGCTAAAAAGTGGTTCAGGTACCCCAAACCCTTGAAGATGCTGGGTTATGGAGTGGGAAGGTGGTCTTGGGTTTATCTGGAAGAAGAGATGGAGTGTGAACCTGTTAGAGTGCGGTCAGAGGAGTCCATGGAGAAGCTCCAAGGGCTGCTCTGGAGCCAGCCTGGGAGAGCTGGGGCTGCTCGCCTGGAGAAGGGAAGGCTCCAGGGAGACTTCAGAACCTCTTCCAGTGCCTAAAGGGGCTCCAGGAGAGCTGGAGAGGGACTTGGGACAAGGGCCTGGAGTGGTGGGATAAGGGGGAACAGTTTTGCACTGACAGAGGGAAAAATTAGATGGGATATTGGGAAGGAATTGTTCCCTGTGAGGGTTGTGAGGCCCTGGCACAGGGTGTCCAGAGAAGCTGTGGCTGCCCCATCCCTGGAAGTGTCCAAGGCCAGGCTGGATGGGGCTTGGAGCAACCTGGGACAGTGGGAGGTGTCCCTGCCCATGGCAGAGGGTTCAATGGGATGGTCTCCCAGGTCCCTTCCTGGGGTTCTGTGACACACTGGCTGACAGGGGATGTTCCCATCCTGGCAGGATGGGATGTTCTGCTCCACACCTGTGCCGGTGCCGTGATGTCAGTCCCTGGCTTAAGAGGCATCAAAGTCAGTGTGATTTAGGGAGGAGTAAAGCAGGAGTAAAGCAGGAGTAAAGCAGGCTGTGGGAAGGAGCACATGAGTGAGGAGCACTGAACAGAACCAAGCTGATAATGAATGCTGCTGTTACAGCACCTGTCACAACTGCTCAGCAGTTTAATACTCTGCAATTTCAGATGAGAGAAACATCTTTCGCTGATGATTGCTGCTTCTTTTTTTTTTTTTTAAAAGAGGAAAAATATTCCATTCTCTCAGTGTTTATCTTCCATTCATCCCTTTTGTAAAGGTGGGGAAAATGAGGCAGAACATGGCACAGGCAGACCTGCAGGTGAGGCGTGGTGTGGATTCCTGTGGCATCACTCCTCCTCTGACTCCATGCTCCTGTAAATTCTTGGAAAAGAACTGTGCAATGTTCTTTGTAGAAGTCCACATAGCCCTGACTCGCTGCATGGTTAATATTTAGGTCAGCAGAATCTCATTCCTTTTAAAATCATAATATTATCATTGTAATTGCAAATGTTTTCATTAGGCACCAGCACTGGGGAGCCGGGCACATGCCTGCAGAGGGGCTTTGTTTTTTGCTTGGGTGTCCTGGCTCCAAAGCAATGCCAAGGAATCCTTTGTCCCTCTTTATATCCCACCTCCAAACCTGTAGCTGATACAGGGATTTGTGGCCGTGCCCTGGCAGCATCCAAGCACGGACAAGGAGAGACATGAGAGGTGTTGCCAGGCTGTCACCTGAGTGTCGCCTTCCCACCGCACTCCCACCTCTCCAGCAGAGAGAATCAGCTTTCCTTGAGTGAGTTACTGTGCCTGCAAGTCAGGGCTCTACTTCCCGAGGATAAAGCAAAACTCTCCTGAGGTCTGATATCAGTGCCACCTGCCTGGGAGTCCTGATAGGGGGCTTAATGCCGAAATGAATATTCATCCTTTGCAGTGGGAGTTGTGATCCTGCTCCCCGTCTCGGGGGGGATTACAGACCTTTCCAGGAGGGATGGCGTGGGGATGGCTTGCTTTGGGATGGGGAGCAGAGGAGGGGCTCTCTGCCCCCAAATATCTCTGTCCCAGGGCTGAAATGCAGGAAGAGCTGAGGAGAGGCCATCTGTTCCCAAATATCCCTGTGCTACAGCTCAGTGGGGTCCTGATTTTCAGGCAGCACTGGTGAGATGCTGACTTAGGTCGGGACAGGGCAGAACAAGTGATGCCACCTTCTCCATGCACTTCCTTCTTTCCAGGAAGGAAAGATCCAGGACTTTCAGGCTCCAGGAAGATAATTCCATGCTGCTGCTGGCAATCACCCATCAGTCTGTCTGCAATAGCTCCATGACCATCCTGGATGTGTAGCACCACCCACAAATGTCCTGGGATATTTGCTGTGCAGGAATTGATCGTTTATCTGGAAATACTAGGGATAAAACTGCAGGAATCAGGTCCTGTCTGCTGCAGCTTAATTGTCCTGAGCTGGGGCTGGAGGAAGCTCTGCCAATCCCTGTGGCAGCCCACAGGAGATAGCTGGACTCCGTTATGCCTTGATTAAATAACATTTTTGTTTTTACAGCGGTTAATCCGTCCAATTCCCTTCGCATGTTGCTGCTCAGCAATATCCGCCTGGGATAATTGGGATGGCGCTGGGATGAGGAACATCTCCTTCCCCACCTCACTGGCACCCGAGGATTTTGAGCGCAATTCTTTCTTTGCAGTTTTCCTCGCCAAAATCACAACCTGTGCAAACTCTGCCCTGATCAAATCCATCAAGCCCCAATTTCGGAGCCGTCTGTTGATCAGGGAAATGGACTTGAAATTGGCCCCTTTAATAGGAACACAGATCCTGCACAAGTGTTGGAATTAATGGCAGTGCCCTGCTGCGAGCTGGCAAGTTGGGCATTTGATTCCAGTTACAGGAAATTGCCGTAATTTCTGCTCCGTGCTCCTCTCAAGTGACACTAAGCATCTCTCCTGGTTTTTTTCCCCCTTATTTATTTATACTAGGGGAAGAGGATGGAACATGGGTGCTTTTCCCCACCTGAACTCTTGTCTTGTTTTCATGGCAACCCCTGCTTAGCAGCAGACCTTTTGTGTGCTGAGAAAGGGAGGGAGAAGGGAGTTCTGGTGGGAGAAAAGGATGGCTGGGGGGGAGAGAAGGCTGGAAATTAGATCTGGAGGGCTGGTTTCATAAACGGGACTGTTGGTGTGGGGATGTTGGGACTGCTGTGCCTCCCTGGTGTAATCAGGCTGGGAGAACTGAGGAGTATCCCTGGAGATGTCTGAATGCTGGGGTGGAGCACTGGAGTTCTCAGGGTGCCTTCCCTCCTGATCCCTCAGGGCCCTCCTGCAGAACATCAGGAACGACTTTTCCTGGCAGAGCCCCTCGTCACACAGCAGGCAGGTGTGTCCTTGGGTGACCTCCTGGAAAAGCAGCTCTGTCACACTCAGCTTTGCTGAGGGACATCAGCTTCTTAATTTAGCTGCTGGAATACAAGAGAGTAAATATCCCACCCCGCACTTCAGATGCTGTGGGCCTGAACTGTTTATTTATCCCTGCCTGAAGGTTGTCCTCATCCCCCTGGATATGTTTGGTGCTCTTATTTTCCTCCTTTCCTGTTGGCAAAGGTTATCTGGGGAGAATGAAGCATGAAAGCTCCAGGGGTTTTTCTCCCAGTTGTAAAACAGGGAAAATAGTGAAAGAGGGAGGGCTGCAAAGATGGATGTGTGGATGTTTCCAGAGCATTTAACATTGCTGTGGGAAGCACCAGAAAAGGCTGAGGAGGAGGTGAATAATTTTGTCTTTGGAGCAGGTTGGAACAGTGTAAAATAAATAAGACCTGGAGCCACCAGAGCAACGAGGGCCCACACTGAAGCCTGCTTGGGATGGGGATTTGCCAAGAGCTGGAATCAATGCCTGGCCTGATATTCAACACTTGAATCCTCGACCCTCCTGCTGATTGCTCACCACGTCCTGGGGGTTTTCCACAATTCAAAGTGAAAAGATGAGCTGGAATCTCTGGGCATGGGATGTCTGAGTATTCAACACCAACAATTCTGGAGGAATGGAGAATCCCACATCTCCTGGCACGGTGGCAGAGGGATGCCGGCGTTTTCCTTGGGTGCCTCTCTCCGTAGCAGGATCTATCCAAAACCCAAACAAAAGGGTGTTTCTTTCTCCACCTTTTAAGGTTATTTATGTTGCTGTTTGCTTGGGCTCAGCATGGTGCAGGATGACTTATATCTGCTCAAGTTAGGATCCTTTTATTTTGAACCAGACCTGGCCCTAAGTCATGCAGCACTCCTCGATGGAGCTGTAAATTCTCCAAGACAGCCTGGCAGCCAGGGAATAGGGTGAGGACCGGGAGAAATGAGTTTATGGGGGTATGGAGGAGATAAGAAACTCTTGGCATCCTCTTCCAAGGAGGGAATAGGTGCAGGGGTCATGACCCAAAGACCCTGAATATGTTTGGGCTGTTTGTGTAGGAAAATTGGATGGGGTGATTCTCTTTTCTCCCTGAGGGAATATTGTCTGAAGGAATGATGGCAGGATGGCAGTATAAGACAGGAAAATGCAAAGCAGTGCACACAGGTGTGTGTTGAGAAATCTGTAAATAAGGTTTTAAAATTAAAAAAAAAACCCATGATATGCAGCTGTGAAGATCCCGAATTGGTGAAGGCAGAGCTTATATCTCTGGGAGCTGCCTGTCAGCACCAGCAGGCCCCAGTGGCAGTGGCTCAGGAGGGAGGAAAGTGGAACCTGATCCTGGTTTTCCCCATGGAAATACAAGGGAAAGCCCATGGCTGTGAGCTTGATAGTGCATTAACAGAGTTGGCAGCTGAGGGGAGGACCAGATTTGTGTATTTTGGGCTCATGTTTGGTTTTCTGCTGGTGTGTAAGGGTTGGTGAGGCCTTTTGAGGGCCCACAGGTGCCCCTTTTTGCTGGAATAATGTTCCCCCTCCTTGCTCTGGGGTTCGTGCCAGGAATTCTGGACAAGCTCTTTGCCCCGTGTGTGTGTGTGTCTGTGTCTGTGTGTGTCTCTAAGGGTGTGTTGTCACCACTGTTTAAGGATCATAGAATGGTTTAGTTCGGAAGAGACTTTTCAGCTCATCCAGTCACACCCCTGCCATGGGCAGGGACACCTTCCACTATCCCAGGTTGCTCCTAGTCCCATCCAACCTGGCCTTGGGCACTTCCATGGATGGGGCAGCCACAGCTTCTCTGGGCACCCTGTGCCAGGGCCTCCCCACCCTCACAGGGAACAATTTATTCACAGTATCTCATCTAATCTTTCCCTCTGTCAGTGGGAAGCCATTCCCTGTGTCCTGTCACTCCAGGCCCTTGTCCCAAGTCCCTCTCCAGCTCTCCTGGAGCCTCTTTAGGCCCTGGAAGGGGCTCTGAACTCTCTCTGGAGCCTTCTCCTCTCCAGGTGAGCACCCCCAGCTCTCCCAGCCTGGCTCCAGAGCAGAGGGGCTCCAGCCCTTGGAGCATCTCTGTGGCCTCCTCTGGCCTGGCTCCAGTAGCTCCTTGTCCTTATGTTTTGGGCTCCAGCTCTGTTTTTCCATCATCACACCCCATGCTGAAGCCGCAGTGATGCCGGGGCTGGACAGTGCCGTGCACTTGGGAGGAGGAAGCCAAGGGTGTCGCTGATGCCTCGGCATCCAGTGCCAGCCCCAGCCTAATTCTGGCCGTGCTCCCCAGGAGGAAGGTTGCAACTCTCTCTTTCTGCCCCTCCTTTGCCAGCCAGCGCCATCCTGTGATCCCGACTGACCTTCTTAAAAGGGATCAACCGCATCAAATGAAGAGATGAAGAGTGAAGGGAGGAGCTGGGAGAGGGAGGAGGAGGAAAGAAATTAGGAGCAGATATTAATAACCATGTTAAATATTTATCTGACCTCTTTTCACATGATCCTTTTTAATGGTGACCCAAAAAGCTGATGTGCTAATATTCACTCTAGCTCTCTTTCTGCTTCTCTGTCAAAGCTTTGGGTCTGAACAGGATAAAAAATCACTTCTTTCTCATCCTCTTGGGTTGGGCTGTGGGAGAAACTGGGGTCCTGAAGGAGCCTCCATTAATAAAATGACAGTAATGATGATGATGGGCTTGTATTCACAGACTTTCCCTGCCTTAGTGTTGCTCATTGACATCTGACTGGAGGATTTGTTGGGTTTTTAAAAATTCTTCTTTGCTTATTTTTCAAGCCATGCTGTTCTGAATGGCTCCAGGCATTTTGAGCTGTAGCTTGAGGAAACATCACTGCCTTGAAACCCCAGGCTCCGAGCTCAGGGATGGGAGCGTTATCAGCTCAGTGAATGCACAAGTCATTAGTGAATGGTTGCTGAATTCCTGACCAGTTTTCCTTCTCCATGCCTGAAAGCCAGCTGTGTTGGAGTGCAGAAATGTCTGCGCTGTGGTTTGACCCGTTCAGATGAAGATGAGAGTGGGGAAGTGCATGGGAGCGACAGGGTTTTGGTTGTGTTTGTTCTGAGGCAGGTCCGAGCTGGGGCACAGGGGAAAAGCAGCAATAACTCAGGATAATTTTAATTCAGGGAGCTCCATTGTGTGTTTCTGATCACATTTTTGCTGTTTTCCACTTAGCCCTCCAGTTTCCTTCTCTCATCAGCTCCTGAATGGCAGGAGCATCAACTGTGCATCCAAACTGCTCCGTGTTTTCCATCACCTCATCAGCCTGCCTTTTGCTGCTGGAGCGCCTGCTGTGCTTTCCCTCTTGTTTTGGTGGCTCAAAGCCTGTAAAAAGCCCTTGAGAACAATGTGAAATATCCTCTTGTATTATAGTATTTGTCTTTTTAAAGGAAGCTGAATCCATTAGAAGCAGCACTGAATACGGGATTTTTCTAAACTTGCCAACATCAGCCCCCTGGGAAGAGCCCCTTTCAGTCAGATCCTCTGGGATTTAATTTGTGTTTTCAATTTAAACATCAGTTAAGCCACAGAATCTCCTTGCTTGGCCTCAGTTTCCTCTTTGCAGGATGGAGCTGAGGGCACTTTCCAGCTCCAAGATCCATACCTGGTGAGCCTTTCCCTTGCTGTAACATCCTGTAGAGCCAACAAGCATTTTAGTGGGGCGACACTTCTTTTTTTTTGGATTGAGCTAATGGAATTTGGGATAAAAAGTGGCTTTTGAATCCAGTGTCAGAGCAGAGAGGCCCTGGCACAGGGTGCCCAGAGAAGCTGTGGCTGTCCCATCCCTGGAAGTCCAAACCCAGATTGGACGGTGCTTGGAGCCACCTGGGATAGTGGAAGGTGTCCCTGGCCATGGCAGGAGGTAAAATGAGGTGAGCTTTAAGTTCTCTTCCAACCCAACCCATTCCATGATTTTATGATTTTTCCAGCAGAATGGCTTCTTCCAGGACTTCCTTCTGCTGCAAGACTGTGCCTTTTAAAATTAATTGCACTTATTCTAGGGGGAAAAAAAATAACCCATGTTTTTTTCATTCCTGAACTTGTCCTGGATGGAGATTTCCACTGAGAATCTTTCACCAAGTCCCCATCCCCACCGCCTCCAGCAAAACAGAAATGTGTTTAATCTTCCTAAATGTAATCCTGTTGTAGAACAGGAAATTCTCTGCTGGTCAGAGAGGATATTAAGATGCCTGCTTTGAAAAGTGTTTGAAATTATCATCATTAATCTGGAAATGATTATTGCTTAGTTCAAGCTGAGTAACGTGAAAAATAAAGTTAACCTGAAGTGTATACGGTGAAAAGTAAATTGGATTTTTTAAAAAGCTCTCGTTTGCCTAATGGAAGGTAAGATTAATAGCACAGCTCGGGAATTTAGAAGAAGTGCAGGTTTCCAAAATTTAAAAGCAACTGGTGTTTAAGATGTTTGGAAATTTCCCCGTTGGGGAGATTTCTTTCTGGTGCTCGCCCTTCCAACCCACAGTATTCCGTGAGTGTGTCATTCCATGAACTGGAGGTGTTGCAGCCGGCAGGTGGGCTCAGGCAAGGGGGGTACAGGTGTGTGAAAAGGGCTGCAGGCACCTGATTTCATCCTAAATCAGTGTGGGAGGAACCAGGGCCTCCCCAGTGAACAAAGCTAAGCTGTCCAGGTCTGACCTACAAGAGAGGTTGGTAATGTAGAATATCTGGAAATTTACACCTGAAGACCTGGGCCTCCCTCCAGTACGTCTCCCTGAAGGATTTTGACTTTATTAGAGCCTCCCTTTTCACTGTTCTTGACCAGATTTGGGTTACTTTGGGTTGGCTTCTGTTTCTGAGCTGAGGCAGCACCTGGCAGATGGAGAAAGCCACATGATGGAAAGGAGGGGTTTGGGAGGAAGTTCTTTCCTGTGTGTTTCGAGCAGAGATCTGAGATAATCGCTGCTCTTCCCCTTTTCTGTCAGTCCTGTCACAACTTTGTTCTTGTGAACTCTCCCTGGGTTGTTTTTTCTGGTTTTCTCTCTGATCTGGATCTGAGAACCATCTCCTCCTGACACCTGCTGAACTCTGATAATAAATCCTGGGTTTCTCTTGTCTCCTTGATCCCTGTTGACGCTCCTGATACCCAGGTCCATGGGGCCAGCAAACTCCTGTCCCCATCCCTGTCCAGAGTCTGTGCTTGCATTGACAGAAGGTTAATACCGATGGGGTTTCACAACTTTTTGATTTATTGTCTTTCGGCGTTCATCACTCTTTTCTTTAAATTAAAACTCCCTCCAGATGGGGTTTGTGACACAGATTTATTGATCTGCAATAAAACCTCCCTCATAACCTGTGCAGCTGCCCATTCATCTTGCAGTGAAGGAGGGATCATTTCTCTGTGGATGTCCCAAGAATGAAAGCGAGTGCTAACTTCTTCCCTCTTCTGCCTGTCTGGTTTCTTCCATGATTTCCATGCGTCATCTCAGGTCATTTACAAGGCTCTAGATGGGAGCAACATCATCTCTGAGCAACTCCTTGTCCTCTTTCGATCTTCAGGTGGGATTCTTGGCATCGTCCTGTGCAGGGGAAGGAGTTGAAATTCAATGATCTTTGTGGGTCCTTTCCAACTCAGGATATTCTGTGATTCTTTGGTTCAGGTGCCCAGAAGGTGCTGTGGTGGTAGAAAGGCCACCTGGAAAAGTCCCAAGGGATGGTACAAGATGTAAGAGTCTATTTTTGATCCTGCAAGTCCTAATGAGGCTTCTATCCCTGACTCATGGCGATGAGCAGAGGGAGGGAGTAATGAGAGTTAAGTTGTGTGGCTTCCCTGATGGAAGAAACAGCAATAGTTAGAGGCTGAGATAAATTCTAGCAAGATAAGTTGGCTGGAAGCTGGAATGATCTTGTTTGTGGCTTCTTGCAGTCACCTGGTGGTTTGTTTCACAAATGGATCAATTTCCTAATCTAGGAGGAGCCCAGATGCAAAGTGTTGTCTTCGGTGGTGATGGGATTTTGCTCAAATTTGGGTTTTTTAGTGATGTGATCACACCTTCCATAATGGTTTCGATCTTGGGCTGGAGTTATTAGCAAGGTTGGTTGTTTTGTGGAGTGTGTCCTGAAGAAAAGTGTGTGTGTGATAAAAATATCACAGAATCATGGACTGGTTTGGGCTGGAAGGGACTTCAAAGCTCATCCCATTCCAGCCCCCTGCCGTGGGCAGGGACACCTTCCACTATCCCAGGTTACTCCAAGCCCCATCCAACCTGGCCTGGAACAATTCCAGGGATGGGGCATCCACAGCTTCTCTGGGCACCCTGTGCCAGGGCCTCATCACCCTCACAGCCAAGAATTTCTTCCCAATATCCAATCTAAACCTGCTCTCTGTCAGTTTGAAGCCATTCCCCCTTGTCCTGTCACTACAAGCTCTTGTAAATAGTCTTTCCCCATGATGTTGAAGTATTGAGTTACTGCAATTTTAGGCAGATTGATAAAAAACATGTCCTCAGAACACATACTAAAGTCTAGACTTGCCCAACTAAATTCTTCTTCCTGAGTTTCCCAGCAGACAAAGAAGAAAATTAAGTAGAAGGCAAAATTTCAGTGGCCTGAAGCCAACCCCTCAAAGTTGCATTTGTGTGTGAAGTCTGGTTCCTGACTTGATAGACCTGATACTTAACAGCCTCAGGAATCATGCAGAGCCGCTCATTCTTCAGGAAGCAAATGGGATTAGGGAAGGATCAGTCGTCCTGACAATTGGAACAGGGTTTTTTTCAGGTGCCTCAAAGCACAATGCTGTGTGAAGCAGGATTATGGAATGTCTGCCCGAACTCACTTTGATGCATTGAATGCACATAAAGACAGCCTGTGTAAGGCTGGCAGGTGTTGGCTGGGCACATGCAGGATGATTTTAGGCACGGTCTTGACCCACCTACATCCCTTCAAGTCATAGAATCATAGAATGGTTTGGATTGGAAGGGACCTTAAAGATCATTTCATTCCAACCCCATGCCATGGACAGGGATGCCACCCTCTAGATCAGGTTGCTCAGGTCATAGTCATTCCCAAAAATGTCTCTTCTGATGCTTCACCTAAACTCTAGAGATGGTCAAAGCTGTACCAGCAGCCCTTTGAAGGACAGGAGGGCAGGTGGAGCTGCAGGAGGAACACATGTGCTGATGGAGAGGTGAATGGATGGATGAGGTGGATCAGAAATGGTAAATGGGAAAGACCAGAGAGCCAGACAGAGGGGTGAGCAGTGCCCATGGATGACTTGGGGCGAGAACTGGCCAGGATAGGGGTGACAAGGGGAGGCTGGCCGAGTGTCGAGTCAGAAGGGAAGGCACTGTCATTTATCACCATAATCAGGAAACCAGGCTGAGAAGGTTTTAATCACTGTGCACGGAGCTGGAATGCAGAGCAAGTTTATGGTTTACAGTGAGCGGACTGACACAGCTGATTGATGTCAAATATGTCATGATGTATATTGTAAAGCCAGGAGATTTAATGGTGTAACTCCATGGTAGTGTTGGAAGTGAGGAGCTGCAGAGCAGGGAGTGATGGATGGGCTCATTTACATGTAAAATTGCCGATGGCATTGACAGCACTGGTATGCGGAGGGAAGATAAGAGGGAGACAGTGAGATTCACTCTGACCCTGATATTGAAATATTAAAATACAGCTGTAGGATCATCTGGACTTTGCAAACCGACTGCATGTCTGGGTGTGTGTGAGCACATAAATACACTGGTGCTCATGGTTATAATTGTGTGCACAGGAGCCTTTGTGACGCAGAACAGCTCCGGGTGGTGTTACCAGCCCTTAGCTCAGGCAACGAGAGTTTGTGCTGCTCCTACAGCCTTGGGAGATGAATCCAGCTTTTTCCTAGCTTTGGAGGAGCCTTGGTCCCAATGCTTTTTGGGACAGCATCGTGGAGCAGAGGAAGCTGGATCCATGCTGGCAACCAGGCTGGGAAGAGCTTGCTCCAGGAAAGAACTGACTGATGGCCTGGGGCTTGGTGTGTCCCTCGGCACAAGGATGGTTTTCCAGCTCCAGTGCTCCATTAATGCTGATTCCTGTTGTCACCCACACGTGTCAGGAGCAGAACTGACAGCAAAGGAGTTGCCTTTGTAGCTCAGGATCTCCCTTCTAATTTTCATTGACTTAAGTGAGGAGGGGAAGAAAAGAAGAAGGGAAATTTGGGGCTGTGAGATGACGCAAAGTGAAGGTGGCAGAGCAGAGAGCCCGGGCTAAATAAACTGTCCAAGGATGTTTTGTTTTCATTATGCCTGCTGCAAGCCCTTAAAATTCCTGTCTGTGCTGTGTAACACCATCCTCCACTTAGTTCTGTAGGATAACACTGCTGGGATTTGGTGAGCTGCTGGAGCCTGGGGAAGGTCATGAGGAGAAACAAAGCTGTTGCTTCTGGGTGCAAATGGAAAGCCTGGAAGGGGTGCAGGAGTCCAAGGGGCTGCAGGCCCATTTTGGGATGGTTTTATCAGGATCTACTCTCTGTCACCCACTCCAGCTAAAAGCCATTCTGCTGTCCCCCAGCATAGGCAGAGTACCTGTCTCTGGGGCAAATGCCTGCCGTGAAGCTGATGGTCTCCCCTGGGATAAGTTATCCTTGTTATCTCATCGTCAAACTTCGAAGGATAAGCAAAGGAAGAGGAAAGATAACTTGGAGAAGGATGTGGGAGAAGCCCAAGGAGGGGATGGGTGTGAAAGAGGAGGTTGTGCAAATCCCTTGCTCCCTAATGAGGGTTGTTTAGGTGGCATTTACCTCCACCCACTCGGTCCCTGTTGCCTTTGATCCCATCCCTCATTTCAACCCTCTTAACAGTCATGGAAGGACATAAACTGGGGTGTTTTCAGAGGTGGGTTGACTTAAGACCAAGTGAGCTGACCCTGATAGAAACACTTAAGAGGCTTTGCAGGGATTTAGTGACTGTATTTTAATCTTGTATTTTAAGTGATCTTGGGGATGTGTCGTGGGTCTGCCTGGGGCTGTGGATTCCCTATCCGTGACTGTGGACGCTCCTGGGACAGATGGATCCAGTGGAGCAGCAAAGGACAGTATTTGCAGAAATTAAGTTGAGTTGCTCTTTCCCTAAATGAAAAGCCTGATATTAAAATTATCCTTGAAAAGGACCTTTTTTTTTTCCCCTTAAATTTATGAACTGCTCTGTGGTCTATGGAGACAATTATAAATTCTAGAGATGCCATATATCTGAGCCAGAGTTGGAGGCAAAGGGGCTCTGTCAGGAGAAGCAGCCATGGGGGCAAGGGGAAAAGGATTTAGAACTTTTTCAGACTTTTTTTTTGACTTTCTGAGCTCATTTTGGTTCAGATCTCAAATCCTTGGAAGATGTTGTGTATCCCATTTCCCATTAACTCTCACAGACTTCTGAAAGCCTTTCACTGAGCAGAAATAGGGATTGCAATACCAGATCAATGCAGTGCCCTATCTCCAAAAGCTGCCAGCAGCAGATGCTCAGGGAAAAAAGTAAGAGAGAGTTATGTTGGAGCAGTAAATTTTATCTGGGAAGTTGGCTGGGGGCTGCACAAACAATTATGCTTAACCTGTCCTTGCCCAGATGGGTTCCTGAGATAAAACAGAGGAACACCAGGATTTGAAATGTTGTTGGATGTGGGAAAACTGAAAGTGTCCCCATGTAGCCCTGAGCATTAAAAAATGACAAGAAAATAGAGAAGAGTTGATGCTGGTTTATTTTCTTGCTGTTCCCCTCTGTAGCTCCTTGAATCCATCTCCAGGGCAAGAGTGTTGGTGGAAACACTGGAAGTGTCTTGTACAGCATCATTCCTGAAAAACTGAGATTTTTTTGGGATTGGGGGTTGCAGGGGGGAGTTTTATATGTGGTCCCTTGCAGGAGCACTGTAGACATCCCATCACCTCTCCTGTGCCTTCTCTGAGGATACATGCAGTACAAAACTTGGATGCACTCGGAGTTGCCCTAATCCCAGTGGATACACTAGTATTACAGAATCAATCTGCCCATTTTTAGAGGGTCTAACTGTGCCAAAACCACTTTAACTCCAATTGTTCCATGTGGGAAACACGGATTTATAGTGACAGCTGCCCAGTTTGTGCCACCAGAGCACAGAGCTGTGTCCCTGAGAGCCACGTGTCCCTCTCTGCAGCCCAGCTGGTGGCAGGCAGAGACCTTCCCGGCTGGCTCAGCTTTTCCACACTGCTCTCCCAGGAAGGGTTGTGTGTCTTCTTGACTTGTGCCACATTATCTGCCAGAGCAGCCTTTGTTAAAAACAGAGACTGAGGGAGTATAAATTATGATTTGGTGAAGCCAGTAAGGCTGCCTGGATTTATCATGGAATCCCCAAATCGTTTGTGTTGGAAGGGACCTTAAAGCTCATCTTGTTCCACCCCCTGCCATGGCCAGGAACACTTTCCACGAGGTTGCTTCAAGTCCTGTCCAACATGGCCTTGAACACTTCCAGGGATGGGGCATTCTGACAGAAAAGAGTGAGAGATGGAGTTTGAACTTTTTTGGTGAGTCTACCGAGAGAGAAGAGACATTTTGGGAAGACATGGCACAGCTGATTTATGGTTTTGTGAGTTCCAGGGCACTGACCCAGCATCCCTGCTCCTGCAGAGCAGGATGTGGAGGATGCTGGGAGGCTTGTCCCTGCTGTGGAGAGCAGCAGTGCATCCTCAGGGCATCCTCATCCCTCTTTGGGATGTGTTCAGCCTTGTGACACTGTGTTTTGCAGGTTGCATTAAAGATGTGAAGGTTTAAGCATCTATGGGCCTCTGCTGCCCTTCACAGCATCTGGTGACAGGGACAGGGGGATTTCCCAAGCATTCAGGATCCTGATGTGCCCAGCTTCCCCTCAGTTCCCCTTTTTGCCCTAGGCCACGTCCCAAAAGCAGCCATCCATCCCACCATCCTTTATGTGGGAAGTTGAGGCTACTTTTTGTTTGTTTATTTTAATTATCATCTTTCTCCGTGGCTCGGTGCTCCCGCAAGGGAGACGACGTCTGTGTTAATGGGATTATGTGTGCTGTTTGCTGATGTGGCCGTGTGTGCCACTTCCTCTCCCTTTGAATTTCACCCGGATAATTGATTTCTGTCTCTTCCTTGGCACTTGCTTTTGCGGCGCAGGGTGTTATTAGTCCCCTTTTGTTTCATTGCTGAGAGACGAAGCCTTTACAAGGCAGCCCAAGCAAAAACAATTGTTGAATCTCTCGTTTTTCTTTATTAACTAACTGGGGATTCCAGGCAGCTCGAAGCCCTCGGAGAGATGTAATAATATCGCTGATGGATTGGGAGCAAATGAGCTCCCTCCCGTTGCCAAGAGGTTGGGTGGATTATCCAGGTCTCTGTTGTTGGCTGTCCACCTAACTGGTCTCTGACTGTCTCCTGTCCATCCAATTATCCCAATTTGCTGGGAGCTGAGGGAGCAAATCCTTCCCTGTTCTGTATGTGGGGAGTTGAGGGTGGCTTGAGTGGAATTCCCTTGTGCCATGGTTGGTAAGGAGGGAAGAGAATCATGGAATGGTTTGGTTTGGAAGGGGACTTACGGCTCCATCCTGTCCAATCCCCTGCCATGGGCAGGGACAATTCCCACTATCCCAGGTTGCTCCAAGCTCCGTCCAGCCTGGCCTTGGACACTTCCAGGGATGGGGCAGCCAGAGCTTCTCTGGGCACCCTGTGCCAGGGCCTCCCCACCCTCACAGGGAACAATTCCTTCCCAATATCCCATCTAAACCTGCCCTCCCTCAGCTTACAGCTGTTCCCTCCTGTCCTGACTCTACAAGGCAGAATGGCCTTAATATGATGATGGAAGGTGGTTGCTTCTTCTTCACCTGGAACATGCTGATTTAGGAAAACCAGCTTTCCAGGAGAACAGGCCAGTTTCAAAGGAGTGTTTGAGCAGAACTAACAAATACAAGGAAAATTAAAACATTTTGCAAGATTTTAAAATGTAATTGATTTCTTCTTGTTAAGGAAAACAAGTGATTTTCTGGCTCAAAATAAGAGATTGAAGCATAGCTGAATTTTTCTTATAGTTAATAAGCAAAAAAATAAATTAAATTTAAAGGTCATGTTAACTTTCACCCAACTTTTGCTCGAGTTTGAGTAATTTGCAAGTTTTGGTGTATGGCTTCTTCCCCCCTCCTTCCCTTCATGGGAAAGGGCAAAATTTTTATAGAGCAGGAACAGTTATTTTCTTCCCAGCTTTTTTTCAACTGCAGAGATTTCCAGAAGAACATCATGTCTAATGTCACACAAACACTCTGAGCACAAAGACTTTGGGTTGGTTGTTAAAGAGGACTCAACTCCATGGAAAATAAATACAAAGGAATTCTCACTAGTCAGATTGTCCTTTGCTCCAGTCTCTGGGCAGGGATGGGATGAGCTCTCCCAAAACACAGGGAACTGGCTCCCCTCTCTGCCCTTCTGGCTCTTGGCTTTGTTTTCTTCTATTTGCATAATTTCTCATCTTATTTTCCCTTCCTATTGTTTTTTCTCTTTTCGTTTCTCTTCATTTATTTCCTATTCTCTTGCTGCCTATTTTCTCTTTGATTTTTGCTTTGTTTCTTCCCTCCCTCTCTAGCCTAGAATGTGAGTAGTATGAATGAGTGATTTCTAGAAGGAATAAAACTAGTTAAGGAGGCAAAAAAAGCAGCAACATTTTCTGTGCATCACTGTGTAAAATGTACAATAATCAAGCAGAACCACTCTAAATGAATTATGGTAAAAAACCACAGATTACCAACATGTCAAATACTATTAGCACTCAAATTTGTAGAAGGAATGTATGCACAGAGAAAGGGTTTTGTATTTTAGTTTATTTTAGCCCTGCTCGCTCTGTAAAGCAAACTACAGCCACTCCTAGCAGCTGGTTTTGGTGCCTTGAATGAATTACTGCTAAAAACAGAAAAGCAGGACCATTCCCCAGGACATTTCTCATGATGTCCAAGGTACCAAGATGTTACTTCTTGCAAGAGCTTCAGGTGTGTTCCTGTATGTGAGCAAAAGTCTCATTTCCCTGGATGGGATTAATGATCCTTTATTCCACTGGAGAAGGGAGATGGAAGAGAATCCAAACCCAGAGGGCCCAGATAGAGGAATTCTGTCTAGGAATTTGATTTGCTGACATGGACTAGGAAATTGAGGAAGGATTTAGAGGAAGGAATTAGAGGGATTCCTAAAGGACCTGGTTTTTTGTAGCATCCTCAACAACTGGTGGAGTTTACAATTATTTGGGTGCCCTTGACGACCATTGGAAGAGGCCACCATGGCTGTTCATGTTGAATAGTCAGAGCATTGTAGAATATCCTGATTTAGAAGACACCAACAAGGATTATCCAAACTCGGCTCCTGGCCCTGCACGGGACTGCCCCAAGAATCCTGCTGTGTGTTCTAACTCAGCTCTCCAAACAATCAGATAGGGGGGATATTTTTCTCATCTAAATAGTATTAATATTTATTAATATTAATATCACCTTCCCCATTTTATTAAAGATTGCTCTTGGATGATTACAGTTATTTTTCCTTGTATGGTGGAGTTTGGAAGGATGAGGAGTTCAGCCAAGAGATGAAACCATTCTGAGTTTGGCCAACAAACCCACATCTCCACCTCATCAGTGTTTGCTCCGGGGTGAGTTCTCTGAAGAGCACAAGGAGAGAGCACAAGTCCATCTCTCTTTCATTGAAGCTGCTCCATTTTGCATGAATAAATATTTGTTGGGCCAGCAGGGATTTTATAGCCCATCAGCTCGGGCACTCAGCCGGGATGGAGATGTGTGCTCAGGTCCCTGTTCCAGCACGTGGTTAATTATTTATCTGCAGCAGAATGGCTGAGAGAGACTGAGACAAAGAGCCAGAGGCCAAGTCTGCAGCCTCATTGCTGGGGTGTTTGGTTGCCAAGAGAGGCCATGAATTTTATTACTGCGGATAACTGGCTTTTTTAGGGTTCAAGTGGCTTTGCTGCTCTAGGTTTGAGCAGGAAGGCTAGACTGGGTTTTAGAGATTGCTCCTCATAAATTGGGCTGGTTTGGTGAGTGGCAGGGGGGTTGCATTTTTCTAGGTGGAAATTTTCCAAGGTCTAGGAAAGGTGGTGGCTCTTTGAAATGTCCAGCTTTTTCCAGGGTGGGAAAAAGCTTTGGCTTCACATTTTTTATTGGACATCTACTCTCTCTTCTTCCTTGGATATCTTCCACCAGTTTCCCTTCTCAAAGGACAAGTTGTTCAACCTGGATTATGTCCAGGCTATCATGCACTTGTTTCCCTAGGAGTGCTGCACAAGAGGACCTGCTTAGTGCAGAGATCCTGGGACATCCCTTTGAAGGGTGGGAAAAAGTGTCACACAACAGCCTGTGCCACACATGTGTGTCCTGGACCAAAGGTCTGCAGAGAGGTCACTTTACTCAAGACATAGGCATTTAGCTTAAAGTGAGTTAATTAGCAGCTGAATTAAAGTGAAAAAAGTTATAGTCTAAAAGACCCATGGCTTGCAGGAGTTTCTTCCACCCACACTTTTCCAGAAGGGCTGAGACTTCAGAGATGTCGTGTAGCTTGTAATGAAGACGCTCTGAAGTCTGTGTGTGTCCAGCAGTCAGACCCTCATCCTTTGCTATTGAGTGGGAAGTAAAAGGTCACCTTCCTTGACCTTCTCCTGGGCAGATCTTACACCAAAGCAAAACTGAAGCTCCTTGACAGAAAGGCTGGGAAGTAAATTAAACAATACAAAGTGTTTGTCAACCCTTTGAGACTTATTCATTACTGATTTGCAAAATCATGCTGCTGCTCCTCCTCACCAAAAAATATGTGGGATACTTTTAAATAATCACCCACATCAAAACAATAGACTCAACAAGAAAATGCTTTAGAAAACATATTACTTTAGGCATCTTCTTATTTAGTGGTTAATAAGAAATAATGCATTAAGGGTGCAGTCAATAATGGGAGTTTCCAGCCTTCCTAAGGCTTTGGGTTTAGTCTGTAAACAACACTAGTTTCAAGGTGTAGGTTTAATCTAAATCTGGAGGAAGTTTAGGCTTAACTTCAGACTGAAACCTACACCTGCTTTGAGTGGAAGACTAGAGCAGGGATGTCCAGAGGGCTCATCTGACCTGAATGATCCCCTCTGAAAGACTTTCCTCATGTCCTTTCATATTGCTTGGATTTTTCCTTCAGAGTCAGTGGAAGGAAGTCCCTGAGCAGTAAATCTTTGTTATTGCCATGCTTTGGTTTCCTCTAAGCACAGGACTCCTGCAGAGTGCCAGAATAACAACACTGAGCTGGAGAAGCATCGCAGCCACAGCACGGGTACCGCTTCCCAGCGCCGATGTCCTTGGCAGCAGGGCCACCCCAGAGGTGACAGTGACTTTATCCAGAGTCATTTGTCCTGTTGTAGGAGACCTCCCCAATGTCTGAATGCATCTTCCTGCCAAGGAGCAGCTTGAGGATGGCCATGTGTGTAGTGCCACGTTTTATATTAAACAAAAATAAATTCCCTCTAACGTGAGCTTTTCAGACAGGTTGTCCTAATATATTAACTTCTGTCTGTGTTTTGAATAGTCAATTTCACGGTGAAATGAGTTCTTAATAATATATTTACCACCTGGGAGAAATCTCCCAGCCATCTGGAAAGGAGTGGGGATTTAGTGCCTCCAAATGGAGATTGGTTTTTTATTTATTTATTTTGCCCATGGTTTATTCCCTCCCCCAGATCAGACCCAGAGGATGTTTTGGGTCCACATTGACCATTCCAGCAGTTTTTGGGTCTTTTGCCCCATTTCCAATCTAGAGGGAAGTTTCCTGCCCATGGCAGGGGAGTTGGAAATAGGTGATCTTTAAGGTCTCTTCCAACCCAAACCTTTCTGGGATTCTGGAATTTCTTACTGGCATGGAGGTTTCAAGAAGCACATGGAGGTTCTCCACACCTTCCCAGGATGGAGACTGGTGCTAAGGCAGCATGGGGACATGTCACCTTCACCAGCCCTAAGCTAGGATGGCTTCTGTCCCAGGCACTGGGCTGGTTTGGAGGAAGAGGAACGTTTCTTGTAGGTGCTGGCAAAGCCTTTCCCTTCGGATGGAGATGTCAGTGATACATGACCTAAATCCAGGCTGGTTTATGTAATACATCTTTTGAACTCCAGCAAAATAGGAGCCAGATGCAAACCAAGCTATGCCTTGATTATGTGGGGGAAATGGTAAATTCATCATCACCTGAAGTCTTTTAAGCAAGACTGATTGTCCTGCTAAAACCCACCCAGCGCATCAGCAAGAAGTATCAGGTTTGCTGTGTTTGCCTGAGTGCAAAGGAATAATCCCTGTGTTTGCTCCAGGGCTCACAGGATGAAATTTCGTGGCTTGGCATCTCCAGGCTGTCAGATTTGCTCATCTCTTCTGGCCTTTGACAATGTGGATTGATGGACACTCATCATGGCCTTGCTCCTGTGTCCTCACGTAGCTTCCCCATGTGCGGAACCCTCATCATTTGTATCGCCGGAGTAGGAAATTCCCACATGGCTTGAGAGAACTTGGTGCTCACCCAACACAAGCCCCTGTGGAAGTGGAATCTGATGGCTCCAGGGCTTGAAAATCATTAATTTTGTTTGCAAAAGTGATAGCATTAGGGATATTAGCATTTCCCCATCTCCTGTTTTCGTGCTTCTCACAGGTTGTTCGTGTGACACAAAATGAAACTTTTTGCTGGGAGATTTTGCACAACCCACGTGGGATATAATTGAATTCCCAAAATTGCTCAGAACACGTTTGCACATGTCATTGCAGGGGGAAAGCTCTGCAGCCCTGCCCTTGGAATCTCTCTGTGCTGCAGGAATGTGTGTAATCTGATGGATTTTACCTGCCAAAATCTTCTTGTTGGGAGTGGTGGGATAGCCTGGAATAAAAGGCTCAGGAGTGATGGGGTAGCAGGGTTAGCATGGACCAATCTCTCCATAGTCACAGAGTTCTGTTCTGTAGTTTCCAATGCTGTTGTACGTGCAAATTAAAGCCATGAGGTCATAGAATCATGGAATGGTTTGGGTTGGAAGGGTCCTTAAAGATAATATAGTTCCACCTCCCTGCCATGGGCAGGGGCACCTTCCACTATCCCTGGTTGCTCTGAGCCCCATCCAACCTGGCCTTGGACACTTCCAGGGATGAGGCATCCACAGCTTCTCTGGAGAACAAGTTTGCCCTCCCCAAAGACCTCATAAATCTCCTTTGTGTTTTCCTGGGCTAAATGAGTTCAGGCAGGAAAGCAGGTCCCAACCTCCCATTTTCCACTGCTCCACTTTGCAGGCTGGAAAAGGGGGAGGAGAAGGGTTGAAGGTCCCTTTCAACTGAGGTTGAAAGCATTAAGGTTTTGTTTGTCCATACCATTTATCCCATCTATTTCAGCTGTGCGTGGCCAGGATGCCTCCAGCCATCCACACCTTTGAACTCCACAGCCTCTAATTCGGTGCGGACACCTGACAGCTCCTGAAATATGTATGGGAGAGGGGGAAAAACAAAGGGAGCCCTGTTAGAGCTGCATTTTACATCAGGTTGCACCAAACCCCTGGATTTAGCTCTCCTTGAACTTTAAGTTGGCAATAATTGAAGACCAGATTTGGCAGCTGCTGTTCTGACATGATATTGCTGCCGGGTGTTATGAAAACCACTAGAGCTAGAAACCAGTGCAATATTCTCTGCTTGGAGTTTGAGCTTTCAAACATATGAAGCATCAATCTCTCGCTAGCGGCTCCTGAGCTATCAGCTCCTACAATCAGGTGGAAAAGAGTCTTTCAAAAGTGTTTAGTTACTGGAACAGTACAAATGCTTTCTGGACCAGTAAATGCTTCCATGTATTGGTCCCGGACCATGATTAGGATGATAAAAATCTGGTCCCTGAGAAAATGCACTGCCTGAATGCTCCTATTGCTGAAATGTCAAAATAAACAGGAGGATGAGGAGGGGTGCAGGGCCCTGAGATCAGTTATCTCACCCTACGGGGCTGCTTCCAGTTGTGTTCTTGCTTTTGTTTTTAATCTTTTAGTGTCAAATGCATAATTTTCCCTCTTGATCTTTTATTATGAAACCTTTGTTCTTGAATCTATGAATAGGCTGATCCCATAGCCCTCACTCTATGGATTTATTTTCAACATTTAGAGTGATTCAAGCTATACCTGAAATTTTTAGAGACATGGATGATCTTTGGGGCATGTGGGAAGTCAGACACACACTTGGGTCAAGTTAGAAAATGTAGAAAGTTTAATAAACCTTATCTGATATTGCCAGAATCATAACTGGACTATTTTAATTAATGGAATCCGTGTGTCTGAGTGCAAAGATGGTGTCAATGTGGCTTAAGCTGTCTCTTCCCAGACTTACAAATCCAGAATCTGGCCCTGCATTGGGATATCATTGCTACAGGCATCACTTTCAGGTATTTAAGCTCAGCTCAAACCTTTGCTTGTGATATTACCACTGAAACTACCAGTTACACCCTGCAACTGCTGTGATTTCATCAGTTATAATGGGAATTGTGGGCTTGTACCCCCTAGGATGATGATTTGGGGGCTGAGGATTGTTGCTGTTTTAACAAGAGCTGGGTGCTGCTTGTGCTTTTGAGCATCATATGTTGTGTGAAAACAACATTTTATTGATTTTCTTGTATCAATGTTGTGGTCGAGGGGCAAATAAACTTGGAACTTTTTGGTTTTAAAAGTTTAGTGGCTGATGAGTGATGGTGTGGGGCCAGATCCAGTGGAAGGAGCAAACAAACTCCTCCAGGGACCCATTTCCTACCAACAATTTGGGATCCATAACGAGATTGTCTCAACCTTGCCCCTAAAACAACCGTGAGGGTTAAATTTCCGTGACGTCACAGTGCCTTGGCTTGATTTATCTTGAAATGATGTAAAAGGTGGGGATGTTTTCAATTGAAACCATCTCCATTCTCAGTCCATTTTGCAGGAGCCGTTTTACTGGTGATGTGACATGATATCAATAACAATGAGGTTTCTCGCTGCCTGCTCTCGTTGTTTATGGAAAGGAGTTTCAGAAAACATATTATTATAGAGAATAATGGATGGGCTGTAGGGAGACAAGGAAATAATTGCATTGAGGGGGCTTGAAAACATCATAAAGCCAAGAACGGAGTTTGGTTGGACTCTCATGTCACAAGGTCCCTAGGACTAAACTAATTCCCCATAAATCTGTGCAGCCCATTTAGACTTACGGGATTTCTTTTCTTCTCTTCTCTACTAGATTTTTCCCCTCCTCTTTTTTTTTGAAGAAACACCACAGAGGAGGTGGAAGTGAATAAAAGCCACCCAATCCACAATTATGGTGATTAATTATCCGTTTGTATTTTGTTAGCACCTATAGATTCTCTGTCAGGGGGCTGAGATTCATCCAAGCACAGACTAGAAAAACACACAGCCTTTTTCTAAGGAGCTTGAAGCTCTTCTAAAAAAGGAATGAATAAATATTAAAAATAAAAACAACTAAATAATTAAAAAGGAAAAGGAGTTGCTGCAGAGCTGATATCCAGATCAGAAGTCTTGCCAGCAGTCTGACTGCTAAAACCTTTGCTCTGGGTTGATTTCAAACTGACAGAGAGCAGGTTTAGATGGGATATTGGGAAAGAATTCTTCCCCATGAGGGTGGGGAGGCCCTGGCACAGTTTGCCCAGAGAAGCTGTGGCTGCCCCATCCTTGGAAGTGTCCAAGGCCAGGGTGGACAGGGCTTGGAGCAGCCTGGGATAGTGGAAGGTGTCCCTTATCCCTGCAAGGGATGGGTCAAGATGATCATTCAGTTCCCTTCCAACCCAAACCATTCTGGGATTCTATGAATTTTGGCTGCTCTTGGGAAGATCCCAAGTTGTTAAAGCCATCAATTTATAAGCAGAGCCTGTTTGAAGTAGGTTGTAAAAACAAGGTCCTTCCTCTCGGGTGCTGTGGCAGGAGGGAGCTGAGAGGGCAGGATGAGATCCTCAGCGTGCCAGCGCTGCTCTTGTGGGAATTTGAGATCCATCCAGGCAGGAAGTTGGAAGGAGTTGGGCATCTCAGTCCTTCCTCTGGGGGGATCCACATTCCCAGTCCTGAAAGACACAGGGAAGAACAAACCTCTTCCCAAAGTTGGGCTCAACATTTCCCCTCCAGTGGTCCTCCCATTGGAAATCCCAGATTGATGTGTCGCAAAAGACCCATTGACCATTTCCCAGAGATGTTTTCCCTTTGTTTTCCCCCCAGGCCCTGTAATTTTTATTTGCATTACATCAGTCTGGGGGAAAATTCAGAAAATCAGGACTTTGACCAGTTTTTTCAGAGGGTGAATGAAAAGGCCTTTTCTGCCTTGGGGAGGGGGTTGTTTGTTCAGGTTTCCAGGGTTTGGGTGTAAAAAACCAGCCTGGAAGCATGGCATTATAATTACCAAAGGATTAAATCATAGGATTAAATTGGTAGTAGTTGGTCATTACACTTCCATGGGCTTCCTGGGATCTGAGGTCAAATTCAGGATGAATGGGACATTTTATATGCCCTGGATGTGCTGGTTGTGTCATATTTCAGCCCTGCTTTTTCCTGGATTTTAGGATTGTCGCAATAAGGCCTGGTGCTGGTTTAGCTCTGTCATAGCTGCCGAAACCTGTGATGACTTTCCAAGGGGATTGGTACACCTGCACCGCTCCAGAAGATTCCCCGTGGTGGGAATTGCTCCACACGCTCTCCCAGCTTCAGTGCTGCTAATGTTGGGTGAATAATGGCATTTTTAATTCTTTTTCACAGCTCAGCTGGTGGCCAGAGCGAAGAAACAACAGTGGCTTGAGGTCACCTCAGAGAAATAGGGGGGGGCAGGTTCCTTTCAGTGACGTCAACCCCGTGTTTCTGTCAAACCCTAATGAAACAGTTCATGCAAACGTGCAAACCAACCCATATGCTCCACTCAGCGTAGCCTTTTTTTAACCTTTTAGATAAATGTCAATTTTTTGGAATGACAATGACATTTCAAGTGAGAGATTGAAATGTAACACACAAGAAACATCATCCACGAGATGTTTTGACTTCTCTGCAGCTCCCTCCTCTCCCCGTTCTATTTATTTTCTGTGAAAACTGTTCGCTAAACCTGACTTGAATCCACAGATAGTTTCGGTTCCTGAAAATGACATTTTCTAGCAAACACGCTGTCAATCGAAAACAAAAAAAAAAAAAATCAATCTTACAGTCTCTGCTCACCCTTGGTGCCAGCGCCAGCCCTGGGCTTTGCAGCACATCGTGTTACTCAGAGCCATTTGGGCAGGGACATGAGGGTCTTCTGCCCCTCTCTGACATGCAGACTTTTTGCTTTTCCCTCTTTGCAGCCCAGGGATTTTCTGTTTTGGGTCAAATGCTGTGCTTTGGTGGCTCTCTGCAAGGTTGGAGGGGAGCAGTTCCAGACTTTGTCACTGTTCTCGCTGATGGAGTGCACCAACTGGGCTCCTCTGCAATCAAAAACAAGATCAGAGAATCCCAGAATGGTTTGTGTGGGAAGGGACCTTAAAGCTCATCTTGTTCCATGGGCAGGGACACCTTCCACTATCCCAGGTGGCTCCAAGCCCTGTACAACCTGACCTTGGACACTTCCAGGGATGGGGCAGCCACAGCTTCTCTGGGCACCCTGTGCCAGGGCCTCACTGTCCTCACAACCAAAAATTCCTTCCCAGTATCCCATCTAACCCTGCCCTCTGGCAGTGGGAAGGCATTCTCCCTTGTCCTGGCACTCCAGGCCCTTTTCCAAAATCCCTCTCCAGCTCTTCTGGAGCCCCTTTAGGCACTGGAAGAGGCTTTAAGGTCTCTCTCGAGCCTTCTCTTCTCCAGGCTGAACATCCCAGCTCTCCCAGCCTGGCTCCATAGGAAAGGGGCTCCAGCCTTTGGAGCATCTCTGTGGCCTCCTCTGGACTCTGTCCAGCAGCTCCACATCCCTCTGATGTTGGGGTCCCAGAGCTGGACACAGTGCTCCAGGGGGGTCTCACCAGAGTGGAGCAGAGGGAGAGAATCCCCTCCCTGGACCTGGTGCTGACGGTGCTGGGAATGCAGCCCAGGACACAGCCAGCTTTCTGGGCTGAAAGCACACATTCCCAGGTCATGTCAGATCCACAGGCAGGAAGCAGAGTGTCCTTATCTCCCCCAAGCAGAGCTCTGCATTACTGTGTTAGTGCCCATCTCCCCTGCAGGTAATGGAGACACGGGTCAGGCAAGAGGCATCCACAGCCTCACGCAGGAGGAGTCGGGATCGGGAGCAAGATGCTGGCTCTGACTCAGGAGAGCAATGAAGTGCAAACCTCGAGTACTTCATCACTCAGGCTCTTGCTTAACTGCTGCCTTACAAATCAGGCCGTGCCCACATGATTCCCTGAGTCACTGTCTAGGAAGGATTGAACGCTCCTTCTCAGCGTCTCATCCAAATTGTCCTCCTGTATTTTTGTCTGGTGATAGTGGTGTGAAAAAAAAGCTTCATTTTGCTGAGAGAGGAGATGAACCAAGTTTTCATGATGCTGCTTTGTTTTGTTTTACTCCAATTAGTGCGTGGTTTTCATAGAATCATTGAACGGTTTAGATTGGAAGGGACCTTAAAGCTCATCTTGTTCCACACTCTGCCATGCGCAGGGACACCTTCCACTATCCCAGGTTGCTCCAAGGCCTGTCCAACCTGGCTTGGAACACTTCCAGGGATGGGGCAGCCACAGCTGCTCTGGGCAATGACCTGGGGAAGTCACTGCTGTGGGAGAGTCCTGAGGTGCAAGGATGCCCCTGTCCCCCCTCCTGCTGTCAGGCTGGTTTGTGACACAGAGCAGGGTGCACCCACTCCGTCCAGTGTGAGCTCTCAACCTTCTTTACAGTCAGGGAAAATTAATGGCAGGCAGGTTTGGAAGGTAGATTATTTCATTATCATCGTAATTGGTGCTTATAATTAGTTGTTACTCTGGCGTGTGATGTGCCCTGAGCACTGCGGCTGCAAAGTGCAGGAGCAGAAAGGAAAGGCTATTTTTATTTTATTATTAATTATGGCTGTTGTTTATTTTATTGGATATTTATGCACTTGCTGTTTCAATCAAGTAACCTCAGCTCGTTTGGCTTTGCAGCAGGCAGATGGTAGGGCTTTGCCTGGCCTGGCTCTGGTTCAGCTTGGGCTCTGCCTCCTGCTCTTCGGTCAGCCATGCCCAGCTTTGCCCAGGAGAAAATTTGGAACAGCTCTGCCTGCCTTGCTCTGTGCTTGTGCTGTGCTTCAACAGAAACTGCAAACCTCGGCACCACTGATGCTGGATGCAGATCCCTCGCTGAGGATCCAAAGAAGCATCGCTGCTTCCCCCAGTGGGGACCACCATCAGCCCAGGCGTCTTGCTGGAGGACAGAAGCCTCTTGTCGAAGGCAAATCACCCTGGAAAAGCCACAGATATTTGCTCTGAGTCAGGCAAAGGGCCTTCTTTGTGGTGCGTCAGCCTTTCCCGCTGAAACAATAAATGGCCTTTTCCTCGTTAGCTGACGCAACCCAACAAAGCACCATTGATTTTGGTAGGTGCTTCATCAGAGACAGGGAGGCGAGGGATGGGGTGTCTGACCCCACCGGCTTTTCCAGGCGCCCACGGACATGCGGTTGGGTTTTAATGAGCACTTGGGGCCACAAAGTGGGTCAGTGCTTTCATCTGCTCCGCCTTGGCCCCCCTCCGGCTGCCTCCTGCAGCAGAGACCCGAGGAAGTCACCACGCGGTGGCACGGGCTGCCGCATCCCGGGGCCGCTCCTGGCGCACGCAGGGGGTGGCAGTGTGGGGAGGGGTCCTGCTGGGACACGGGGCTGGAACCTGCTGGTGCGGCTCCCCACGGATCCCTGAGCTTTGTGCGAGTGGCCGGCGTGGTGCGCTTTGAAGCCTGAAACCTTGAGCACTTCAAACGGGCAGAGGACAGGAGGATGATGTATGGGAAATTAATATCTAACGGGGCTAAAAATTGTTCTCGATGTCGCCCGAACTCCCCTGCCCAGCTGAGCTCTATTTACTTTCATCCCATCCAGAGCATTTAGCACAAAGAGACCCCTTACACCCTTAATTTCCGAAAACACAAAGCCTTCCATTTCACTGCATCCAGCTGAAACCTTCCCTTTTTTTCTCATTTTCCGGCTCGCTTTTGAAACCCTCCTCTCCCTCGCTGAAGCCTCTCAGGGGATGAAGCAGCAAAGTTTGGAAAGGAGAGCAGGTCGGTAACCCTTTTGTGGCCGGTTTGATGCAGGGCAGGCATCCAGAGGCTTCCCACATCCCCGCTTGTGCATCAGCCTTTGCGGGAGCAAAGCCCCGCCGGCACCACAGGCACGTTTAGCACCGGTCAGTGCACGGTGGAGGATTTGTAACTGGAAATTGGGATGCTGGAATCTCATTTATGTCACAGTAGGGGGAAAGCAAGTGAGAGCTGCCTCTCTGGCACAGAGCGGAGCATCCCGGCGGAGCTGTTTTGGCTGTAGGGCTGGGGAGGGAGGATGTTTTCTACATCAGGGAACCAGCCCGAGCCTCGGGTTCAGCCCTGGGCTCTCAGTGTCACGTTGTTCACCCATCCCGAGGGACTGCACCCGATCTCATCAGAGTTGGGAATGAGTTCAGGGAGGATTGCTCCACGCCGAGTGGGAATGGTGTGGGTTGGAATGAGCCTGGCATTTCATACCCCGCCCCTGCATGGACAGGGAGTGCCTGAGATTATCAGGGCTGGGTGGGGGGAAAAAAACGAAAAACAAGTGATGTTTCAAAACACAGCCACGAGATTTTCCCAGGCTGATTTGCCTGCCCTTCTTTATAGGCTGGTGCAAAAACACCAAGGGAAAAACAGTTCTGTAGCCTGTAACCTGTAACTCTGACAGGATAGAGGTGGGTGTTCCTGGATGAGCTCCCCGGGGGCATCCCTGTGCCGAGCTGCGATGGGGGCTCGGATAAATGGGATGAGTCCAGCAGGGCTCCAAGAGGCGGCTGCAAAGCAGGATGGTGCTGGGAACCAGAGCCCTTTCTGTGGTGTCTGACCCCCCTGCAATCCCAGGGTCCCATCGGGCTGGGGTTTCGACTTCCCTGTAAACACAACTTGGGATTGGTGTGCTGGCATTGGGAAATAGGGAAGGGTGGGCCCAGCTGTGCCGTGCCAGCTTCCTGGCACCCAGCTTTGCCCTGAGGCCTTTGATTGCTGCAATTTTATTAATGTAATTCCAAGGGGTGTGTGGGTGCCCAGGGCAGAGGTGCTGTTCCCTCTCCCTGGTGCCCCCGGTGCTGCTGCAGGTATGGCTTGGGCTGGGGGTGCTGACCCTAAACGGGGACCTCCCCTCCACAGCTGCAAGAAGGAAGCAGGAATTGCAGACTGGGGATGGACACTTGTTGCTGGTGTAGGGGGTGGGTGTTTTTTAACTCCTCCTGTGTATGTCTATGCCCAGAGAGGTTGTTGACTGCTCGCCCTGGAAGTGTTCCAGGCCAGGTTGGGTGGGGCTTGCAGCAGTCTGGTCTAGTGGAAGGTGTACCTGCAGGGGTTGGAACGAGATGATCTGTAAGGTCCCTTTCAACCCAAACCATTCTGGGATTCCATGACTCTCTAATTTTAGCCATATTAATCTACATGGGTACATTGTTGAGGTGCTTGTAGCCTCCATGTGCCATATGGGGTGACACCACAGTGAGTTTGGTTCCCAAATGTGCCCTGATAGCCCAAGACTGGAGTCACAGGGGTGTTCAGGACATGGCTTTGTAGAGTGGTGGCTTCTTGCTGTGCTGTTCCTCTGCACTGGAGTGAAATTCCGTAGTTTTCACCTTTTGCTGCTTCTCAGCAGCCCCTGGAGAGCCCCTGTTAGCAACACTGGAGGTCTGACATCTCCTCCTGGATGTGAGCCAGGATGTGGAGCTGACCTGCCTCCCCCAGCCTCCTCAGGGACAGCTTCATGTGACCTGAGGGGCGTCTCAGAGCAGGTGCAGGTCACGGGTGTGCGTCCCTGGCCGTGGCATCCAGAGCAGCTCCGTGCCCGACATCTGTCAGCCGCGGCGCATCCGTATTTCCCTCAGAGACAGAGGGAACCAGCGGCTCGCCAGCCATCCCTGCAAAGCTGGGACGTCTTCCATCACCAGAGGGCCTGATCCTCAGCTAGTGTAAGCTGGCACCGTGTCACCCAGCAAATGGACCAGCTGCTCGGTTGGTGGCTGCTGCCGCCGTCCCTGAGCAGCCAAACCTGCTGCAGCTGAGGGCCAGTTGGAGCTGCTCCCCTCTCCCTGCTTCCTACTCTTCTCCTCACTTCTCCCTTTTAATTCTCTCCCCGTCTGTTCATCCCTCTCCCCTTCTGTTCATCCCTCTCTATTCTCAAGCCATCCTTCTTTTCCTCTGTGAAGAGAGCTAAGGAGAGGCAGAGAGGAAAGCGGTCCAACTCCATTGGTTTTTCCAATAACCTTCCCTAAAATCTCACCAGGTTACATTATGCTCTAATAGACTTTAAGCCAATCTGCCTAATGCCACTGCAAAGGTCAATTAAATTCACCCTAAAAAATTTACTCCTGGCTCATTATACGTTTGGAAAATGAGTTAGAAGCACAAGCTGCCCCAGAGGTTTCTGATATTTTCCTAATGAACATGTCTCCTAATGGAAGGAAAAGAAAGAAAACCAACACAAAAAAAACTCCTAGCAATTTGAAAGGAATATTTTGCTGGTCTGTTGGAGAGAGTAGAGTAAGGCTGAATGTAAGGCAAAGAGAAGGAGGAGGGATGTGTGATGCGATGTCTCAGCGAGGTCATTGCACCCACCAGAGGAATTTTTTTAAGGAATTTGCTTGCCCAAGCATTTGGACAAGAGCTTTGACCTTGTGTCTGTGCCCAGCCCTGCTTGCAGGGTGCCGTGGGTGGCTTGGCTTTGCACTCCCAAGGCACATCCACGTTGGCTCTGACTTGGCGCACTCGCAGCCCACCCACGGAATCATCGCTCCGGCAGCGTGACGTGCCTGCAGGGACTCACAGGCAAAAGGAGGCAAAATTAATCAAGGAAATGATTAATGGCAAACTATGACCCGGGGTTGCTGTGATTGACAACTTTGAAGGGCTTTTCAGGCTGAAGATGCTTAATGTGAAATGCCTTTGTGGACCCTGAGAGGTTTTTTGGTTTGTTTGTTTGTTTTTTTTTTCTTGAGAGAGTGGTGAGGGCCCTTGAAACCCAGGGGACAGAGTCAGTTACTGCTCATCAGATTTTCCTCTTCATTTCTAACATGTAGATCCAGCCAGGGGCAGGACAGAAATAATTCAAAGACGTTCACTCGTCCTTCGGGCATCGGGCTGTGGGTGCTCTCCACAGTCAATCCATTGATTGGGTTGATTTGGAATCAATGTCAGTATTGGTTTGGTACATTTGAATTGGGTTGTGAGTTTAGGATTTCATTTCCTGCCCTGGAAGTGGAGTTTCTCACTGGGGAGAAGTGGGAGAAGCAGAGCACCTCTCTAAAAGGTTGCTAGGTAGGAATATAAACCATTAAGAACCAGCAAAGCTGCTTAGAATTAAAATGAAGCAAATCAAGGCAATAAAAGCACAAATGTGACTTTGTCAAAATAAACACGTTCCCATGGGAAGTCTTAAATTTCAGCAAAACAGCATTTCTGAGCAAACAAACAGCCCAAATCCCTCTAATTTGTGCAGGGATTTTAGTGGCCTGGGATGGTTTGTTGAACAGGACTGAACGTGTAACGTCCACTGATGCAGAGATGTCACCACTGAGTGTGCTGGGGTTCACCACACCCAGGCTTAGTCACTTGAACTGTAGGTGTCTGGTTTAACCTGGTCATCTGCCAGCCTGGGAGGACCTTTCAGCACCTAGGGAGGCTCCAAGAGAACTGCAGAGGGACTTTGGACAAGGGCCTGGAGTGACAGGACAAGAGAGAATGTCTTCCCACTGCCAGAGGGCAGGGTTAGATGGGATATTGGGAAAAATTGCTTCCCTGTGAGGGCAGTGAAGCCCTGGCACAGGTTTCCCAGAGAAGCTGTGGCTGCTCCATCCCTGGAAGTGTCCAAGGCCAGGTTGGACAGGTCTGTGAGCAACCTGGGATAGTGGAAGGTATCCCTGCCCATGGCAAGGAGTAGAAAAGATGATCTTTGAGGACCCTTCCATCCCAACCATTCCATCATCTGTGTTCCTCACAGAGAGGACAGTTCACCCCCTCCTGCAGCAGGCAGCTAAAGGATTTGGGTTACCTGGATTCCAGCCCTCTCCTTGTGTCTGGATGAGAAGCCCAGCCTAACTACCATAATCTAAACCAGGTTGTAACTGCAGACTGAGCTGCTGCCTTTTTCCAAGAAGCTGCTGGGAGTTTTCTTGCAGAGCTGTTTTTTTGGCATGGGGAAAAGCTTCAGGGAAAGCGAGAGCCTGGGCATAACTCCCTTCAGTTTGTCTTTAATTACAGCTAGGGAAGAGGTGGTAATTACAACACACCTTTCTCTTGCACAGATCCTCAGGTGGAATCAGCACTTGGAAATATGCATACTAATCAGGAGCCTGGGTTTTGCCAGGGTTGCTGTTGTGTTGGTTGGGATTGAGCGGAGCGAAGCTGCCCAGATGGCATCCAGGATCTGGCTGGCAGAGGAGGCTTTGTGGAGCGGCTAGGACAGGGAAAGCTGTTTTCTCCCTCTTGCTACGGATATTAGGCAGGAGCTGGGGACAGCGGGATGGTGCTTGCAATGTCAATTATTAGCGTGTTTAGTAAATTACCTAGTAAATTGGCCCTTAAAATTTCCAACTGCGTGTCCTCTCTTGCACTCCAAGCCTGCAGCTGAGTTGTTTACACTCTTTCAGCGGGGAAGATGGATCAGCTCTGTCTCAGCTTCTGGACGTCTTGCAGAGAGGAGCCTGAGCTGATCCTGCACGCTGTGCCGGGCTGGGAGGCGGAGGGAGGGTCATGCCCACAAGCGCAGGAACCCTCACCTTGGCCCAACTTAAAGCTGAACGAGCCGTGACGGGGCAGGGAGGACCCCAGGAATCTGTGTCCTTGCCATCCACTCTCATCCACGGGTTCCCAGCAGGTTTGCTGCTGTTTGTGTGTGGCAGAGTCTCCCGTGGTTCTCCTGATTGCCGTCCCTCTGTGCGCTTGTTCTTGGCGAGGGCCGCGCTCGGTGCAGCGCAGAACCGCTGGCACCAGGGGGATGAGCTTGTCCTCCTTTTCTCACAACAGCAGGCTGAGGGAGAGACTGGAAAAAGAGAAAGGCCGGTATTTGTGCGATGGGGAGGGAGAAGGATGCTCTGCAAGCTGCATGAGATGGGTGAAACAGCGCTGGAGAGTCTTGGCTATGGTCTACTGGCCACTGCCTGCTCCATAGGCCGACCCTGGGAATTTACCTCCTTCAAAATCTCATTAAATAGTTGAGAGATCACTGTGGATGAGCCTTAGGGATGCTTCCCAGCAAGAGCAACCCTGCTGATGGGGCTCGTGCTTTGCCCCATGTTTGACTCATCTCACAGCTGGGGAAGCCCAGGGAGGGTGATCTGCTCAGCAGAAAAGCTGATCCCATGTGCTTTTGGGCCAAAGCTGCTCAGGGTCTGCCTTGGCACTTGCCCTTTGGGTTTGGGAGAACATCGAGATGATCTGGCTCTGGTTGGGACTGATCCGAGGCCAGAGCCCCTCTCTGTTGTCTCTCCCATTTTTCCCATTTTGCTAGCTAGAATGTGCATGGTCTGTTTTCCATTGCAAGGCACATTTTCCCTTCTGTGCATTTCCACCTCTCCTTTTGCCTTTTCATGTGTTCTGGAAAGGTCAGCCCATATCTGGAACATGCTTTAAATTTGCACAGAGAGCCGGGGGCAGGAAGAGAGGGGAGCGCCGTGCTGCAGCAGCTCCAGCCCTCTCAGAGGGAGGTTTGCTGCTTATTTTGCTGCTTTTATGGATGGATGAGATGCAGGACTGCGTGAAAACCCACCTGGAACCTGAGGAAATAGCCTTTTTTTAGCAGAAATCCCCCAAAGCGCAGAGTGGTTGTGTTGTAACCCCGCCGGCTGTCGCGAGCTGCTGTCCCCCCGCCAGCCTCAGCTCTTGGGGTACATCAGCCTCGTCCTTCCTCTCTCCCTGGGGAGATGCTCACCTCCTCCAGCCTGCTGCTGTCAGCCGAACCTCACCCCCTCCCGCTCCGTGTCCCGCTGCGCCGGGCAGTGCGTGTCCGACCCGCTCCCCTTCCCGCCGCTGCCCGCCGCATCCTGCATCCCTTGCACTTTTCCCGGGAGCGCGGGGGACGCCGTGGCCCAGCGCCGTGCCCCCTTCTTGTCTCCACGTCAGGCCCTTACCTTGCCTGTCAGGCGCTGCCTCCTCTCGCCGGGACCTGATGCTGCTTCATTTCTGTTTTAATTTTGCTGCGGTTTCGCGACAGTCACTGCGGGGTCAGGAGTTACAGAAAGGTTATTGGTGAGTGATGGGTATTGACATCCTTAACAGCGCCCTGACCCCATCAGTCTCGCTCTGTTCTTCTTTTTCCTTACACTTGCCCTGGTTTTTTTCTTTTAAATTGGCCTCTTTCATGCATAAAGCTGCTTCATCACATTTTTACCCAAAGCCACAGACGGCGAGGCAGGGAGGGAAGCACTGATTTGCCCTGGCTGGCATTGAGGGAGGCTTTCATCTTCTTATTTTCCTATCCCAGAAACCTCTGGGCTGCTTTTTGCCCCCCTTTTTTTCCCTGATCTGCCAGTTCATCTTTCCAAATGCCCACCTGGATTGCCTGGCCTGCACCTGGGACTGTTGTGGGCCCTCCCACAAACACCCAACTCACCTTGTGCAGGGGCTGTGCTGCACTTTGGAGGCTCAGCATCAGGAATAAGCTCATCCCTGCTCCTTTCCCACAGCCTGACTGGGGGATTGCACCTCCAAACAGCTGGGAGAGCTTGTCCAGGGATCTGTACCAGGCTATGAAACCCCAGCACAGCAATTCAGGTGCAGCCTGAGATGCTCAGGAGTTGTTGACAGGGGAATGACAGCATTTCTACTCAGAATTTAAAAAAAAAAATCTTTATTTAATAGGTTTTGATGAAAGGCAGTAGCTTTAGATGAGATAGTGGGAAGAAATTCTTCCCTGAGAGGGTGGAGAGGCCCTACTACAGAGTGCCCAGAGAAGCTGTGGGTGCCCCACCCCTGGAATTGTTTAAGACCAGGTTGGATGGGGCTTGGAGCAACCTGTGATAGTGAAAGGTGTCCCTGCCCGTGGCAGGGGTTGGAATGGGATGAGCTTTAAGGTTCCTTCCAACCCAAACCATTCTGGGATTCTAGGATTCTGTATATCCCAATGTTTCCCCCCAGCTGAGGCTCATGGGGCCCCTCCATGCTGCACCTCATAACCTCCAGCCTGGCAGCCCATCAGTGCTTCATCTGGCCAGACATAAACCTTCACAGAGGCCATTTGGAAATATGGCAAAGCTCATTTTAAACATGTCTTATCTTCCCATTGAGAAGCTGTTGTGGCTTAGCAAGGCTGGGTTTGCCTCCCTCCTGCAGCTCATCCACATCTCCACTCGCATCCCGGAGCTCTCCTTCCCTCCATCCCACAACAAGCTGGCGTGATGTTATCAGATGCTCCGGCACTAAAACTCCTGGCACGCAAGCTTCTTCTTTTTTATTTTTTTTTCTGGCTTTATTGTTGCATCCATAAAACTGGCTGGGAAAACTGCTGAAGCAGTAACCCTGCTCCGTTTTAAAGGCAGCTGCAAATCAGCCCCACTCCCCGGTGCAGCACTGAGCTGGTTTTATGAGCCCTAATTAAACAGGATCTGCCCTGTGGTCCAACTTCCACCCAGCCTATCTGAGAGATGGGATTTAATGGTTGGGGTTATGGATCTGTGTCCGTGGGCTTTGGTTCCCCTGGAAATGAACTGCAATAGGATGGCAAATGGATTAAGGTGAACGGAAACAGCCCGTGCAAAGCTGTATATCAGGTGTGTGTTTTGTCTTAGCCGAAAAAATGCAGGTTGGGGACTGAGTCAACCTGTTTTAAGGTTGGAGAAGGAACAATCTAGCTCTGTTTTGTGATGCTGAAAAATGGGATTGGGCATTAAATATAGGAAAGACTCATTTCTGAGGGAGCGCCAGAGCTGCCGACATTCCTGGGTTGTGCCTGTGGAATACCAGGGCAGAGTGAGGCTTTGGTAGCTTCAGGCTGCCCTGAGCCGAGATCCTCCTCAAAACGGGATGGCACAGCCTGTCCCTTTGCTTGTTTTCCTGTGGAAATCTTTTCAAGGTTTGTCTCTTCTGACATTTCTTTGTGGTGACATCTCTACAGGAGAAGCCTCACGGTCCTGCTGTGGCAGTAGGAGGGAAGTGCTGGCACCCGACACTTGACAATTTATTTGAACCCTTGAGTCTTTCCAAGAAAGCAATTTCTTTGATATTTCTCTTGGCATTTGAAGAGGGGAAAAGGTATTTCCCACATACATTTGCTGTTTTTAGCCTTTTCTTCCCCGAAATGATGATTTCTCTCTTTGTGAAAGTCAGCTGTATCTTGCAATCCATAAACAGGGTGAGGAGGGAGGTGGGGAGGAGAGTTTGGAGTACAGGAGCATCTGTAGTGGTGTCCATAAGGATACTGGGATTTTTCATGGCACAGCTGGCTGAGAGGATCCTTCCAGACCATTCTGTGCATCCAAGATGGGGCTCCCACAGCCGTGTCATCCACAAGCAACAGTGAAATATCAGCAGCATCATGGCTGGGCTTAAATCTTTACTGAATCTCCATTTTTCTTTCTTTAAACGCTTACAGAATAAATGGAATTTATAATCAGAAACCATAAAATCTCTGATTTATGATTCATCTTGATGACAATATTTAATAACTCGTGTATATTTTATTACATCTTTTTAATGCCCTGTTGTGGAATTTTACTTAGGCATTTCACCCTCTATATCAACCTGTCTCAGCACAGATGGGCTGACTTTTTTGCCTTGGGCTGGTGATGGAGCCAAGCGCGCTCTGGGCTGGGCTCTTCCCAGGGCTGCCATCAGTCTGTCCAAGTGAGCGTGGAAAGCAGAGCTGGACATCCAACCCTGGTCCAGCTTCTTCCAAGAGCTGCTCCCCACGTTGCAGATCTGATGCTTTTCCCTGCCCAGGCAGCTCTTTTCCAATGTGCCCAGCCAAGTTTCGGTGCAGGTGGGGAGAGAAATTCAACTGTAGGGTCTCTCTTCCCTCCTCAAGGACTTTTTGCTTGGAAACGCCGAGCTATTTAGGTTATTGCTCGAGTGTGTTCTCCTCTGGAGAGCACTCCCTGCCTTTCTAGGACCATTAGTGCAAATTAGCTGCTGCATCCCATCGTTCCCCAGCCTGCTGCACCCAGGGTACCGATCCTCCCCCGGTGCTCTCAAGGGGAGGGGATGCTCGTAAGCACCAGAGCTGTGTTCTGGCTTGGTTGGAAAGCAGCAGCTCCCTCCATCCCTCCCTCCCAGCTGGCTTTTATAACCAGACCTGAAATGCAGAGAAAGGAGGGATGGGCAACAGCTTGGGGTGGGTGTCTTTTGCGGTTTGAGTGTGAGGGGGGGTCATGTTCTTCCTTAGGCGCCTGCAGCCTGTTTTGGATGTTAAATTCATGCCAATCCAGGGACAGGTCATGTCTAGAGTTGGTTCTACGAGGACCTCCAGGTTTAGGGCCAGATCAGCCTGGTTTAACCTGTTTTTTGGCAAGCAAGACAGGAATATGTGGTAACATCCATATTCCTTCTGCTGAGCATGGTCCAGTGGTTTGGTTTGGTTGCTCCTCAAGAAGGATGATGCCTTGGCACCAGCAGGAAGCTGCTCGAGCAAGCCGTGGCGAGGGGTTGGGGTAGCAGGGATATCTGGGAGCACCCCAAGCCCAGAGCTGGCAGACACCCCAGGAGCTTGTTGGGAGCGTCTGTGCAGCGCTGGCTGTGCTGACAGCCACTGCCCATCTATCCGGCGCTCCCGCCCGCTCCCATCGCCTCGCTGCTCCTGGCAGGAGCCGGCCAGCGGAGCAGCCAGGTGGAGAGGAGCAAACGGGGCGAGACGCCGGCAAAGCCTCCCCCGTGCTGCCGGCAGCCATCCGCACGGATGGGCAGCGGCCGAGGGGGCCGGGCTGGCCAGGAGGGGCTGTGGGGTTCTGCAGGACCTGGGGACAGCAGGAGAGGCTGCAGAAGGGAAGGGGAGAGGGTGGAAAGCAGCCAGGCAGGGAGGAAAAAGCAGCACAGCATCAAGCTCACCTTAGAGCTTTTTTGTCCCCCAACGGCAGAAGGATGTGGAGCTGCTGGACAGAGTTCAGAGGAGGCCATGGAAATGCTCCAAAGGCTGGAGCCCCTCTGCTCTGGAGCCAGGCTGGGAGAGCTGGGGGTGCTCACCTGGGGAAGAGAAGGCTCCAGGGAGACTTCAGAGCCCCTTCCAGTGCCTGAAGGGGCTCCAGGAGAGCTGGACAGAGATTTCAGACAAGTGCCTGGAGTGCCAGCACAAGGGGGAATGGCTTCCCTCTGACAGAGGGAAAGATTAGATGGGATATTGGGCAGGAGTTGTTCCCTGTGAGGGTGGGGAGACCCTGGCACAAGTTTCCCAGAGAAGCTGTGGCTGTCCCATCCCTAGAAATGTCCAAGACCAGGTTGGATGCTGCTTGGAGCAACCTGGGATAGTGGAAGAACAAGATGAGCTTGAAAGTCCCTCCCAACCCAAACCACTCTGGGTTTCTATGACATTTGTGGTTCAGCTCTTTTTTGGGTTGCACTTTTTGAGTGCAGCAGGGTCGGATGTTTAATTCTGGAGCTTTGGTGAGGTGATCCTGTGGTGTTCCTCCAAGAAGGATCACTGCCACCATTTGGCTCTTGCACAGAGGAGGCAGAAACACCAACTACCTGATTTCCATGTGCTTTTATTCACCCAGCAGTCTGTTGGTCCTGGGTGCTGATGGTTCCTTTTGAAATGAACAGAAAAATTTGGTCTCCTTCACAATGTTTTGACAGTTTTTTGGGTTTTCTTGTTGGTTGTTTTTTTGTGGGGCTCAAACTGTTTTGCAAGGAGCTCTCAGGGCTGGATGAAATGTTTGTGCTGGGAAATCAGCCATCTTCAAAAGGGCTCCTGCTCCCTTGCAAAACATTTGCAGAGTTTTCATCTGCGCGTTTTGGCTCCTCTGATACGAGGCAGGAATCATCCTGGGAATTGTCTTCCCGATGGTTATTCTGCTGTCTCTGCTAGGAAATAGAAAAAGGCAGAAATGAGAATAACTCCAGCCAACCAACAGCAAGAAAACATCCTCTCTGCTGCAGGTTGCTGGGCTTGGATGGTTTTGGTCTAAACAAGGTCATCGATCCCAAACAAAAACCTGCCTGATGTGAGTTGAATGGCTGAGATCTCAGATCACAGGGGTTTGGAGGAACTTTTGCCATACCTGGCTGTCCCAGATTTCTCTTACTGGCTGCATGTCACTGTTCAACATTTATTTATTTATTTTTCTTTTTGAAAATCATGATCAAAGAGGATTTTGTAGAATCAAAGTATTCCAGAATGATTTGGTTTGGAAGGGACCTTAAACCTCACCTCATTCCACCCCCTGCCATGGGCAGGGACACCTTCCACTATCCCAGGTTGCTCCAAGCCCCAGCCAACCTGGCCTTGAACACTTCCAGGGATGGGGCAGCCACAGCTTCTCTGGGCAACAGAAACTTTAAGCTGAGTGGCTGGCTGGGAGGAGCAGGATGATTCCTACGCAGATTTGAGAAAAAATTGTCCTTGGCAGGATACAACTCCTTCCCTGGTAGTTTCCAGGTGGAGGTGACTTCCCTGAGCCCACACATCACAAAGCTGGGCTGCCCCATTCCAGTCCTATATTGTATTCCAGCAAAGGAAGAGAAGCCTCCTGAGGAGGTGGGAAGGGATCACAATCTCTAAATACTTTCTGGGTGATCTTGGAAATGAAGAAAGGGAATTATTCCTGGTCTCCAAAGCTGGCAGGACAAGGAGTAGTGCCCCGGAGCTAAGGAAGGGAAAGTTTTTCTGCTTGACCATTAAGAAAGTGCCTCCCAGTCGGGCAAGGGAGGGAGAATCCCCAGGGAGGGAGCGCCGGCGCCGGCCGCAGCACAGAGACGGGATGTTAATGGAGATGATGAAGGGAAGCATCTTTAGACAACACAAGAGGTCAACCTGTTGACCCGAGCCAGCTCTCTCCTGGCCCCACAATCTGTACAGTGCCATGATAAATTCCACTTCCCTGACTTTACTGCAGGCGCTTTATCGCTCGACTTAATGGCTGGGAAATGTCTTCACTTGACTGCTCCGTTCAGACGAGAGGGCTGTCTGTGATCCTTAGGCTTAAGCAACAATTCACTGACTGCGAAAGGATGATGCCTTTTTATTATCTTCCCTCTCAGAGCCTGGACTCGAGGTCCTGGCTCCTCTTTGCCACCGATTTTTCCCTTTCTGACCTGGTTCCATCCCCGCTGCCTTGCAGATTCACACCAGCCGCCTTTGGGAGCGTGTGTTTGGAGTTTCCATACCCTGAGTTCTGATTTGGCAATGGTTCTATTCAGTCTGAGACAGGTGGGTGGTGTGGGGCTCCCCGAGGGTGTTGTGACCCCTTTGGATATCAGCCTGCAGAGCAGGAATCAGCTGCGGAGGATGCTGCTGGCAGCAGGTGTGTGTGGTGCAACCAGCCCTCCTGTTTTTATTGCAAGTCTCAGAGGTCTCATCGGAGTTGATATTTTTCTTAATGTTACTGGCACCGTGCGATTGCGGAGGAATTCGGGCTTTGGGTGAGCAGCAGCTCTGTGTTGGAGTTACAAGAGAAAACATGGAAATACGGTTGGGATCTGCTGGCTAATAAAACCCCAGCCCATCTTAGTTACGCCTTTTTATTTTAGAGGTCAAAATGAAGATTTTGGGGGGGTCTAATTTGGAGCAGTGGAGCAGTGGAGGTGCTCCCAGCGGGAGTTTTGAAGGGCTGCAGTGCTGTGCTGGGTTGGGGTGATGGAAGGGTGGCCCTGTGTTGCAGGTGCAAATCACTGGGAGCTTCGACTCCTCCCTGGAGGGAGAATGCTTTTGTTTAAGGAAATAAGGGAGAGGTGATGTTTGAGGCAGAGCCAAGGCTGGCTGGATATCCCTGGGCTGGGACGAGCAGCATGTCTGGGAGCGATGCCGCAGGGTGGGGGCGAGTGGGTGCTGGCAGCGTCCTTCCAGCTGCCCCCAGGCTGGGCTCCCCATGGAGCCTCCACCTTTCCTTGGATAAATGCCGAAGGAATGTGTGTCCTTTTTCCAGAGGCTGTTACAGTAAATTGTGAGCAGGCGACGGGAGCAGCAGAGGAACTGTCGCCATCAGCGGCTTTTTGTTAATCAGAGCCGAAGGTTCCCGCTGTGGATGCGGCTGAAGCAGTCCCTGCTCTCCCTGCGAATGCAAATGGAAATGTGCAGGCTCCTGGTGCCTCTGTCCAGTTGGAGGGAGGCAAGGGAGGTTCATGAACGAGGGATTTTCCTGTCTCCACCCGGGCTTTATGCTTTTGCATCTGCATATTTTTGCTTTGCTTCATTTGCCCATTCCCAAACACACAGCAGGGCACGGCGGGCAGGGAGGGACAAAGCCACCTTCACTCTGGCTGTGAATCCCAGGATGGGTTTGGGTGGGATGGGATCTTAAATCTCATCTAATCCAAGCCCCTGCAGTGATCAGAGACATCTTCAACTAGACCAGGTTGGTCAGAGCCCCATACATCTTCCATCAATGCATGTTTTCCCCCAGAAAGTGTCTTTATTGCAAAATTCCTGGGACAATTTTAATTTTTTTTTCCCAGAGGAATTGATTTTCCACTGGGAAAATCTAAATCTAGGTGATTGCCTGGAAGGAGCTCAGTGGTTTGGCTGTAGGATGGCTAAGCCAGGAGTTGTTCCTGCTGGCCAGGGAGACCTTCTGGGAGGCAGCAGGAAGCACCAACCTCCAAAACCCACCTGGAAGGTAACTTGCTGTGTTGTGTCCTGTCTACAGGACACAGATGACTCTCCCAGGAGCTGGGAGTTAGTTGGAATGTCCTTGCATTATCTGAACAGGAGGAAAAAATATCTATGCCATGAAAATTTTACTTTTTGGGAATTTATGCTGAGATGGGGAAGTTAGAGGANTTTGAGTTTCAGTGGCTTTCCATTTCCTAGTCAGCTCTCTGCACGATGCCATTTCTGCAGGCACCATATGACTTTTTTTCCCCTCAGGAAATTTTCTAATATCAATTTAATTTTGACTCTCACAGCTGCATCTATTCCGCGGGGAACCTGCTCCACGGCCTCGCCAAGAAAGTGCTTCCTCTTAGCTGCAAGTTCATTTTCCAGTTTTAAAACATCATTCAGTCATTCCTAACGAAAGGTATAATCAACTTTCAGGCTTCATGGCTTAGCTGAGCCCCTAATGGAGATGGGGATCATTCCTCTAAGATCATTCCGGCACTGGCTCAGCCCTTATTTCCCATGGCAGGCGTGCTGGCACCAGCAAAGGACGGATTTCACTGGATGAAACTGCACCCAGAGGGATTAGAGCCAGTCCACATGGATGCAACTCCATGAGTTGCTCCCTTGGGATGCATTCTGGCATCCCACAGGGATTTACTCCTTCTCTGTCATTGTGGCTCCACAAATTCTGCATGGCTTCTGCAGAAGCATATGATAAGGAATTTGGTCCAGCTTGATTTAAAACAAAGAAAAAGAAGGAAAAAACAAATCCAAACAACAAAAAAAAGCCCAGCACAAACACAGTTTGTGTCCCATCTGATTGTATTTTCATGCCCACATGTCTGCTCTGCATAAATGTTTTGGGAGAATCAAGGGGAATATTCTCTGTTTTCTGTGCCAAGCTGTGCAACAGGAAGGGTTTGGGTTATACCAAACCTTGCTGAATTCCACCATGGATATGGTTCTCTACATCCCCTCCTGTGCCTGCATATTCCCACCTGCTGTGGAGATGTGAATGCAAATAACACCAGGAAAACAGGATCAGGTGGAAGCAGGGAGCAGTAGGAGCCCTGTGAGGCACATCAGGGCTGGGCTGGGCTGCCTTGGGAATGGGGGAGTGTTAAATAAGGTCATGGAGCACTGGAGCTCCAAATAGGACCCCACAGAGCAGGGTGGGGGTTATTCCCCTGAATGTCTACCCAGCCTTGTGGAGGAGGAGCCCTGTGCTGGTCTGACTGGAGGCAAGCCCTGGAAATCTTGGAATGGAATGGAATAGAGAATAGAAAAAAAAGAGAGGAGAGGAGAATTGAAAATAGAATCATATATAATAGGAAGAACAGGACAGGACAGGACAGGACAGAATAGAACAGAACAGAACAGAACAGAACAGAACAGAACAGAATAGAATAGAATAGAATAGAATAGAATAGAATAGAATAGAATAGAATAGAATAGAATAGAATAATTTAGGTTGGAAATGCTCTCTAAGATCACTGAGTCCAGCCATTCCCCCAGCACTGCCATGCCCACCACTAAACCAGCTCTATGCTGCTTTTAAATTCCTCCAGTTATAGGATTTCACCAGTGCCCTGCTGGCAGAAAAAAATGCCCTGGGGACCATGGCACACTCAGATGTGCCACAGGGCAGGGGAAGGAACCCATCCCTCAGCCAGGGCTGGATGCTCTCCCTGCAATGGGCCCTTAGGTTTCCCCCTCCCTGTTCAACCCTGAAGTAGCTCATGAAGCATCAAAATGACAGAAATGGGGAAAGAAGCAAAAACACCAAATCCTCCATCTCATGCTCCAGAAAAAAAAAAGCAAACAGATGAGCCAACGGAAATTTTTAATTGAAATGTTTGGGTACAAATTACCTGACAATCCAAACAGAGGTGTTTGGAACCAGTGCTCCAGCTTCTTGTTCAGAAAATATTGAAGCGTTGCGACCTGACACTTTCAGAACTCCCCATAAAGCTCCTGAAGTGAAAAATTAATCCGAAGTAACCTCTTTTTCTGCTTTCCTAAAGCAGATTGGCTTTTGATGAATGCTGATACCTCCTCAGCAGATCCCAGTCAACCGAGCCTGGCTCTTCCTCATTGTGTGAGTCACTGGAGCATCAGAGGGCTGGAATGCACGTGGGGCTGGTCCTGGCTTAAGCGACTGCTCTGGATACCTGGAGCATTTCCATCCCTACCTCCTCTCCTTTTGCTGTCCCTGTCAACCCGTGTCCATCATTCCTTCTTGAGCAGTCAGGTGTTCGCTGCTGCTGCCTTTTATCCCTCTGAATCTACCTCACGGGATTAGGCATGGAACGGAGAGCTGTAGAATAGCAGGGCTGTAATTACCTGACGAATACGGTGTAATTACACCATGGTAAAGCTTTTGGATAACCTCACCACCTCCCACTTGTGCCTATAACTGGAATTTCTCTACTTCAGCTCTAATGTTACCTCCATTTCCACAATTGTGGCTTTGGCTTCCCAGTCACCATGGAAGGGTATTTTTAACATTCGGTGGTGCCACTGATTTTGCACTTACACTTTAATTAATGTGCAGCCTTGGAGCCTTGGAGTTGTAGGAGTGGAGTGAAAATTGCAGGTGTGGGAAGCGGAGCTGTGGTGTAATTACACCACGATTGCTGGGCAATCACACCCCTCGTGCTCAGCACAGAGCCACGTTAGAGTTTTGGTGGGACCAGGCTGGGATCTGTTGGTATGGGTTTGGTTGGGCAGCGGGATCTGAGCTGTCGCAGATCCCTCCATCCACGAGCAAACAGGTTGGACTTCTCCATCTCTGCAGCTCCCTGACAGGAAGGTGCAGCCAGGTGGGGCTTGGCCTCTTCTCACAGGGAACAAGTGACAGGAGGAGAGGAAATGGCCTCAAGCTGTGCCAGAGAGGTTCAACTTGGACATCAGGTGGAATTTCTTCATGGAAAGGGTGGTCAGGCATTGGAAAGGGCTGTCCAAGGGGGCAGTGGAGTCCCCATCTCTGGAGCTGTTCAAGGAAGGACTGGACGTGGCACTCGGTGCTTGGTCAGGTGTCCATTTGGAGGCTGGACTTGATCTTGGAGGGCTTTTCCGACCTTAATTATTCTGAGATTCTCTGAAACCTCCCTCAGTTAACGGCTGTGGAACAACATTTTCCCTCATCCATCCTGCTCACAGCTTCGAGCCGCCCAGCCCAGCCTGGGTGTGGCATAATGACACCACTCAGCAAACTTCAGGTTCATCTTAATGAGCAACCCGGAGCTAATTAGCACCCTCCTTGCACATTTCCATCCCCACCACTCCATTAAAACCAGCCCAGACATTTCCCTGCTTTTTGGAGCTGCTGGTTGGGATACACAGACAACAAGCACTGTAACATAATGGATTTTTATTATTATTAGGCTCCCAGTGCCCGTTTCCTTGTCAGTGTAACAGGGCTAATGAAATACCCCCACCGCTCATGGGGCTTGGGAGGACAATTTGGGCGGGTTCTCTGTAGCATTTGGAAGAGGTGGAATGCTGGTTGTTATTTATTATGGGTCTGGTTTACTTAGCCCTGGGTTTATTGAGTCTGTCTCCCACTCACAAATGCCGACCACAGTTCCCAGCGCTGCTCCTGGTGCCAGGGATCCTTCCTGATGCCGCTGAGTTGCCAGCTGGACTTGTTGTGGACTCCATCTCAGGACAGTGGGCCAGGTTCATCCCTGGTGTAACATCATTGACTTTAATTAAGCTACGCCGGGGAGAAATTTGGCCCTCTCCGTTTGTGAGCGGTGCGCTGATGCCAGGCAAAGGCACAGCGGGTGCCAGCAAGGGCTGCCACAGCCCCACTTCAGTGTGGGACAAAATTCCTGCACCTCTGTCTGCTGTGGGGCTCCAGCATCCCCTGATGGGCAGAGGAAGGGGAATCCAACAGCACATTCCTCACAGAGCTTCGTGTCTCATGAGGTTCCACATTCCATCTCCCTGTCCTCGTCCCTGACTGCCTGGAGGTAGACAGGGAAAAAGGAGAAAGGGGGGAAAAAGGGCAGCGGATCCTTAAGTAATATGAGGTCTGACTCAAAGCTGAAGAGCTGCTGCTCCCAGACCCTCTGGATCAGACCTAGTTTGCTCCTTACGTGCTCGTAATTGGCATCAGAGATGAGATTAGAAGCAAACCCTCATTTCCTGGTGGCAAATTTTACCCCTGCTTTACCGACAACCCTCTCCTTGACCCATCCCTTGCAGGGTCCTGGGTACTACGGCTCCAGCATCACCCAGATGGTGACAGTCACTCCTGCAGCATCACCTCGGCCACCCCCCCAGGCAGCACTGGACCCTGCTGATATCCAAAATCCTCTTCCCATCGCCTCCCGCATGCTGCCCAGAGGCGGCCGCTTCCCAGGGAGAGAATTCAGTTGCCTGGTTCAAAGCAGAGGGAAAGTTTCTGTGCTGGCAGATCTGGGGCAGAGTTTTAAGTGTCTGTATTTTTTCCCGCTCTGTCTGAAGCGAGGCACATCCAAGGATGCAGCCCTTGGCTTTCATCCGCCTCACCGCAGGCATTGTGAGTTGTTCTCCTCTGAATCCGCTCTCCCGGCTTCCTCCTTCCTGGGGTGTTTTAGAGAATGGCTCTGGCTTTCTAAATGCAGGAGCATTCTGAAAAAAAAAAAATACATGTAATTTATTCTAAATGCAACAAAACTGTGGCTTTGAGTGCATCCCCCCACCTCAGTCTGCGGGCATGAGCTGGGTGATGTGGTGGGATAGGGTTGGTTCTGAGATGGAATGAGGTGGGTGCTGGGGTGGGATGAGGATGGTTTAGTGATGGAATGAGGTGGATGTTGCGATGGGATGAGTTGGAGCTCTCATGGAATGAGGTGGGTGCTGTGATAGGATGAGATGGGAGCTGGGATGGGAGGAGATGATGCTGAGATGGGATGAGGTGGAGCTGTGATGGGATGAGATGGAGCTGTGATGGGATGAGGTGATGCTGTGACGGGATGAGGTGATGCTGAGATGGGATGAGATGAGTGCTGTGATGGGATGAAGTGGGAGCTGTTGGGTACAGAGGGATTTATCTGTGGCTCAGACACCCGGATGGTGACACTCTCACCATCTCCTCTGCAGAGCTGCCACCCTGTCATTCCTAGCCCTTCTCTTCCCTGGGGGCTGTGAGGTCCTTTTGTACCCGTGGTTGCACATCCTGGGTTATCTCAGGACACGGGGTGCAGGGAGCAGCAGGTTTGATGACAGCAGGGACACGCATGGAAAGGCTGTGGTGCAAACAGTTGGAAACTGTTAACTAGCAGTGATGCCTTTGCCAGGAGGGAAGAAAAGAGTGTAAATTCACTTTGTTTTGATATTCAAATACTCCTTTCCATGTATGTGCTAATGGGTACACTGGTGTTATGGCATTATTAGAACAAAATATTCAGACGATTCCTAACAGAATTTGTGTTTCACAAGCTACACGGAAATGTTGGCTTGGAAACCAGAGTAGTGTTAGGAGACTGTTTCTCTCAGGGGGTAATAATTGGCGTGAGCTGCTCTGCAGGGTTGGGGTTTGGAGTGTGGAATCCAGGAGACTTCTCCCAGACAGGGCTCCAGAAATCCCTGCCAGACAAAATCCCCCTCCCCACCATAAAAGGAGCACCCTAAATAAAGCCCAGGAGGAGCCTCCAGCCCCTCCCGCCCTGTATCCCTCTTCCTTATGAGCTTCCCAGCTTTGTGGGATGTGAAAGGCTGTTTTGAAAGGACAGCTCTGCTTCTGCTCTGTAATGGCACAGCTGAACCCTGGTCAGCATTCCCCCAGCTCTCCTCTGGCTCCATCGGCTCCGTGCCTGGGTTCCTCAGCTGAGACTGGGATGAGGCTCTTAGCTCTTCGTTCCCACTGAAATGAGCAGCAAATCAATGCTGGCCTAATAAAAGATGATTGGGAATTGCTAATAGGAGTGTGGGAGGGCAGCCCTGCCTCCCAGAGCCAAAATGAGTATGGATTTTCTTGTGCCAGGGACTGTAAATGCTTCTGAATTCCCCAGGGAGCCCTGGATGCTCACCCTCTCCTTTCACCCTCATCATTCTCCTGCAGCCTTAAAAAAGGAGCCTGGTAAAGGCAATTAGCTAGGTTAATTAGCTGGAGGTGGCAGGGAGGGCTCAGTCTGGGTGGGATGGAGTGAGCTGGGACAGGGTGTGTGGTGGGGGAGAAGAGCCCCTCAGCCAAGGGCAGGCTTAGATTGGATATTGGGAAGAAACTCCTTATTGTGAGTGTGGTGAGATCTTGGCACAGCTTCCCAGAGAAGCTGTGGCTGCCCCATCCCTGGAAGTGTTCAAGGCCATGTTGGACAGGGCTTGGAGCAACCTGGCATGGTGGAAGGTGCCCACGGTGGGGGATTGGAACAGGATGATCCTTAAGATCTCTTTTAACCCAAACCATTCTGGGATTCTGGGTAAGATCATCTGCCCTGCTCCTGCCCTGCTCAGAGTTTGGTGCCCATCCCACAATATTGGTGCAGGGGCAGGAAGGGGACAAATGAGGTCAGGAAAGGGAGCATGGTCTGGAAAGGCTCTCACTGCCTTGATGCTGGGCTTCAATTCCAGCTCCTGATTGCTGCTCTCTCCAGGCTTGCCTTATTTACGGACTCACATCTCCCCCACTCTTCTCCCTGCACAGTCCCAGCACCCCACAGGCTCCCCATCACCGATAGATCAGCACTGATAAACTCCCTGCTCTGCTCTGCATTCGGCAGCCAAACCCCTCCTGCCCTTCACGTTGGTGCTGCTGGGGGATGATGTATGAAATCCAAGTCGGTTTGATTCATACGAGTTGTGTTCACCTTGCAGAACAGGCTGTCACCAAAAATAATAAACCTCCTTGTTTTAATGCCTGGAGAGGCTGTTGGACGAGCAGCAGGACAGGTTTAGATCCTCTTCCAAGGAAAAGGACGCTTTTGAGAAAGACGGATTGCAAGCCACGGGATGGCTGCACAAATGGTAAATAATAATTAGAGCCGTGTCTGGAGGCTGCGTGGGGAGCAGGGACCTGTCAGGCTTTGTGTGCCACTGACACTCTGGGCAGGACAATTCCTGACCCACAGCCCAGAAGGTCTAAATGATTTTGCCAAGAGCAGGGGGTTGGCAGCAAGGGGTGAAGTGTCCCTTGTCACCCAGGAGAGAGGTGGCACGGCCCTGAGTGCTGCAGCTGCTGGTTCGTGCAGGGATGGTGACCAGGGTGGCTGCAGTTTATCATCCCTTACATCCAAGAGGGCTTTACCAGGAGAGTCAAAACCCTGCCGGACATCTCTTTGCCCCTTGATTTATAGAGTTCATCGCTTGAATTTTTATCATGCCACAGCACAGCCCTTCCTTGGGCTCATACCAACGTCCAGGAGGCATTTTCTTTGGAGTAAATGCATCAGCACAGTATCCAGTGAGGTTTTATCCTTATCTCTCTCCATTTTGGGCAGCAACTCAGATTTTGATGCCTGAATTTGCCTAGCATCACACCTACCAGGTGCATCTTTGTCCTTCTCCCTTTGAATGCTCTGCTGTCTCCTGCCTTGGGATCTGATTCCCTGTCCTCCTCCATGTCCTGGAGTAGCCGACACAGCACACAGCATTGAGGCAAAAAAGTATTAATGGGGAGAAAAGTTAACCACGTTTATTGAACTGCAAAAAAGGTTGTTTTTATATCCCTTTATTGGAATATAAAGACAGCTTTTATAACCTTTAAAAGGGGCATAAAAGCAGCTTGGAGACCAGAAAGCTCGCTCCAGTGGAAGGCAGGGAAAGGGAAGGGACGGGAGGAGGGCAAACACCTGCCATGTTCTGCTGTGGGGTGTAGCCAGGGGTTGGATGGAGCTGCTGGGACCACAGGTCCGAGGTGGTTGTGGTGTCACCTCTCTCAGGGAGGTTTGGAGCCCTCGCTGCTGTTCACAGCCCTGGCGCTGGTCTGGACGTGAATTCTTCCCCTACACAAGTGCAGAGCCTTCCCAGGAGGGGAAGGTGTTGGACTTAATGAACTCACCTCTTCCTTTTCACTTTTCTCCATGGTCTTCCATGAATAAACACTGCTTTGGCTTCTTTCCTCCTGGAATGAGGGAGGAGGGAATCTGTAGAGGTCTGGCCTTGAGGCTGGAAGGAAAGTTTGCTCTGGGACTGCTCCAGCCTCTCCTGTGACATCCAACCCCTCTGGTGGGACCGTGGGGCTTCAGGGTGGGCCAGCTCCCAACCCTGGTGGCCTGGGAAGTGTTGGTTAATTTGGGATCTGGGACTGCACACTCATGGATGGATTATCCTCTGTCCCCCTGATGCCTGCAGCATTTTGGGAAAAGCACAATCCCTGCTGCAATCCCTCTCCTCCACGGTTTGGGATTCTCTGCCTCCTTGCCCATCCAAATCGGCAGGTCCAGCTGCTGGTTGGGATGTGGTTGAGAGCAGTATTGTTGCCTAAAGCAAAGGAAAGAAAACTTTGCAGCGGGATTAGAATAGTAACATAAAAAGCACGTCCTTTATTGAAAGCTTTCAAGGTGCATTATGTGGCTCTATGCACAATTGGTATTGGGGTTCTACAGTTTTTATAAGTTTAACAAATTAACGTATCAATCAAATATTGTCCAGTTAAAAGAGCATTCAATTAGGTCATCCAGCCCCTGGGTTCTGCCCCACTGACATCAGTCCGGGGGCTTCTTTGCCTTATTTCTTGTTCTGTCTTCTCAGATTCTGGTTACAAAACCAAAATGTTCTTTCCTTGGCAGTTGGACCAAACAATATTTCAGGAAACTGTTAGAAGGTCAGCTTATGGTTCTAAAATCTAAGAGAAAGGGTAGGAAAAGTACTGACAGTAGTCTACAGAGCTATGAATAGGTGAAAAATGTATAAAAAGCAAAAGTCTTAAGGCATCAGTATCTTCAAATCAAGGAGGAAGCTCCTTCCACCTCTTCCAGAACTCCTGGACAGCGTTCCGAAAGCATTTGGCATTGCAGGTGATTAGAGCCCAACCACCTCGCGCTGGCACACTCCTCCCAGGATGGAGCTGGATTTTCTTCATCCGGCAGGGCAGATGTGCCTTTTCCTTTCCCTTGTTCCCACAGCGGTGGCTCTGACGCGACATTAAAAGAGGAGAGTGACCTTTACACCGGTCTGCAGCTCCGGGGAGGGGAGAGCTGAGCCCTGTCTGCAGCACGGCACCGTTGGAATACGGATAGGTCACGGGGCTCCCTCATCCCCACGCCATCTCCCAAATAATCAGCTTCCCCAGATAATGTTGTAGGGCTGCAAAGAGGACGGGAGCAGGAGCAGCTGCTTCTAATTTCACTTCATGGGGAGGGAGGCGATGCTGAGAGCACCCCGCATTCTCGGCACATATTTTTCATCATTATAGGCAGAAATGCCAGAGCGGTGACAGATATTAATGCAGTTCACACCGGGAGAAAATCTTCTTTCCATCAGGCTCCATGTGCAGCAAGAGGGCAGTGCCATTTGCAGCCCTAGGGAGGATGTGTTTGAAAGGTGATGTGTTTTTTACCTGGGAAGTTTTATTCCAAGCCAAAGTTCTGTTGGGAGAAAGAGCACCTGAAACAATCCCACTGGGGGCCACGGGATCGCTCTTCTTGGACCTGGGTGAAGGTGCATTTGGAGCAGTGCTGGGAATTAATCTGGAGTTTGGTGTAACTCAGATTCCCCTCCACAGGCTCTGTCGTGGCTGTGTATCACCACGGGGGTCTCATTGTTCCATGGGGCGGTTTGGCTGACCTGGGGTCCCATCCTGCCCCGACCCACAATGATTCTGTGAGGTTTTCAGACTTATCCCACAGAGAACTGCACCTCCTTGCACCCCTCAGCCTCCTTTTATTTGCTTATCCCACTAAATATTCATCAGTAACATTTAAGACAAAGGAAAGAGATAATTACAAGGGGAGAGTTTTTTTGCAGTATTAAAGGTTAACAGAATTCTTGGCATTTGTGCCTTGTCGATCTCCATGTAATTATGCTCATTTCCCAGAATTCAGAGGCGACTGTGCCTGTTAACGCTCAAAGATGGTACCCCGGGAATTAAATTTATGAGATCATTTCTCAAAATCTTCAGATTCAAACCAAGCATCTTGCTTAATGGCATGACTATTATTAATATTATTCTTGGACGCAGAGAGCCGTGAGGGTCAGAGGACCAGTGGCAAAACTCAAATTGATACAGGCAGACAGTGGCGAGCCCGGATTTTTTCACAAGGAATATACTCAAGCAATTTGGCAACTTCAGGGAAGCAGGTTGGCTAAAGTTGTATGCTGGTTTGAGGTGAAAATGGGAAAAAAGCCATTTTTGGCTGTGGCTGCTGGGGAGTAAGAAAGGAAAGCTTGGTTTGGAGGTGACTGATCCCAGTCTGGAGGCAGATGCAGGCAATAGGGAAATCAGTGGCTGATTTCCAAGCATGCAGAACACCTGGCAGTGGGCTGGGCTTTCACCCAGCACAGCTGAGCACACTCAGTGCTTTTAAAAGAGGGATTTTTAGGGGCTTTGCTCTTAATGTTTGCTATTTATTGCACATGACAGTCTAAAGGGAGATCTCTGCTCCTCCCCTTGTGCCTCCTCTGCCTGATTTATAGGGAATGAGCAGCTTTCTGTTAGGAAAGGGTTTGGGGGGAGAACTGAGGTGGAGGAGGGATGAATGTGGTGGTGGGCCAGCACCAGCCAGGCTTTTTGCTGCTCCCTGCAGTTTAGGATGTGTGTGATATCCAGATGGGCTGGGCAAAGCTTGGCTCAGTGTGTTTTCCTTGGGACCATCCCAGGAGAAGGCACAGCAGCTCTTGGAGCTGCTTTACCAGAGAGTTATCCAGCACACAGCCCCCAAACTTCAGGCAGAGCCTCAGGGGCGTAGAGCCTTGTGTTTTCACATTTAGGGGAGCTGTGCTGGAGCTCCAAACACCCCTGGTGAGACCTGAGGAGTGTCTGGCTTTGCTTTTCAGCTTATTCAGCTTTTTCCCTTTCCACTTACTGCGGGGATTGAGTTGTAGAGCTCTGGGTTAATGTCACACACTTATCAAATGCTATTAGGTGGATAATGGCATGGCTTTATCCCACGTCATCACTGTCCCTGGCACCTGATCCATACTGATCAAACACTGCTGAGGATGCAGAGTGTGTATAAGGGAAGTGTTTTGGGGTGTTCATACTGCAACATAACCCCACAATGAAGCCATGAGAAACAGATTTATGTAAAATCAATATTGATTAGTACCAAGGATCAATCTTAGTTCATAATTCTCACTATGCCAGTGTGGCTTGGTAGCTCTTTGATCATTTTTAACTCTCTGCATAGATGTTCAGTGTTGAGTCTGGACCTGCAGAGGTGTCACTTCATAAATACATGTGCATGGTTGGGGTGATCCAAAAGGCCCAGACACTGAGGACTGTGGGAGAAAGGAGGGATTTCCTAAGGGAAAAGCCAGGCCTTGGGGTCTGCTGTGCATCCTCCTGATTTTATGTCCAAGCTGCAGCACTGCCTGCCCCACCTGGAGTGTACAAAGGATCCCAGGCTGGTTTGGCTTGGAAGGGACTTCAAAGCTCACCTCATTCCACCTCCTGCCATGGACAGGGACACCTTCCACTGGACCAGGTTGCTCCAAGCCCTGTCCAAACTGGCCTTGAGCACTTCCAGGGATGAGATGTTGAGCATCCTGCAGGATGCTGCTGTGCATTAGGGCTGGCAGTGCTGTGTGGGAAATTTTGGCTTTCCATTTCCTCTGGGGGTACATTCCAGGTTAGCTCGTGAGGTGGTGTAGGGAGATTAATCCTGTGCTGGGTTTGCAGCACCAGTCTGGGGCAGAGTTATGCCCTTTTCCAGGGCACCTGGTGCTCCAGCCCCTTGGCTGAGGCTTTGCAGCTCAGCCGGGGGTGCCCTGGAAGGAGTTAACTCGTGCTCGAAAATTCCAAAGTCCCTGAGCACGATGAGAGCAAGCGACAAACCCGAGCTCGACCGTTTTTTAAAGGGCAAACAAAATGTTCCTTTTTTTACTGCGAGCAGCTTGGTGCAAAGTGCAGGCAGAGCAGGGCAGCGTGGCTTTAGGGGAAGGCTCCCAAAAGCACATTTTATTGAAATTTAATAGGGTGGTTACTGTAAGTTTATCTAAACTGCAGTTAAATATTAACAGCATCTCTAGCAGGGATTAATGGGGTCTCCTGCGTTGTTTTTAAACACTGTGGAGAGGGTGCTGGGAGTCTCTGCCTGCCTCCAGGACTGAGGGCTGAGCGCCCATGAGGATGCTGCTTGCATTCCAAAATCTGCCCTAGAAAGAGTCCTGAACAGGCAATTTCTCCAGCTGGGAGTGGGAATGCCTTTGGGGCGAGAAGGGCTCAAAACGGCTCCGGCCAAGTAAGGCTCCCAATCATTGTTTCTTAATTGGGGCCACCGTTAACGAGGGGATAAATGAGTCAGTGAGCGGAGCTGGAGCCCGCGTCCTTTGTGGCTGCGGTGAATGGTTGTAGACGTGGAGGGCTCCGCAGTTATTCAGGAAAAGCTTCCCCGGACTCGTGTGTCATTCACCTGACTAATGCCGAGAAAATTAAGCACTTTTTGTGCAACTCGGAGCTTATTGCAGGATAATGTGGTATGCGATAGCACGGCTGGGGTTATAAAATGATGTTTTCATTTGGAAGGAACAAGAATGTCTCGAGCATAAATTATGTTTCTGATCATATTTGGCCATTTCAGATTAAAAATAAATTTCCACTTTGGGGCTATAGATTGCCATCTATCAGCTCCCTGAAAAGAGAAAAAAGGAATTAAAAGAAAAATCTGGCTGTACAAATTGCCTTGCTATGACCTACTTATTGAAAGTAGTTTTTTGTTCTCCAGGAATGAAATCCATTGGTGTGGGGAGGTGTAGGATTCTATGGATATAGGTCTGCAGGACGGTATAGAGGCAAGGGTGGATGGGGGGAATCTTTAACTTGGACCTGCAAGAAAGTACATTTAAAATAGGGGACAGAGTTATGCTGTATGCTTCGGAGGAAGCAGGAAAAATGCAGCAATGGTGGTGTTTGCCTTGATAGAGGAACTCGAACTGCACATTTGCATCTGATTATCGGCCATCGGGACCCCTCAGATCTGCAGATTAGCTGCTCAGGGCTTGATTTTGCAGGAAAAGCCCGAGGCTGGGGCAGTATTTGCTGGAAGGGTCCTTGCAGCAAGCCAAATGCCATGATTGTTCCCTGTGGGACATTTTTGGGACTGCTTTGCTCCCTGCTCTGCCTGCAGGCCTCCCCAGCTATCGATAGAGATGCTCCTTTGGGAAGCAAACCCTCAGGCTCTTGCTCCTTTTGACCCCTTCTCCATCCATGCTTTCAGCATCCTCCCCTCCAGCTGCCATCTCCCTCGGGGAAAATCCTTCCCCTGGCTCCATCCTTGCTCCATCGCTTCCCACCCAGTCCAGCCCTTGCTGCTCCTGCTGCCCTGTTTGTGGTCTCTGCCAGGAGAGGGGAGCCTTTAGCCTTGCTGGAAAGGAGAGGAGATGGATACGGAGATAAATTTATACCTCGAGTGTGCTGTGCTTTGGTCGTTCTGTTTGTCTCCTGCCTGTTGCTTGTAATGAAAAAAAAAGAAAAAAAAAAAAAAAAAAAAAAAAAAAAAAAAAAGGACTTTTTACCTAAGTAGGAAGAAAGGGAAGAAGCTGAAAGCGAGAGGCTGTTTGGTGCTCAGATGGGCTCAGCCCGTGAGCAGCAAACTCTGCTGCTGCTGTGGTCAAAACCCAATGAAGGAAAAAAGACTCTCTCATCCCCAGAGGAGGCTACAAAGCTCTCTTTCTCTCGCTGCTGAACCTTCACAGCTGGACTCAGTTGCTGGCTCCTCTGCTGCTGGAGCAACTGAATTATTTAAAGGAACCTTGATTTGGTTTTCTCTTTGCTGTTTTCCCGCGTTGTGTTTATTGTCTATAGATATTTTTATAGTCCGAAGCAATTACAGCTGTCAGAAAAGAGACGAGCTGTGACAGGCTGATTTATATGTACATTGTATGTATGCAAGAGAGGGAGGGAGACCAGGGATTCTGCCGGGCTTTAGTATGCAGGAGCATATTGGATGTAAATTCCTTGGGATTTTCAAACAATGCTGCTGATGATCTCCTAGCAGTGGGCCAAATTCAGCCCTGGCAAGGGCCGAAACCGCTCTGCAGGTCACGTTTTACCCCAGCCTCACACACTTTCAGTGCAGGGAGGTGTTTTTTTCGTGTAATTTAAGATGCTCCTGGCAATCCGGGACTGAATTCCGTGTTAAAAGGTTAACTGGCTGTGGTTATTGGAATCCCTCTGGTTTTGCTGACACAAGCGTTGGTCTCTGCCCATTCAAAGGAGCGGCCCCACAAAGAGCAAGCTCTCGTGTGATGGTCCTGCAGGTATCCCAGCGGGGTCCCCATCCTGCCAGGGTGTGCTTGGATGCTGCAGCAATCAGCAGGAGCGGTGTATTTTATTCTTTGCTGAATTGTACACCCCGGTGCAGTCACACAACCCTGGACAGACACTTTCCCCCTGCCTCTGATTGTCTCTCTTTATGCAGTGAGGTATCAGAGACCCCTCCCATGTAATCTCTGGCCCCAAAGGACCCGCTGAATGCAGCGTTCACCCCTCCCCTGCCAGTTCAGACAGCGGAGTTCACTGCAGGGATTGAAGTCCTTCTGCCAAGAGCTGGGGAAAGCTGTTGTTTCCTCTGGGAAAACACAGGATTCGAGGCAGCACGTCCCACCAGCGCTAAATTCAAGGAGCAGAGAACCTTCAGACAAGGAAAAAGTAGGGAGACTTGCAGAGCAATCCCCTTCTCGTATGACCAGCCAGCGTGCACAATAATAATAAAGCTTTATTTGATGGAGTGTTTCCTCTGCCCGGCACAGCTCATAATGTTTTAGAGATTAAATAGCACAGTTAGTGAATTAAGCAGTAGTTTACAGGGGATTCGGAGACTCCAGGGATTAGTAACGGGCTATGGATCCTTTCACATCTAGGTCACCGGTTTGAATCCAGCTCAGGTTGCCAGCGAACTCAGAAACAACAAAAAAAAAAACCCCACCACATATTGGTGCCGTGTAAAAGCTGCCGAGCACACGGTGAGGGAATGGAGGGAGGATTTTTGGACAAGGCAAAGCAGAGAAGTCACTGAGGACAGGAAGTGGGGCAGACCTGGTTTCCCCCAAGGCCAGGCTGCTGCAGTTGAGGGGGTTTTAGGGGTGCAGGACCCCAAAAGCCGTGATTTGACTGCTGCCTCCAGGACTCTCTGCTCCGAGGATGCTCCCCGGCACCTTTTCACCAGCATGGAACTGTGCCTGGAAATATTAATGTGTTTAGCCACTAGCGGAGGGAAGGAGGAATTACTCGGCATAAGCAAATGTGATATTTGTTAAATTATGAGCTGATAAAAAGTACGCGGGGACCGTGCTTGCGGATGGGGAGGAATTTGCCACTTAAGCTCACGCTGTGTCTGTGAGGTGCAGGGCACCAGGAGGACACGCTCCTGCCTCTCCTCATCATCACCTGGCTGGGGGGCAAGGGGGGATATTACCCGTGCCTCAGTTTCCCCTCCTGCACAGTGACTTTGGCGCCTGGGATGGGGAAGGTGCAGAGGTAGAGGAGGGCAAAGGGGACAGTAGCGCGGTGCTGGCTGCGGGACGCAGGTAAGCGGGGGGGAGTGAGAGGAAAAAGGAAAAGAGGGGGGTCTTGACATCCCCCCGAAGAGCGCGGCGCGGCGGGGGTTAATGTGCGTGTCCTCCTGCGCATCCCGCCCCGCTGCCTCCCGCCCGCCCGTGTGCGGGGCTCGGGCCGTGCGGGAGCCGAGGCGCCGGGCAGCGCTGGAGCCGCTGCCATGACA
>VZRZ01006345.1:1206139-1253192 GCA_013398175.1 Climacteris rufus | reverse complement strand
CCGCGCCCCCCCCGCCCGCCGCTGAGGCCAGCCAGGGGCTCCGGCAGCCCGACATCCCCGCATTCTGCATCCCGCCGTCCTCTCATCCCCATCCTGCAGCCCGGCATCCTGCATCCCGCCTGGACCAGCCCCCCGGCAGCGGGGCGGGAGGAGAGGAGCTGCAGGGCATCCCGAAGGCTTTTGCCCGCTGTGCCTTCTTGCGCCTGGACACCTTTGCTAGCTCGCCTCGGGGGAGTTTTTTGGGGTTTTTACTGGTTTTTGGACTGCCCCCGCCTCGGGACAAGCGTGCGGGAGTGGGGTACAGCCGGGCCCCCCCGGCGCCTCCTCGCCCAAGTGAGCCTCGGACTGCTGCCCGAAGAACCGGCTCGCCCAGCACCTTTGCCACTTCTCCTCCTCCTCTTCCTCCTCCTCCCCCCGGCCCTCCCGTCCTCCTCCCTCGCCCGAGGACAGCGGGACTCCCTCCGATGCCGCTCGGCAGGCTCAGCGCTCGCAGCCAGCCTTGCCGGGGGCTCTCCTGATCTCCGTGGAGCTCCGCAGCGCTCGCCCCGGTGGTTTTGCTCCCCCCCATCCCTCCTCTCCACCCACCCCTTCCCCCTTTTCGCCTTGTCGGGTGTGTTTTTTGCCTGTTGGAAAAGTCCCCGCTGCCCAGGATGGGGGTCGGTGGGTGCTTGGCCCTGCCCTGGAGGTGCCTGGTCGTCCTCTGTCTCAGGCTGCTCTTCCTTGTGCCCGCAGGAGTGCCCGTGCGCAGCGGAGATGCCACCTTCCCCAAAGCCATGGACAACGTGACAGTGCGGCAAGGGGAGAGCGCCACGCTCAGGTAGGAGCAGCTGGACTTGGCCTGGGGGGCTCGGGGGGTCCTGGTGGCGTGGTGGCTTTGGGGACGTGACTGAGTTTCCCCGCGGGGATGCGCCGTGTCGGCTGGCGGTGTAGGATGGCACCGGGCTGTGGGATCGGAGTGCCGGGGGACTGGGCTTGGGCTCAGTCCCCCCAGGTGTCTCCGGGAAAGTTCCTGGGGGATGAAAAAAAGGGGAGTGTGATTCCCTTTTCATCCCCTGCCCCACAGCAGTACGAGGCAGGGGCTCAATTCCTGCTGTCGGTGCCATGGCTCGGGCGCTTCGGCTGCGTTCGGTGCAGATAAATCCTGCTCTGCTCCTGGAGTGCAGTGCCCGAGGTGTCTCCAACCCTGCCAGACCACCCCAGTCTGGGGAGAGGGGGAGTTGTTGACCCCCTGCTGTGGTTTTGTGCTTTTTGTTCATGTTCAGACCGGCTGGAATAGGGAAGCGCTGGACAGGGCTGGCTCTGGGCAGGTGGATGCTCTGCTCCTCAAAAATCCCCTTGCTCCGAGCAGGGGTTGCTGCTCCTGCCGGCATTACCTCCTTGGGGAAGGGGGTGGGGGGCTGTGCATTGCACCAGGGTCCTGTCCCCTGCAGCAGCGACCCGAGGGGTTCAGGGCGTGCCAAGGAATCTGTAATTTTGCTCAGCGTAACTTCTGGGACATCTCATGCCCAGACACTTCTCCCTGTCCTCGCAGCAGATGGGCGCAGTCATCCCAGAGGATGTTTGATGGGGACATTAAAAATCAAAAGCCAGGTTTTAATTGCAGCACTGGGAAGCGGCGCTTGCAACTCCGGCATGCTCGGGGAGTGACTTTCCTCCTCTGGAGCATTGCATAGGTGACAGCAACATCTGCGGGGCCAGCTGGGTGTGTGCGGTGACACCGCACTCCTGCTTTACGCCAGCCAGCAGAGAGGGGCCAAGCCAGGGCGGAAAAGGAGCCTCAGGAGGAATTTCAGCAGGAATTTTCCTGCAGCGCAGTTGTTTGCTGTCAAATTTTGTGTCCCCCTGCACCCCTTGCGTGTTCCCAGGAGGGTGGGAGCTCTGTTGTGGCCGTTCCTCTGGATTTGTCTTGTGTCATGGCATGACTGGGCAAAGAGGCTGGAAAACGGGTGGCCAAGGGTGGAGGACGGAGTGTCTCGCTTAGGAATTTGCCTCGCTGAGCTTGGCTTAAAAAAGTAGTAGCTCCTTTTCTTTTCCTGAATTGCTGCGTTCTTCCAAGTGCCAAAAATCCTACAGATCCTGCCAGGGGGGTATCAAAGAGGGAGGGGTTTGGGTTACTGGGGGTCTGGGCAGTGAAACACAGCGGGGTGGCAGCAGCAGGGTGGGTGTTCTCCAAACTTACTGGAGGAGGCTCTGGTGGGGGCCTGCACAGGGTTCCAGGTACAGCTCGAGGATCTTGATCCACACCAGGGATTGAGGTGCTCTGCCCTGGCACTGGGTGGTCGCCCGGTGTTGGAGGAGAACAAAGGGAAGCTTGGGTGAGTCAGCAGGAGGGGTTCTTTCCTTCTGTCAGGGAGGCTTTGTGGGAAGGGGGACAAATGCTGCTCCTGCGAGGTGGCTCTGGGGAGGGAGGGAGGACAGCGCTGTCTCATCATCCCAGAGCTGCCGTAGGCGCATCCCAGTCGAGCTGGGAGCTGGTCTGGTGGCAAGGGATGTCCGTGTCCCTTGGCAGGTGCCTCATCAATACAGATGTGCCCCAGGAGAAGGGCATGTGGGTTTTGGGACATGCAGGCAGTGTGGATGCCGTTCCCACCGTGCAGATCATCTTCCTGCTGTCCTGCCCCTGGAGCAGGCATTGCTCTCAGAAATTGATGGTTGCTGTTGCCACTGGCTCGGTGCTCTGTGTTGGTGACAGAGAGGTGGAGGAGTGTGTGTTTTCCCTTGGCATTTTGAGGTGTTTTCCTGCTGGTCTGAGGTGGGAGCAGTTGGCCCAGCAGGGCAACGGGACATTGCTGCATCCCCAGTCAGTCCCAGTTGTGCTGCGCCGTGGCAGGAGCTGGGAGGAGAAGAGCATGTGAAAACCAGAGGAAATCAGGGAAGCATGAATCTTCCTGCCTGCTCCCCTCCCAGCCCGGCGTGCCCATCGATCTGTTGTGGAGAGTTAACTTGTGCAGAATAGCAATGCTGCTACAAAGGCTTTGGCAGACCCCAGTGATGCTCCCGGCCACCTCCTGCCCAGCCCTGCATGGGTGGCAGTCAGGGAAGGAAAAAAAAAATTCAGGTCTAATCCAATCCCACTCATTTCCATGCAAGGTGGGAGGACATGGAATTGCAGCCAAGGATTTGGAAGGAGAGATGTTTCTAGAGATCCCTTCTTGGTGTTTCACAGATGCCAAAAGGGAAGAGCAAAGCTGAAAACTCGGCAGCAGAAGTAGTTTCTCTGGAGCACTTTGAAAGTCCTGTGCCCCCCTCTTCCCAAGGGAGAGGGTTTGGCTGTTGGAAATAGGTTATTTTATTGGGGTGGCGGGTGCTGAGGAGCCCGAGCTGCTGTCAAGCAGCAGTGCCCTGCCAAGAGGCTCTTTTCAGCTCTGTCCCTCCAAGCGAGCGAATTCAGTGCTGGGAAAAAAGGGTGGATTGAAGACAGCAAGGAGATTTCTCTGTTGTAAAGGGCACAGGCTTTGCTGTGTACAATCTGCTGTAGGGAATCAGTTTAGGACCAGAGACACTGGAGATGTTCAAATATTTCCTTCTGTCTCATGATGTTTCTGCTGGAGGGTACAGACATGTCGTGGGTACCAGCACTTTACATCACTGCATTAAATTTAAATCAAGCTTTACATGTTGGGTTAGAGCTACTATCTGGGATAGGAGGGGTAGGATTTACTCCTGGATGCAGCAAAACCAGCAGGAATAGGGAAAAGATTTGAGGGTGTTGTCTCCAACAGTTTAGTGTTTTTACTGATGGATGCCTTGGTCCTGGCCTTGGGGTCACACCGAGGGATTGTGTGCAAGTGAAGGTGGCAGCTTTCTGTCCTGCTGGATCTGCCAAGGTCCCATTGTGAGGATGGGGCTGATCTTCACCCCTCCTACCATGTGCAGACAACATCTGCCCTCACCAGTAGCAAGTGATTCATGCTGGAGAGGACCCATCCTGAACTTCCATCCAGTGCTTGAACCGAGTCCAGGCACTGCTGAGACCTTTGGAGCAGCCCTCTCGGCACCAAAACAAACGGCTTGATTATGATTTCACTTTAATTGGCATCAGTCAGTGCTTTCCACGGCGAGGCTCTGACGTTCCCACCAGCAGCACAGGCGCCTGCATGGTGTCCCCCTGAGCCCGCCTGTGCCACAGGCTCCTCTCTCCATCTCCTCTGGTTTCCTTGGCAGGGTGATGCAATGCCTTCATTTGTTCTCCTCTTTGATTCCAACACTAAAAGTCAAATCTGAGTTAAACATGAGGCAAAGCTTTTTTTTAACCCTGATGTTTCCCATGGTTTCCACTCAGGCTTTGAAAAGGGCTGTGAGCTTTGCCACTGAACTCTGCCGTGGTTTACCTAAGCCTGTTTTGCAAATTTATTTGGCCCCCATTGTGTGCTTGAAATAATTTTGGAGAAATGATAACTTGGCTGTGAAACAAAACAAAATCAAGCATGTTTGTTTGATGGGTGCAAACAGAAAGTGCTTGTTTGCTAAGCAGAAAAGACTATTTTTCAGAGATGGGTCTATTTTCTGCGACTCTTTTCTGCCCCATCTTTCCCTCTTTATTCCCAGGGTTTGGCCTTGTTGTGATTTTATTGTGTGATAGAAAACGAGGGATGGTCTCCAATGGGTGAATGTGGTGTGTTCCAGCTCCATGGTCCTGGGAGAGCCTCTGTGTCTCCCCCAGTGCTGCTCCTGCCAGGGTTTGAGTGAGGGTGATTCTCTGCTGAGGTTTTGGGCAGCTGCCTTTGTGGTTTGCAGTCGTTGAGTGCAGAAATCCTGCAGGGGGAGGAGAGCGGGGGAACCCATTCCAGGCTCTCCGTCCCTGGGAAAGCTGTGCCTGTAGCCTTGGCTGAGTCATGGGGGGCTCAGGAGGGGCTCACAGGGCACTGCCCAGCGCTGGGCTGGGCTCCTGGTGTGAGTAACAAAGGCCAGACAGTTGAGGATGATGATGAAAGGGTCAGCCCTGATTGCTGAACCTCCTTTTGTGTCTGCACAGCTCTGTGTCCATTTTGCTCCAGGGTCCCACTCCCCCTCTGAGCTGCAATAACCCCACTGAAGGAGTGTTGCTTGTCCACCCTGTCCCACCCACCAGCTGAGAACAACCCAAGTTGTGTATTCCCATCTCCTGCCCTTCCCAGCCAACTCCCCCTTCCTTGCACAACCACCACATTCCTTATAGCTGGATCAGTGCTCATCTGCCTCTCCAGGGCTTGGACCTGTAGCACTCTGCTCCCAGGGAAAAGTCATCCCATTCCAGTGGTCTCCAAGCCTGGTACTTGGTAGTTTTATCAGCTACAATTATTTCTTTCAGAGACTGAAGCTCCTGATTGCTTCCCTGCCCACTTCCCAACTCCCTGCCTTCTTCCCAAGCTCAGACTGGGGGAATATAGCTCTGGCTTGCAGGCTGCAGAGGCCAAGGTGTAATACCTTTGCTTTTCTCAGATCCTGGGCAGTGAAGGAATTCTGTGCACCTGGGATGGGCTGGGAGCAGCCTCCAGCTGTCCTGTGGGGATGGGGTGAGGATGGAGCTAAGCTGCTCACTCATGTCTTAACAACCCAAGTTTATTCTCCTGACTTCTCCAGTAACCAGCACCTTTGCCCTTCTTCTTCAAACCTCTCTCCTCTTCATCCTGAGGTTTAGGGAATAAATTTAGGGGTGTGGTGTATTAATTATTATTTAGGGGTGTGGTGTATTAATACCTCCTGTATTAAGGTGAAGAAGGGGCAGAGTGTGTTCTCCTGCATCCCTTATAGTGCCACTTCACCCCTGCCTCTCTCCTCTTCCCACTGCTGCTGGGTCCTCCTTTCTTGTCAGGGTTTTCTCCCCGCATTCCTGCCAGGAGCCTCATGTACAGCGCTCGCTGTGGTTTGCAGCTCAGAGCCGATTGCTTTGCTGGCGATGGCACGATTTTGAAAGAGGAGTTTATTACTAAAGTGACATGTCAGCAAATCTCTGCCACCTCTCTCCCATCTCGGAGATGGAATCAGCTTAAAGTGGTGAAAAAAATTTGTCATATGCATGGATTATTCTCTTTTTTTTTTTTTTTTTTTTTTTTTCCTGAGTGCAATTTCCATCTGAGATGAGACAAGCTCCTGATTGCTGTGCCAGAGGAGGGTTTCCCTTTATAGCTTTCCTGGTAGAGCTGCTGCCTCTGGTTCACTGGAGCTGGGGTCTCCTAGGGGACAAGTGTGCTTTCCTGGAGCTGTCAACTCCATCCTGGGTTAAGCACCTCACATCTGGAAAGGCTGAAGTCAAACAGACTTGTACCTTGGGATGGGGAGGAAGGGAGGCCAGAGCAGCCTCACAGGTGGCCTGTGGAGGGTTCCTGGGGTGGTGTTTCTAATAGATAAAGCAGGGTTAGGAAATGGATTTTCAGTTCTCAGCCCTGCCCTCAGCTCCCTGTGTGACGTTAGGTGCCCTCCCAGGTCCTATAAATGTCTTGATTCGTGCACAGCAATTGCAACGCTTCCTCTCTCTGCTCCATGAGTCATCTGCTTGCGTTGCAGTCTCTTTGTGGCAGGACTCATCCCTCTGGGAGGAAAATGCCAAGAGTGTCCTACTGGAGGGCACCAGAGGTGTCCACCCGTGTCCTGCCCTGGCTTGGGGTTTGAAGAGGCAACTGGGAGCATTTTTCAGTTGGATGTGCCAGGGATTTGCCATTTGGGGGGTATGGTTGGGGTACTGCAGAGCTGCTGGATGGATGGGTGTTTAGGTGGGAGCTGAAGCAAAATCAGGGATATTGGGACCAGGGAAAGCAATGCTGCTGTGGGGCTGCTCTCAGCCCCAAACTCTGCCCTGAAACTGTCTCACCATAAGCATGAGCTCATGTAAGCCTTGAACCCAAGCTCTTGTGGGTGCCAGTCCAAGGGATGGAACCTCATGTCTAACCCTTGGCTATCCTCATGTGCTGTCCCAATGCCACCCTGGCAGCATCCTTTGGGCCACGCTGCTGCTGGCATTGCAGTCCTGAACTGGCAGCTCCGTGTGTGTATTAACAGAGGTGGGGTGGAGATGGGAGTCATCTTTATCTTGCCCAAGTCATTGTCACTTCTGTTGGCTTCACTAGAGTTACTCCAATTGATGCTGTTGGAAAAATTCTCCTCTTGATCAGCCAGAATTGTTTTCTTCCCCCCAAAACCTGCCAAAACCTGCCACTTTGATCTCAGACACCCTTATTTTCTGTTAAGAATAAAGAGGAAAAATCAGGAAGGAACTAATCTATGACCACATCAGTGGGAGCCTGGGCTAATAGAAATTGTAATGAGAATCCAAACAGGCAAATGGGGAAAATACAATCCCACCGATGTGATAGAGAGATTTACACCAGCAAAGGGGATGATCCAGTGCTCATTAATGTCACCACGAGTCTTCATCCCGACTGTAATGGACTGGGGATCAGGTTGGAAGACAGCATTTCAGCCTTACTACAATATGCAGACTGCTAACGGGTGATGTGTGGAATAGCAATGTGGAATTCCTTCTCCTTGGGGTTTGCTCCTTGTTGCAAGCGGCACCTTTGCAAAGCAAGCAGGAAACACCTTCTGCTCTCCTTGGGTTTAGTTTTTGGAGGTGCAAGGCTGTGAAAGAGCCAAGTCTGAGGCTCAGGCTTGGCTGTCTGGATGCTGCAGCGTCTGCTGAACCGCCAAGCGTGTCTCCATCATGAGTGTATTAAAAATCCTGGTTTAAATAAGGATTCTTCAGCTGCTGGGGAGTGGTGTTGGCTGTCACCAGCACAGTCACGCTGGGAAGCATCCTTAGTTTGTGTGCAAAGTGAGGAGGCAGATGGGTGGGTATGGGAAAGCTGAAGGCAAGCTTGACTTTGCAGCTGGATTCTCCCCTGGAAAAACCAGCGTGGGAGAGATGGAGACAAGGGGTGGAGAGCTGAGCCTGGTCTGAAGGTGGGGACACCTTTGGGGACAGTGCTGAATAGGAAAGGACACCAAGGGTCAAACAGGAGACGAGCGAGTCCAGCTCTGCATGTCAATGAGGACAGAGTAAATAAGGGATAAAACCACCTTCCAACATGAGCAGCTGGTGAAATATCACAGGATTTTTTTCCCAGAGATGGGAGATTTTGACCGGCTCTGTGCCTGCAACCATAAATGGCTCTGACACCTGTGTCTGTTTTATCAGACACATGCAGAGCCCCGGCCATGATCCAAACATTCATTACTTGGGATTTTTGAGTCTCTTTTTCCCTTCTTTTTTTTTTTTTTTTCATGGTAGGATCATTATTTTCTCAGCTTCATATCCTCAGTTCAGCAAAACCAGTGTGTTTTTCAGCCTCATGGTTTTTACACATCTCTAATAAGAAGCTTGAGAGGAAGCTGTTGAGAAAAGCAAATTCTCAAAGGTATGAAAGGAGAGCAGGGCAGCTCCAGGCTTGGACACTTCCAAATCTAAGGATACTTTAGACCTACAGATAGGCATAGCACTAATATTTGAAGGCATATTTGGGTTCTTACCCTTCAGTCCTCTAAATTCAGTCAATTAGATGTGTAGGGCTTTCTTCCTTCAAATAACCTTCAAAAAACAAGGATAACTTTCATTATCTTGTATCTGTTTTCCTCTCTTACAGTCCAGTAGAAAGCTCTTGGTGAGCTCAGAGGAAGAGTGACCTAGGTGAAAATTCAAATAAGTATTTTCCAAGTCCTTTTGCTTCCACTGCAATACAGCAGGAGCTGGGAGAGCATCTGCTTCTATTTTCATTCAAAAATTTCAGACTTGTTAAATAAGAAAATACCTTTTTTTTTAAACTCAAACCCAGATATTTTTATTAAACAATCAATTTCTTTCTTGCTTACCTTGACTGGAAAGGTTTTGACTTAGAATTCCCTCGTGGGGAGGAGGGCAGGTTTGGGTTTGCTTGGAAAAATAGCATTTCTTTCCTTTTATCTGAGTTTGTGAGTTCAATGAAACATCTTGTCAAATGTTACAGGAAGTTGTCTGATTAAGCTAAAGCAAGATTTTCGGTTTAAAAGTGTTTTATAGGAAATTGTGAGATTCTGATTTCACTCAGTCTCAGAAGGGAAGGATTCTGGACACACAGGATTTCTCTTTAGCAGAAAATAAATCTTTCCCTGCTCACCTCTGAACTGCTATACATCTTGGAGTCAATGTTTCCATCATACTTCATCCCTCCTGTTGTTTTCTACTGTGTGGAGGAGCTGTTCTGCTTTGCATCAGACAAAGTTTATACTGAATGTTGTTTTCCAAGGCCAAATTTTCAGCTGTCCAAGGCACGTCGTGCCCCTGTTTGCTCAGCAAACTTGCACAGTGTGGGAGTCAGGGCAAAATGTGGAGGGAGCAGTTTGGAGGTTCCTCATGGTGTGTGTGCAAGTGATGTGATTTTTAGTCCTCTACAAACACGAGGAGACAAGGTAACTGCTGGCCTTGACTTGTGGAATTAAAGAGCTTTTTCCCTCTTTTGCCTTCTGTGGCAGAACAGGACATGGGGGTTTGTCTCCTTCAAGTAATGGACAATAGGACAAGAGGAAACGGCCTCAGCTTGCACCAGGGGAGGTTTAGGATGGATATCAGGGAACATTTCTACACCAAAAGAGCTGTCAAGCACTGGAATGGGCTGCCCAAGGTGGAGTCACCTTCCCTGGAGGGATTTAAAAGCCCTGTGGATGTGGTACTTGGGGACGTGGGTTAGTGGTGACCTGGGGGAATGGTTGGTCTTGAGGGTCTCATAAGTCTTTTCCAGTCTAAACAATTCTGTGGTCAGAAGGTCAGAATCCCATCTTGAGTTGTTATTGCTTTGTCATGGATGTGGTTGGTCAAGGGAGATGTTTTCACTGGTGTGTGTCAGCTGGACTCCTAAATTTCTCCGGTTGTCCTTGTCTCCTGGAGGATGGCAGCTGCAATTTCCTAGCTGGTTCCAAGCCAGCAGCCTGCAGACTGTTGACATTGCTCAGCAGACACGGGGCCTTCACCTCAGACACCTCTGTGAGTCTGAAAACAGCACACCAGACATTTTTGGCCATCCAGAGGTCCTCTTGGTGACCTCCATCCATTCAAGTGGCACCGCCCAAATTCTTCTGAACTACCGAAGTCCTTCAGTCACAGGCTGAAGGGATCACAGGGTGATCAACATCCTCTTGGTCCTTCTAGGAAAGACTGAAGGCTTGGTGGCTGTGAATCACTTGGAGGAACTTCACCCACCTTGATGGGTCTGATCTCTGGGGTTGTTGGGAATTGCAGAATGATCTCCTTGCAGGTTTGGTAGGAAGGGAAGGGGAGAGGGTGCAGGTGATGTCCTGAGACAAGGGCTGTGCCACCCACGCTGGAAAGGGAGGCTGGGAGCCTGCGGAGAGGCACCGTGGGGCTGCCGAATGAGCACGCCGGGGACGTGTCAGTTCTTCCTCTCAGCTTCCCTTTGCAGCGCCAACTGTCAGTAATTTAACTAACGTTTCGTAAATAAATGTGGCATTCGGACAGCTGTCACCGCGCCTGTTATAAACACTCCCTTTGTCACTAAAAGCTGGCAGTACTGCTCCGTTTCCCCTGCAAAGGCAGCCACCACTGCCAGTTAGCTCCCAAAGCCAGGGCTGTCAAGGAATCACATGCCGGGCGGTGGCTGGGAGACCGCGGCTTCGTGCAGGGCGCCTGGCGAGGCACCGCCAGGGCCTGGTGCGAAGGCAGCTTTTGCATCTTAAAAATAAATTAATGGCCTGAGCATCGAGCAAGAAAACCCATCTGAACATGGCCACAGGGCTGGTTCCCAGCCAGGAGCCCGGGCGGTCCAGCTGCAGTGCCGGTGGTGGCACTGGTTCCGCTGCCATCTCATCCCGGCTCCATGGGAAGCACAGAGAGGATGAGAGGGGGAGCTCAGCCAGACTCAGGATTTAATGTCCCAAGGGAGCAATTTGGCACTGGCACCAAGCACAATTTTCACTTTGAGCAACCTGGTCTAGTGGAAGGTGTTCCACCCATGGCAGAGGGTTGGATTGAGATGAGCTTTAAGGTTGTTTCCAACCCAAACCACTCTGGGATTCTCTGAAAAGTAGGATCCTCACTCATCAGGATTTGGTTTCCAAAAATCTAGTGTCTCTGGGACTGGTTTGGATTTGGGTGGTGAGATTAGCCCTTTGAGATCTGCCCTCTGCCCTTTGGTCTCGCTCAGCACACTTGTCCTAGTAGGATCATTTTCCATACCTTCAGGTAGTCTGGATGATGCTTCTCCTAATGAACAGGACTGGCACAGGGTGCCCAGAGAAGCTATGGCTGCACCAACTCTGGAAGTGCCCAAGGCCAGGCTGGACAGGGCTTGGAGCAGCCTGGGACAGTGGAAGGTGTCCCTGCCCATGGCAGGAGGTGGAACAAGATGAGCCTGAAGGTCCCTCCCAACCCAAACCACTCTGGGATTCTCTGAACCTGCCTGGAGAAGGGATGCTGTTGCCTTTCTCCTCACTGGAAACTCTTGAATCCTGTGCTGCTTTTCTCCACTCATCTTTCAGGGACCTGTGCAGCTCCAAAAACCCTTTCTGTGGCTTTTTTCTCCCGGTGCCAGGTGGTTTAACCTCCAGCTGTCAGCACCTATAGCCTGGCTGTGCTGCAGAGCTGGGTGATGCAGACAGTACAGAAATCAGCACATGACATCTCTCTCCCTCTAAGCTGCTGTAAAATTAGCTTCATCTCAAGTGGCAGAAAATGATCATATCCTCGCTTGAGGGCGATGAAGAATATTCCTGAGTCACTGCTAGTGATGAAACAGGCAGAAAATCCAGAGTGATACACAGCTGCCCACTCAGTTCTAATCGCTGAGGCCATTTGCTGCTGCAGAGCCTTAAGACACAGCTTCGTCCTCCTCTCCCTCCCTTTCATCCATCACTCCCCATAGCAGCCAGGGCTGCAGATCCCAGCAGGAGCAGAGTGATTTCCCATCCCACCAGCGAGGCTGCAGGCTGTGAGCAGCGTGTCCTCCTTGCCTGTTCCCCTGAGAGGAGAGGAGGGGGTCAAAGACTCCCTTTCTTAAAGGAATCAGAGGAAAAAGATGGAACCTATCCTCCTCAGGTCTCCTTCTTCCACACTGTGATCCTGCAGTCTGGGAAAATTTCTTCTCTGAGCTTATCCTCCTCTCCACAAATTTTCCCTGCTGCCTCTGAAGCAGCTGCTGTGCCCACAAGGATATTTCCTTTTCGTCTTTCTCCTGCATCAGCTTTAGTTCAAAGTCATCTCCCTGGATTTTTATGTCTTGGATAAAGCCACCCTCTTCCCTACAACTGCCAGCTCAGTGCTTGGGAAGCCTCTTGCCAAAATTGCTGGAAACCAAGGCCAAAAAAACCCCTTCAAAACAGGGATGATCAGAAGCAAAGTGCTGTAATCCTTCCCTTCCTTGCATATGCTCCCTGGCAGTGTGTTAATGCAAAGGACTCCTTGAAGGATGCTTCCTGCAGACCCTGTCCTGCCAGCTTCCCCCAAATTCAAATGGAAGGCCCTCACAGTCTAGGGGCAGGTTGGAGGGTCTGAATTCCCTCCTCTTTCTGGTTTTCCATGTGGCTCAATCACCTCGTTCAGCAGCGTTTAGAGGGAAAACCGTAACAATCCCCCAGTTTATGCAGGTGTTTGAATGAACACTCCTTTCTTCAGTCAGGACTTGTCAGGATTTATCCCTTAACCTGGTTTTCTGATGTTCTCTATCCTGCAGATTTGCCAGGATATGCTATTCACACAAAACTCTCCTGGTGTCAGACTTCTGCTAGGATCGCTTCACCGCTCCCGCCAGCCTGCCACGGGAGTGAGCAGCCCTGGCAGCAGAACAGGGATAAATGTGTCGGAGCAGGGCTTCTGCCAGTGTCAAATAAAAATATTACACAATCTCACTTCCCCCCATGGAAATTGCTGCACCAGCGCGAGTTTTCTGCACTGGTTGACCAAATCTGGACAAGTTTCTGTGAATCCCATGCTTTTCCATAATCCTGGACAGCTTTGCATGCCGGGCAGTTATTTGTCAGCACAAGCAGGTGCAGAGCTGCAGGACATGGGCTGAGCATCTCGCTTTGGTGGTTATTCCAGCACACAGCCGCTTTATCCTCCCGTCGGGCAGCACCATCCGCTTAATTTCCTGTTTTCCTCGTATCCGTCCCCAAAAAACAGAGCCTGGATGGAGCGTTTTGGGTCAGGTTCAGCAGGAGAGTGGTATCAAAATGAATATAGGGGTGGGAATTTAGGGGTTGAGTGTTATAACAAAGCACCCCCTGGGCACAATTCGTTCTGCACGTGTCAACCATCGTCACACACAGAGACCAAATTTGTGTGTGTTTATCATGGAATCAAAGAAAAGCTTGGGCTGGAAGGGTCCTTAAAGATAATATAGTGCCAACCCCCAACAAATACATATGTTAGATATGTTACATATGTAAAAAAAAGATTAAAATACATAATTTTATTTTAATATAAATATATAGTTATATGCCTTGTGAACAAAGAAACTATCAGGGAGGAGTAATTCATGCAGATACCTGTTGAGAGAGGCAGGACACAGGGATAAAGCTGGGGAGATGGAGCAGATGGCAAGCCTGGATGCCATAGCTATACCCTGGAAAAGTGTTTCCTTGGAAAATCAGCACTGGGGGCTCCTTTTGGGAGAGGTGAGGGGACAAGGCTGTTGGTAAATGCTCCAATCTTTTCTCCTGGTGCTGCCAACTGCTCCTTGTTCCTCCTGCTGTGAGTCTGAAACCACCCTGCTAACATCTGGCAAAATCAGGGGATAACAAAATGGAAGGCTGATTTTGTTTGTGGTATTCAGTTTGTTGTGGTTTTTTTTTTTTTTTCTGGCTTGGGAAGGAAGAAATAAAGTTGAATTTCAAGTGGGGTGGTTGCAGTAATGGAGGGAAATGAGATCTGCTCTTCAGCTGCCTTCTCCCTCCTCGTGTCCCCATAAATAACCTCTCTCGCCTGGAGAAGGCTCAGCTCCTACGTAGGGATGAGAGATGGCTTTGGGCTGTTATTTTTTTGTAGTGGCTGGAGGGCTCCTTCACTTTCCTGGCTGCAGTTCCACTCCTCGGAACCTGCTCCTTCCCAGGGCTGCTGTCAGGGAGAGCAGCTTCTCTTGTCTGATGGGACAAAGAGGAACGGCTTTCCACTGCCAGAGGGCAGGATTAGATGGGATATTGGGAAGAATTTTTTTCTTGTGAGGGTGGGGAGGCCCTGGCACAGGGTGCCCAGAGAAGTTGTGGCTGCCCAAGGCCAGGTTGGGAGGGTCCTGGAGCAGCCTGGGATAGTGAAAGGTGTCCCTGCCCATGGCAGAGGGTGGGACTAGATGACCTTTAAGCTTCCAACACAACCCATTCTGGGATTCCATGATGCTAAGGATTTTTGGCCAGGTATTACATCCATTTTAGCCTCCCTATCTCTGTAGCTCATCTGCCTAGAAGTCATTTCCACCTTCTTGGTGGATTCATGGAAATACGGTGCAGGTGTTCTCTCTGCCTCTGCATGTCCCTTCTCCCTTTCACCATTCCTGTTGAATTCTGTGACTCAGCTGCCTGGTCTGGGTGAGGTTTTACAGAGAGGTTACATTCCTACAACTTCCATGAAAATAGTAGAGCTTTAGAGACCTCATTATTCCTCTGAAGTAATGACAGCACAAGCTCAACTCTTGTACGAGACACCCGAGAATCCGCGTGGGCGCCCATGATGTGCAAAACTCAAGGAAAGAGGGAGCTCCAGCCTCAGCTTGCATCATTTAAGGTTTCAAATGTGTAGGAAACCACACGTCTTCCATGGTATGTGTGGAACTGCTCATTAAATGCAGCAAGGAGTGCAGGTGGGGAGGGGTTGAGCGCTCCAGATTGTGCGTGAGGAAAACTGCAGAGCCGATGTTGTGTTGGTGGAGAGAAGCTGCCAGTCCTGGTGTCAAGGAGAAGAGACAAAAGCTCAGGTCTTTGTGCTTAATTCTTCTGCTCTCGAATGGGGGATGCTGCACTGAGCCTGGCTGAATGGGAAGACTGCAACAGCTGGTGGCTGTGGCATTGCTGGAATGGGCTGGCTCACCCTTGCCTTTGCTTAGAAAAAAAAAAATAAAGGCAAAAAAAAAAGCACAAGAGCACTGACAAAAAAATAATAAAGCCAGTAACTCGCTTTCCAGAAGTTCCTAATGCTGCGATGGGCAAAGTACTGGAGATAAAAGAAATATAAAAGCGAGGGAAAGAGGAGAAAAAATGCATTTATGAGCTCTCAAACTAACAGCATGCAACTCTCATATTATTTTTCCTCCTTAGCCTTTGAAACAGAACAACGGCCCGGAGCCTTCTCGGCAGATGGACAATGTGCGTGCCTTAACCACTTAACAGCCATTAGCCTAATTTCACGTACTGGAGCCAAATTAAATAATAAGTAAGAGGCTATGAAAAGCTGGTTTGGAGGCTGCGTTACTGCCTTTCACTTGATAACCTTCTCATAAACAGATGCTCTCTCTCTACCCTATTAACCTTGTCTGAGAGCGGGGAGGGGGCTTCGGTGAGGCAAACAAGCCAGACCTTGGTGGGGAGGGGGGAGATGAGCTGGAGGGTCCAGATGTGGGGGCCCTCCCTGTTTTGGAGGCTCTCTCGCTTTCATCCCTGATGCCCCAGCCCTGGAGGGGTCCCTGAGCAAAGAGCCCGTTCTGCGGTTGCGTCCGGGTCATTGGAACGTGCCAAATGATTCATCTTGATCAGCGAGTCCATCTGTACCTGCTGGGCGAGGCTGCACCACCCGGAGCTGGTTTTGTGGACAAATCTGCTTTACTTGGAGGAGAGGGGAGATGGTGCTGATAGACACGAAAGGGGAGGTGGCCACGTGGCTCAGTGCCTAATCCCACCCTGTGTTTGGCTCGGGGGGCTACTGCCTCCTCCATCCTCGCTGTGCCACCAGCTCGCCCTTTCCGATGAAGTCATTTTGCTGCTCTTTGCCTCTTTCCCCCCTGCACTGAAATAGAAACAAAAGTACTTACCTAAGCTTTGGGAATTTGGGAATATTAGTTTGCAAAATGCTTTTGATGCTGTTGTTGTGCTGGGAGGATGAGGTATTTGCAGGTGTGTGCAGAAAAGGTGTTCTGTATTTCCCTCTGGCTGTAAATGATTTGGGAGTGGCTGCCCTATTTCCTCACCACACCCCCCATTCCCCCTTTAAGTCTTGCTCTGTGCTTTGTGTCTCAACTTTAGACCTTTATAAGTTTCCAGGGGATTATAGATGACCATGCAGCTATTTTTGGTGAAAGCTTTTATTTATTAAAAAGCCATCTTCCTTCATTAAGAAGATACATTGATGGGAAATAGATGAGCAGCTCTATTACTGGCGTCTGGCGTGCCAGGCGAGCCTGGGGCCGCTGACATCGCGTGTTTTGTGCCCTCTCTTGATGCAAGAAATGTCTTGAATGGAGCCATGAAAAATTTGGTGCAGGAACCACCCAAAACTTGCTGCATGAGCCATCCCCTCACCCTGCATGCAGCATCCAAGGCCCTGGGATAGCTGTGGGAAGGTTTGGTGCAAGATTTCCTGCAGTTCCTCAGTGCCAGCAGCAACTTGACTTTCCTCCCCTGTTGGCTTTCCTCCTTTGTCTGAGTTGTCACACATGCTCTGATTTCATATGCAAAATCCATCCTCTGACTGGCACAGAGGCTGATAAAGCCGGGGTTTTTATAAGTTTACTTCATTTTGCTCCAAGTAGGAGTCAATGATTTGCTGCCTGCGGTGAGGACGTTTGGAAAGGCTTTGTGCTGAGTGGATTCTCTGAGGTTCAGATGAGGATGAATCTCATTTTCTTGTGGCCTTTTCCTCCGTGGGGCACTTGCAGAGTGCCTCTCCTGTACCTGGCTGCCTATCTGCACTAGACTTGCAGGTACTTAATGTCTTTGAGCCATCTGTTCCTCTGTCAAATTTAGTTAAAATTGGCCAAAGGCTTCACGAATTATTGGGGAAGATTGCTAGACTGAGGTGTGCAGGTGAAAAGCACGATTGAATCAGCTCGTCCCAGTAGGACTCAAGGCTAAAAATGTATCAGGGTATGTTATTTGGAGGCAAGGCAGCTTGGAAAATGGGATCCATATCCAACCTTTTCCTAGTATGAGAGATATTAGATTTGAGCCTATTTTTCGGTACTGTACAAAGCTCCTTTGTGGACATGGACTTTGCTTTGGGTAGGATGTGGTGCTTTATCTTTTCTTTCTGGTAACATGTGGCTTTCTGTCCAACATGAGCCCCACCCCTGCTTTTCCAAGGAACTGATCCTTATGCTAGGATGCTGCAGCCATATTTTCAGACAGCTGTTTGCTGAAGAACTCCTCCAGCAAAGGTTGGGAGGTCTCTCTCAGCCTGAGGGAGACATTAACTTTGGGACATGTGCTCATGTCAGAGACTGCTTCATCCAGGAGTGTGTCTAAAACCAGGATGCTTCGATTATGTCATGGATGTCATGGTTCTGTGTTCCCAGTTAGATCCATCCAGAAATGAGATGTCTAATCTAAGCACTTGGGAAGACAGAGGGACCTGCCGACCTTATGGAGTCCTGTCTCTTGCTGACTACAGGAGGCCATGGGCTGACGTGGAAAAAAGGAAAAGCAAAGGAACTGGCAAAAATTCTGTCAAAAGCTGGGTGTCTCTTGATCCATTAGCATTTCCATAGGAGCCCAGAAAAGCGGGGACGATCTGGGATACCTGCTCCTGTAACTGCAGGTGTCTGAGATGATGGATGGCTGTGTCTGAGCATGTTTGTCCAGTCCCCCTTTGTAGTCACTGGGGAGCAATGGGCCTTTTTAGGGTGCAATTCATCCCAGTCTAAGGCAGGTGTCTAAAATAGGTCAGACAGATTGTGTCCTAGCAGTGCCTTTTTCTCTCCATTTGCTATAAAATGGGGTCCAAATGGCTAAACTTGGCTGGCGAGGTGATAAATCCCAACCCAAGCATTTAGAGGAAGCCGTAGGATCAGAATAGGAAATATCTAACACTGCTCAGGTGTATCAGAGCCTCATGAGGGTGTTGAGCAGCAGGAAAACACCTGGTACTGCACTAAGCAGAAATAGGAGAAGAAACTGGGTTTTTTTCGTGATTTTTTTTGCATCCTGAGTCCATTTACATCTCATCCCTGTAACTTCCAGGAGGCTCAGCGAAGCAATTCTGCATGTGGCTTGTCATTAGGTGCCTCACCCAGCAACCTGCAAGTTCATTAGTATTCTTTTTAGTGCTAACTAAATGTCTGAGCTGCATCTTTTCTGCATGAGAGGCTGAAACAGAGGCAGTAAGGGGAAAAATCTGACTCCAGCTCTGTGGAGACCACCCAGAGCGGGTCCCTTCTGCCAGCAAAGCACTGCTCATGTCAGTGTGGCAAAACCACAGGAGTACAAGAAAAAAAAACAACCCCAAAAGTAGTTGGGAAGAGAATTTTATCTTTGTAATTGCATCTGCAGTGGGGTCTCTGCCAACGTGGCAGTTTGAGCTGAGGATCTTCCCACCCCAGCACAGCCGTTGCTGCAGAAATCCATGGGAGTGAACATCTGCAGGTAAAGAGGCAGAGTGGAGGATTAGGTTATGGATGTTCCTATTTCTCCTGCCTCCATGGGAACCCGTAGGGCTGCTTGGCTCTGCTCCCTGTTTTGGATAACTTGGATCCAAGCTCTTTTTCTGGCTGGGGTGGTGGGTAAGGAGAAGGCAAGGCAGCACGAGGGCCGTGGCTGTGCCTTGCTTGCCTAAGAGGCTTCATTGATTTTTCTTTTCTTCAATGGAAACAGAACTGACATCCATTAACCAGCCTCCCGGCTTCTCCAGAGCCAGGCATGGAGGCAGCGACACCTTTATTGCATTTTTTTTTTTCTTTTCTCTTAGGCTTGTGTGTTTCTCTCCTATTGCTCCTTGCTAATCATCAGGAGCTCTGGCTGCAACCTATGAGGTGGAAATGAAGCTCCCCTAATCTGACTTATCCCCTGTGTGTTTTGGGAATCCCCCTATGTGTTTAACCAGTTTAAGCATCCACAAATATCTCTGTGAAATTTCCAGGGGGGAGATGGATGGGAGAAATCATCTCCTCTGGCTTTACTTGTCAGCTCCGATGCTTTTGCTCCCTTGGGAATGGAGTACAGCCAGGCTGTGAGTAGAGGGGTGCAGGGTGAGTTCTTGGGGTGTTGGCAGGCTCTGGAAACTGGGATTCTCCTCCTCTAAAGGCAGCTCCAGTCAGAAGGGTTTCATTCCTCTTTGTGGAAAGAAAATTTGGTTATTAGAGGCGGGCGGTGGGAGCTGAGGGGCTTGAGGTAGCAAGAGCCAGGATCTCACTGCAGAGGTGAGATGCTGGTGGCTTCATCACCTGCTTGATCTGCATCCTTCCCACCCCCTGAGGATTATCCCAAATTCCTGTGCAGTTGTTCAGGGAAAAAAACATTTTCCTTTCTCAGAACCTGTGGCAGGTGAAGAAAACAAAAGCCATTTTTGGATGAAAATAGAGTTTTAATTTAAAGTTTTGCAAAGTAACCAATATATATTTAGCATTGTATCTCTCTATATGATGTAGATTTATGAGCCTTATGTATATTTTATCCATGCATGCTTGATCTTAGACAATTAATGTCTCCTGAGTTCTCAGCAGATTTTTTTCCTTGGTATTTTCCTTATTTACTTCTTTTCCCTTTACTTTGTGTGGGTTTGGTCCTCATCGCTGTCACTGTGCAGCTCTTCAATAACTGTGTTTTGTATTCAGTTGCAGAGTTTTCTTTGGGGGGTTGGTTTTTAATATACAGTTTATGAAGAAGCCTGATTTTTGGGAGCGATGTATGTTTACAGCAGAATGTTTCTGCAGCAAAAGTGAAGGTCTCGGAAAAACAAAGGAACAAGGGGGAAAATAGAGATTATTGGGTCTTTTTGGGCAGTGAACACTGCAGAAATACCTCTGACATTTTCCCAGACTGATTAGACAGGTCTCGAGCTGACTCAGGTACCTGCTTTCCAAATGTCTCTGCCTGGACCAGACCTCAGCTGCTGATTTAATGGCAAACCTCTTGTTGCTAACCCGGCTGTGCTGTACCGTTCCCTACTGGAAAAACAGCCTGGGCTCTGGATTTTAATGAAGGAATTGTTAATGCCAGGGTGGATAGAAAGCTTCCTGCTTTATTAGGGAAAGACAGGAGCTTCCTCCCTCCCTCACCCATCCCCATGTTCTTGTAAGATGCTCACAGTCCCCATGCACATTGATCCCACTCCAATTCTGGATGTTGGTGCAGTGAAGTTAATGAGTTCCTTCAAAGAATCTCCCCTGTAGATCAGGATCCTGTCAGGATGTGGTGTCCTTGGCTTTCTGGGTGTTTTTTTAGTGTTCATCTTACCAGCTGCTCCAGAGAGTTGGTGGGACACGCAGTTGTGTGGGAACACTGGGAGTGAATGTCCTGAGCCGGGAACAATTCAGATGCTGGAAATGGAGGCACTGGGAGCTCTGGGCTTCATGCTTGATTGCTTTCCTGATTGGTACTATTTTAAAAAAAATGCATTAGAGAAAGAATGTTTGATTTCAAGAGTGCCTGGGTGCCGACACTATCTCTGTTTGTTTTCCTTCCTTTAGCAGAAACCTTGTAAAATTTTTATGAAGCATTAATGGAACAGAGATTTCTTTTTCCTCAGGAAAATTTCCTGAGGTGAAGGTAACCCCCACAAGTCCAGCCCAGTTTCATACTCTTGAGAAATGTAGGACAAGGAGTGCTTTGGGGTTGTTCCCAGAGCATCCCTGATGTACTTCCCACCAGGGAGTAGGAAGGGAAGGAAGGGTCCATTCTCATCCTGGTGTTTGGCCCTGGAAGGGAACAACCTGCTGGGAAGGATGAGCAGGAGGTGCAGGATGTGTTGAAAAAGTGAAGGGGTGCAAATGTGGATCTTCAGCTCAGCATCACAAACTAACCCTGAACTTGAGATTCACCTCTTGAGATTCACCTCTCAGTTTGTGGGGAAGGACATTCGAAGGTTAGTGACCATCAAAGGGAGAAAAAGTGAAATGTGACATCCCAGCCATCCTCACCTGGCTCTCCCATCAGCATGCTGAGAATGTGCTTGAAGGCAATAAACTGGTCAGGAGTGATGGATAAGTGGTTTATTTTTTTAAATTTTGTTCAAATCTTCAGTGTTGAGTGCTGTCATCCTCCTCTGGAAGAGAAGGGCTGAGCTGGGATCAGAGCAAGAATTCAGAGGTTGTGGTTTCTCTGTCCAGCTCTGGCAAGGATTTCCAGCCGGAATGGTGGTAGAGAGCTCATTTTACAACAGCGCCTCAAGCCATATCCCTTCAAGAGTTAGCTGGGTAAGGAGAGCAAACAAGCCCTGGCAGCAGCCCTGCAGAAAAGCATGGAAAACATCCAGCTCTGAGGAGCTTAATGGGAAGTTATTAGCTGGAATATCCTCCTTATTGTGGAGGCTGGGCTGCCTTATCATCCTGACAGCCCTGAGTAATTGATGTCCCTTCATAAGGAAGGTGAGCAGAGGATTTGTGGCTCCGTGGGAGCTTTTGCTCTGCTTGACCTTCCTGTTGGCTGAGGATTGTAACTCCGTGGGTGCAGCTCTGGGAGGTGGGCACAAGGAACTGGCCAGGATCTGGGAGGCACGGGAAGGTGGGGATAGCAGAGAATGAACAGAGGGCAACTGAGGACACCAATGGCTCGTGGTTGACATTTGGTCCCGTGCTGAAGTCTGGGCTCAAGTCCCATGGTAGAGCAGGGGGAACTTTCTGGCATCAGTAGTGGTTGCTCAGATTTGGGGGAGGGGTTGTCCCTGGGCTTTGCCTAATTTACTAAATGAATACTCAGATGGAGCTCAGCACCCTGGGAAATTTAGAACCTGAGCATGGATGAATCCCACGGTAATGAGTAAAAGGATATTTGCAGTTACTGTAGGTAATGGGACACAAACCTGCTGATACCACTGTGATGCCGAGGGCACCTGGAGGGGGCTGGCAAGGTCTGTTTCACCTGCTGCCTGGGACTTGTGTTCAAAGAAAGTTTCACAAGTTATTACAGCAATGGTCAAGGCTTGTGTAAGTGCTTCTGGAAGGGCTTTCACATCCTCGGGCTTTACTTTGACAAGAATGAGAAATAAATCAGAAGCCTCAAATGTTAACTCTTTCTGTTCTGGTTCCCATATGGCTCTTTGTTAAAATACCCTCTCAAACATTTTTTTCTGAACTTTCTTGAAATATGCAGTAGCAATCAAGGCAATTAACTATAATTGCAGCGAGACTACCTAGCGAAGGCGGGCCGCAGAAATAGGCAGGTAATTACAACGAGTTATAAATGGATGGTTATTTACATCAAGAGTGATGCACGGGGATTTAGTTATCGGAAGTGGCAGTGGGTGATTGAAGCACAGGGCAGTTGTCTGGGGTCATTTCTGAGATCCTGGTGTGCCCAGGCACCTGTCTGGTGTTGATGCTCCTTCTCTGTAACGTGTGGAATGCGTGCCCACCACCTCGGGATCATCAGCAAGCTGTCAGGGTCTGTAAGAGCACTCTGCTGTCTTCAAATGACATGAAAAGATTATTTAATTAGGCACATCTCTGAAGAGACATGGACTTTGAGGGTGAGCTGTTAGATATGATTTCTGAGCGATGCCTTGCTGCCCTCCTCCTGCTGAGCAGCTCGGAGTGGGCTGATGGTGAGCGGCTAGAGCAGCACCCAGCGTTGTCCCATTGCTGAGCTGACCTGTGTCTTGCTCCTGGTTGCAATGTCCCTTGCAGCTGTAGAGTTGCCTTCCTCATATGGGGAGAAAAAAAACCCTTCTAGGTGTTCTTTCCCTTGGGGCATTCATGGGGCAGAAAGACCTAGCACACCTCTCCATGCTCCTTGTGCTTCAGGAACGTAATGTGGTTGCTACAAGACCCAGCCATGTTTGTGTATCTACGTGCTGTGCTTTTTCTAGGGCTGACAGGAACCTCGTGTCACCCTGCTGCCACTTCTCTCTGGAGAAGCACTTTGTAAGCATCATGCTGTACGCTGAAATGATTTTTTAAACCAGATTTGAAAACGCTGTTAGGAATCAAGGAGGACACCTCTCCCGTAGCAGTGACAATCATCCTGAGAGAGCAGCCACTACGGCAGCGGCTCCGAGGAGCAGCTCAGGCGGTCTCGTTTCAGGAGACAAGGTACTTTGGTGGCAGGACATCTTGTGAGTTGTGTAGATTTCCTGGCCCTCGTGTCCCCAGAGAGATTTAAAACTTTTATTGCCCTCTTGCTTGGATGTACTTAGCAACAAAGAGATTTCAATTATTTAAAGGTACAGGAAGACATGAAAGCCATTAGGAAGGGACCTGGTGGCCCCGGAGATGTTGCTGGCTTCTCCTCCAGCTTGCAGGACTGGCTGCAAACTCCAGCAATGACTCAGGGGATGAAGTGGAGAACAGATGAAAACCACCTTGGCACGAAGTTGGAGTTGGGTTTGAATTGGAATTGTTGGCTGGGTGCAATGAGGGGCTCCTTGGCGTGGACCCCATAAAAAGGAGAATAGCAAAGCCTGTGCAAGGTGGGGTGAAAACAAGGAGGAGATCAGGCAACAGGGTGCAGCAGGTCAAGATGTAGTATCACTTGTGTTCACTGCTCCCTGAATAGAGATGGGACTCGATGCCTGAGGATGGTCTATCCAGCACCTTTAGTGATGCCATTCATGGAGAGGAGGAGCTTGGGTGTGGATGAATAGGTGAGATGGAATCCTTCCATCCCTCTGAACCCTGTGGGTCTAAGGGAGACCTGGGCACAAGGAAAGGCTCACTCTGATGCCCAGGGAGTTTGGGGCAGGCTGCCACGGCAGAGCTCGCTGGGTCTCTGAGCTCTCTGAGCTGTAATTAGCTGAGTCACAGAGGTGGCATTTAAACTGGACATTAGCACTTGTTCTCCATGGAGCACAGTGGGTTTGTTGTCCTCGTGACAGGTCACCCCACTGCAACAAGCTGAACCCAAAGTGTTGGAATGCTGACCATGTTTCAGAGAGTTGGGTTTTATTTCTGCTGGCAAAAGTGGTACTTTAAGTGTTTTCCGGACTTCACAATTGCTCCTTTCCAAATTCTTCCTCAGTGGCTTTCTGTGCCTGTCTGAAATTTCCACTCAGGTGGCATTGGGTTGTTAAACCCTGAGACTTTCACCCCAGAGGTGTCTGCATCTCACTGCTGAGCGAAGCTCATTTATTACCCTGTGTTGTTGGATCCATCAGGATGGCAGGCAATGCACAAATACCAAATGGATTTAATTACAATTTTAATCAAAATTAAGCTATTGTGATCAGAGATACAGAGAAGGAAACTCACTAGCTGGGCAGAGGATGTGTGAAGTGGGTATGGTGGGTGACCAGCAGGTCTTCTCCAACTGCAGAAACTCTTCTTCACGCAGAGCAAGTACATTTGATTTATTACAACTGAAAGTGAACACAGTACGGAGCAGTAGGAGAATTAAAAACATGCGTGGCATGGATATGATACAGAATAACTAATCTTTCCTGACATTTACTGTCAGTCATGGCTAAGGAGAAGATAACTAACTCTGCCTCTCATGTTTTGTGGTCTGCAGTCTTCAGTCATGAAGATAAATGTCAGGCATCAGCTGTCCTTGTGTACAACCATATTCTGCTTTCAACAAATTCTTACGCTGGGAGGTGAATCATTCTGGAGCCCAGATCCGAAATCTTGGAGACTTTGTGTGAGAAGGTTTTGGTCCCAAAAGAGGGACCCAAAGCATCCCCTGCACCAAGAGGTGCCACCATGGCCTTGGTGGTGATGTCCCCATGAGCCAGGTGGAGCTTGGAGGAAGCCCTTGTGCTGCTCTGATTTCCCTGAAGTGTTTATATCCTGCATAGACCTGCCCTTATAGTCACTTGGACATGGGATCTCTTTTCCCGTGGCAGCCGGACCAAATTCCACATGCATTTTTCCTGAAGAAATAATAATGCCTTTTTAGCCCTCTGAAATCATTTCCCCATTCATACGAGAGCTCTCAAGTTGTCCGGGGGAAAGGCAAAGCATGGAAAAATAAGCCAAAAATGGCTCTTTATTTTCGAGTGTGTCATTTGAAATGAGGGGGGCCAAACACTCAGCTCTTGTCGCTCTAATTTGAACTGCTCGACTCGGGGTTATTTTGGAAGGCGCGTGAAGTGGAGGAGGTTCAAGTTCAGTCACAAGGTGGGAAAATGTATTTTGGGGCTTGTGCAAGGAGACTGAGTTTTCTTTGGTGTGGGGGTGAGGCAGGCATCCACCCAGCTATATCTCCCATGGAAAGAAAAGATGGAAAATGAAGACCAGAGGTGGGAAAGAGCGATGTGCTCCTGTTAAAGGCACAGGGAGCAGGGCTGAGGAATCTGCCTATGGACATTTACAAACTCTATTTCCCTTCTAGAGGTGCCTACAAGGGCAGAGTTAGCAGTATATTATTAATAATAAATAACAGTAGGATGGTAAAATGTTTACTTAAATATCTTGTGTCATTCAGTGCATCTCCCTGTGCTGTACAAGGGAAAATTGTAAGCATGTGTGAGAAGGGTAAATATGAGACAGGGAGACAGGAACCGGGAGGGAGATAAGATGGAGATCAGGAGGTTCATCTTTTTTCTCTTCTTGTCTTTTTTTTTTCCTTTTTTCCTTGTCTTATATATTATAATGATATAATTCCCACTTAACCAGTCATGTCTGAGGTGCCATTTAGTGCTAGCTGGTCATTTCTGCATGCAGAATGAATCCAGGCCGGGTGAAAAAGTGGAAGGAAAGGTCGTGTAACATTCCTGTCATACAAAATCTGCTGGTGAGGGGGGAGAGCGCGGGGCTATCGCCTTGTGAGCTGCAAATAGAGCTGTTAGTGTGCCATCAGATAGCTGCCGGCCATCGATAGCGAGGTATCAATGGGATAAAGATAAATGCGAAGATAAGAGAGTCGGGTTTGCCTTGAAATCCACTTGTGGTTACCAAAAGGCTTTGTCTTCACGTTGATTTCTTCATCCCGCTCCTGTGGTAAATGCCAAGGCTTGAAATCTTATTTATGGTGACGCTAATGAAAAAATGTCCAACAGAGCCAGCGCTTCACCCAAAGGATATGAAGATCTTCTGTGCTGTCTTAATTAAGTGAGGTAACGGGGAGACTTCTGAAGCCACCCAGCAGTGCTTGAATGGCTAATTCTCTCCAGCATTGAATTAAAAATTAGGAACATTTAATAAGCGGGGTTAGGTGCCCCCTGAGTTACGGTTTCAGCAAGATGCAGTTAAGCCCAGTCTTTTTGCCTGTTTTTGAAAGTCTGACTCATCTTTCCCAGCACTTCTCTGGCAGCTGTGAGGGCATGAAACTTTTTTAGATCGGAGATAAGATTCATGCCGTAATCACATGATTCGGGGAGCTGGCGCTTTAAGGGAAAGAGTGCTAAAAATAACCAGAATTGGTGACAAGATAGTAGCAATTTTGGCTTTTTCTACCGTGGAGGGCTGGTTGCCAGCTTCAGGGAAAGGAGTCAAGGGCTTCATTCTGCAGTGGGGTTCCAAAATGTTATTGCTCCCGAGATAATTTGGGGTAATAAAGAAAAAAAAAAAGGAAAGGATAGGAAGAAAAAAAGATGGAATGGAAGGGAGAGCAAGTAGTGGGGAGATTTGGAAGGGGTAAATATTACAAAATAAATAAAAGGGGGAAAGGAAAGCACATCTTGGACTAGTGTTGGATGGGCTCGGATGGTGTTGGAGGAAGACAAAAGGAGTGAGACAGAGCGAGAAGCACAATGACTTTAATTTGTAGGCAGAGACTGTTAAGAGAGAGAAAAAAAAGGTGATTTGAGTTCTTTTATTCATTACTAACCATAAAAGGCCCAGACTGTGTTGCCAGTGGCTTTAAAATCCAGGATCCTATTAAACCTTCCTTGATAGTAACTCAGCACTTGGAAACGGAGTTAAAGAAGGAGCAGACGAGAGGGAGGAGGGATGGGGAGCTGGCTGAATCCAGGGGAGCCTTAGAGTGAAGGTCTCACCTTTTTTCTGGTAGTGTTTTTTGGGATCAAGTGGCCTGTTTGCCTGGACAAGCCTGGTGGGACTGGCAGTATCCTGATGCCCCTTGCAAAGGGATCGCCCTGGCTACTCCTCCCTAGAAAAGGGCATTGCTCCCCATTCCCAGGTATTAAATCAGGCTTTATGCTGCTGCTCACAAACCAGCTGCAGCTCCGGGGAGGCTGCACGGAATGCGAGATGAGATGGGAGAGATCAGCTGATAAATGCGATGGATAAAGCCAGCAGCAAAAGGTTCTTTGGATTAAGTCCCTGTATGATAAATAGCGGGGTGTGTCTGATTGGAGTTTGGCACCAGGGTGAGGTGAGGCTGGGCTGGATCAGTTCTGGACAGGCCCGAGGCAGGACTGGGAGTGTCCTGGGGGGAAATGGTTGATTCCCCCACTTTGCCTCCAGCATCACCAGCAGTCCCTGCACACCCCCAGGGACTGTCCTTCCCTGATTTCCCCTGCGCTGCCAACCTGCAAAGCCTGCGCCCAGCTCAGGGGAGAGCTGTAATTAAAAGAGCTGTTCCCCGAGACCCAACGACTTATTGATTTTGTGTGTGTGCGGGGAGCGCTCGCTCCTCTCTCCTCGGGGAAATAGCAGAAGCCATTCATTTTTAAGCCAGACTCGGAGCTGACATGCAGGTCTGTGCCATACCACGTTCTCAGCTCCCTGTGACCTGTGCAGAGCAGTGCAGCCAGGCAAGGAAATAGCTCCCATGGGAGGTGCTCCAGGGGATCTCAACTCCTCAAGGATTTTCCTTCCCTGCTGGATTTCTGGTTGGAATACAGAGATGCTGTATTTCACCTCGCTCCACACCTTGTACTGAGGATCTCCAGGCAGGGAGCAACAGGTTTGGGGAGCCTCCACAGCTCTGATAGAGATGTCATTTGACTGGGAAAGAGGGAGAAGGAATCGAGGCTGAGCATCCCTTCTTTGAGCTGACACAGAGAATTCGGAGGGGCATGAGGAGCTGCTGCTCTGGTTCGTGAAGAGGGTAATCAGCCCTTTTTATGAAGTCTGACTCTAACCTCTTTGAATTTCACCCCGCGTTCCTCCTGTTGTGGAACAGAATTGACTGATAAAGGTCTTATCTGGTCACTGTGCTTGAGGGAATCGGTGCAGCCAGAGGAGCCTCATTGGGAATACAGCGTGTGGAGCATGGCTGGGGGATGGAGGGCAGAGCAGGAGTGACAAATCACTGCGTGGCAACCAACAGCATGGGGTGACAGCCATGCTGAAGTAGCCAAGAGAGATGGTGCAAGGAAATGCAGTTTGGGGTGAACCCCTGGGATTTGCCTCCTGTGGATGCACCTTCGCCTTTCCCAGAGGGACGTGGTGTGTTTGCAGGTTGTTTCTTTGTTTGCTTCATAAGAAAAGTGACAAATTGCAAAATTAACCAGAAATACAGGCTTCTGTCATCACTTTCCTTTCCTAATGGGAATCCAGAGGATCCTGCGTAGTAACTAATCAGTCAAGTGGAGGAGTAAGATGCTTAATGCAGGAAAAATACTCCTCTCTCTGCCTTGTCTGGGAGAGGCTCGACAGCTTCATGCTCAGCTATCAATTTGAGCAGTGGAAGGAGATTCTGGCAGCTCTGCATGTCTGTGCTGAGGAGAACATCAGGGTGGGTGGATTTGGGCATTTGAATACCTGAAATAAACCCTGTAACAGAATAAAGAGATCCTCGGCAACTCTTCCCTCCTTAGAATTATAAGGAGAACCAAAAAAATCCTCCAGTCCACAAGGTCTCCCCCTAAATCAGGCGTTTCTGAAGGGGTTGAAAGGAGAGGAAGGAATCTCATTAGCCACCCTTTGGAAGCTTAATTTCAGGCGAGCCTGCCAAAGCTCCATTGCCCCTCGGATAGGAAGTGTTGGAAAGCTCCAACAGCAGCTTTCCATGTCCAGACCAGCCTCAGAGAATATCTTTAAGTATTATTTGAGGATTTGGCCGGCTGGAACTGGGCAAGCTACAAAATCCAGATATTGTTGTACTTGGCACGAGCGTCTTGCCCCTTGCAGGGGGGAAGGCTTTGCCCTTTGCTAAAGCTTGAACAAACTTCCATTAGGAATTAAGCAGAGTCCTCTGCATTTCAGCAACCTGGGATGGCTTCCTTCGTGTTTGCCCTGCTTAGCTCTTGGAATTCTGCAGAGCATCCATTTTCCTAGAAAGCTTTGCGCCCATCTGCTCTGTCGACTTTGGTAATGGAGTTAAGACCCCCCTCGCTTCCTGAGCCAGGGTGAGGAGATTATCCCTCTAATATAATTCAAGGAAACCCCTCTGCTCCCAGCTGGCTCAGGCAGTTGCTGGGTGATAGAATTCACTCCAGAAACAAAAAACCTGGTCAATGCGGCTCCAGATGGAGCTCCTGCAGTTGGAGATGACACGGGAACAGAGGTTTAAACAACTCCACCAAAGTTTTTCTCATTTTCTCTCAATTTTGAGGCTGAATGAGCTTTTTCACTGAGGGTACTGGTGTTTTGTGAAGAGATTTAGGGAGGTGAAGTGTCTTTTTCCAGTTTGTGGAGTTGATCCTCCAGCTGGACCAACGTGTAGGAGTTCTGTGCCTCTCTTAGGCTCAAATCCTCTACTTTTCCATCACCTGTCTCATGGGTTTAGATATTGTAGGGATGGGAGTTGGGGAAAACTCCAGTTTTTTGAGTGCAGAGGCGGTAGGGGAGCGATTGACAGCATCCCCTTTCCAAAGGGTGTCCTGCAGCGCTGAGGAATGCTGGCCAAAAGCTTCCCAGCACACATTTGCGATAGAAAACCTTCCACGAGGAATTTTGCTGTGTAAAAAAAACCACCTTCCTGACAACAAAACCAAAAAAGAAATACAAACCCATAGAGGCAAAAGAAAAAGATATTGATTTTTAGTTTGGGCCCTTCCAGAGGAGTCTGTGCAATCATTGGTCCCTGTCTGTCTGCCTTACCCACTCCTACCCCTCTGTAGTTTCTGAGCCCTTTGGCCAATTGCTGGCCAATTTCTACCCAATTTGACAGAAGGAAAGAGGTCTCAGAGATATTAAATTTCTATAAATTTCATTAAAAGAGGTGGCTGGGTAGAAGAGCCCAGCTATTACAGCAGCCCCATGAGACTGGGGCTCCAGCATATGCAGAGCCTTTGTTAGACATCAGACAGCAGTTGAGGAGAAAGACTTTTCTGTACAAGCAATTTCAGGGAAGAAAAAACATCTTTGACCAGCCCTTGCACCTTCAGATCCATCGGGGAACATGGCTGGAGAGCCCTTGAAGGCCGTGTTACATTTGTTCCGCTGCCTGTGGATGGTTGTTCATTCAGAAATGAACTTGTAAGTCCTCGAAATAGGTCACGAGCGGCATGGAGGGAGCATTCCAGCCTCTTCGGGCATCTCCACACCAGAATAAATTCTAACCGTGGAGATCTGGCTGATTTCTTCCCCCACCCCAACGCTCTCCGCTTTTTCTTTTCGCGGCTAAAAGTGCTGAGCTCCAAATCGGGAATTGGTTCCGAGCAGAGCCCCGCACACCCGGCGGGGAGAGGATGCGGAGGGGTGGAAGGAGGCAGCTGGGAAGGCCAACCAGAAGCTCGGTGTTATTAAGATTTTTAAGATATACAGTTTTGATAAAAGCTTGCAAGTAGCAAATTTGCTATCAAGCCTAATGTAGCATGGCAGATTTTGTCTGAGCTAGCAAAGGATCACATTTGCAGCTCCTCTGAGGCGGGGAAGTGGGCTCAATAGGCTATTTTCCACATCCATGCTCTGTTCCTAAAAAAAAAAAGGGAGGGGGAAGAGGGGAGATGGAAAGGAAAATAAAGACAGTTTCTCTTTTTTCACTTTCCCCTGATTTCGCATGTGTTTGCCCTGAATGTTAATTGACAATAACCTGCGCTCTCAACACCGGCTTTGCCGTGGGATTTGTGTTTTGCTGGGTGTGCAAAGTTGCTTAGGAACACTTCCAGATGGATTGCAGAATTTTGGCAAGTCTGGAATGTTACCGATCTGTTGGCATTTTCGTTTCGACCCCTGTTTTGTGGAATTAATACCTTGCTGCATGTTTCTGCACCATGCTGAAGCTGCAAGGCTGCCGAAGGGGTGGGGGAAGGCAGAGACAGCGTGAAATATCCATCCAAAGTTGGGTTTGCTGTATAGTGATATTAATCAGGGCCTGATTTCTGCCATCTGAGCCTGGGGTATATGCACAAATGAGAGTTTTGGGAGTGAGATGGGTGGTTCAGCTGTCCCACCATCCCCAGGAGGGAACCTGGTACAGAGGGACACTATTTACAAGGGCCTGGAGCGATAGGACAAGGGGAATGGCTTCAAACTGCCAGAGGGCAGGGTTAGATGGGATATTAGGAAAAAATCTTCCCTGTGAGGGTGGAGAGGCCCTGGCACAGGTTGTCCAGAGAAGCTGTGGCTGCCCCATTCCTGGAAGAGTTCAAGGCCAGGTTGGACAGGGCTGAATGTGTGACCCAGCTGGGGAGGGGATTCCTCACTCCCCTTCTCAGCACAATCAAACAGATATTTAGGAGTGGCCTGGAGGCGACTGGATGTTTTCCTGTGCTGATATACTCACATTTTTCTCATGCATGAAGCAACTCTTCTTGTTTTAAGAGACTGTGGTGTATTTTCCTGCTCAGGAGAGCATGGGGAGATGGCTTATTCTTTTATGGGATCAGGCATGTGTTTTGCTAATGCCCTGTGTGATGTGCTACTGGTTTTATTTGCATCATTTACTGTCATTCTTTGGCTTAGTGACCCAATGTGCTTCTGCCCTGGTTCTCAGCACCAATCCTGAGCATCCTGCAAGCTCTGGCTGCATCCTTGGATCTTATATTATCCTTTTGCCCTTCTTTCCCCCATTTCTGCCTGGCATTTGTACCTCATGCAGTTTATTAATGCTTCTTTGTCACTGCCTGCCTGATGGGTTTTCTTTCTGCTTTCCTGCCACATCCCTAATCTTCCAGCCTTTTCTTCATTTAAGGGGGGGGAATCAAAAACCCTGCTGCTTCTGCTAAATCAAGTGGTGTTTGTGTTGGGAAATGAGAGAGTGTGATGCCATCAAACTCACTTATTCCCGAGCTCCGCTAGGATTGCATCCCGGCTGCTTGCAAATCACGTTATGTGGAGCCAGGGAGCTCATGGCTTGGCACAGCATCTCCCAGGGCTGTGCCCTGCCCTGACAGGAGGGAAACTGCTTATTTCCCCCCTATATTTTAGGAAAAATATGGGGTTTGTCTTTTTAAGGGGTCTCTGGTACCGGCCCTCATCCCATGTCCTCCCCAACAGCAGAGCTGAGCCAGGGTGACGTCCCCCAGGGCTTCCCTGGATTCAACCAGCAGATCCTGTAAATGTACAGGACCATTTAGGCTTTTAAGACGTCTGAGGTCACTTTTCATCGCAGGCTGGGCCGCTGCACAGTTTTACAGGGTCATAAAAGCCCTGACAGGAGTCATAAAAGCCTCCAATTGCACTGCACAAACCCGCGGAGTATATTTTAAGGGCCCCTGAGTTTTCATTTTGCTGCTTTTATGGGAACTCATAAAAGCCTCGATGAGCACAAGCCCTGATTGGCTCCTCAGCACGGAGGTAGTTAAAATTACAGCCGACGACAAATTGTTCCAGTCTAAATAAATCAGGGGTTTGCATGGAATCTGGGAGAGGAGCCCCGCTCCCCATTCCCGCGCGCACGGACACGCGTGTGCTCCGCGTGGGTTGGTCCCTGCAGTCTGTGTGGGACTGCTCACCACCCCTGGGGACCTGTGTGCTCTGCTGTCCTTACAGACACGTCTCAGCTGTCCTGTTACAGGACACTTTGCATCCTGCTGAGCCTTGTGCTGCGCTGGCCTCCCCTGGGCACGCTTTTCTGCTGCATCACTCATCCTGCATTATGCACACGCACGCGCCATCCCTGTTCCCACCTTCCCTGCTCTCTCCAAATGCTGCCCCATAACCCTTCTGGTCCTTTCCAACCCAAACTATCCTTTAATTCCATGGTGATTCATGTCCCAGGCTGAACCCCAAGTGGCACTCCAGGGCTGTCCCTGCTTTTTGTGCACAAACAGATGCTTGACTGGCTGTCACTGAGACAGGGACAGCCCCCTGTGCGTGGTAGTGGTTGTGATCAGAGGGCTTTGGCAGCATTTTTGGGCTAAATTATATTTTATTGAGCGATGTTAGTTTGTCAAAGGGAAATATTTCACAGAAACAGCCTGTTGTGGTGTTTATTTTTAACACTACCTGGCTAGACTGAAATAAATAAGAGTGGTTGAAATTCAAATGTGATGTTTGGAACTACAGAATCAGACCTCTGGGTGTGATGTGACTGAAAATGGGAATCCTTGGGATGAGTTCCCTCACTTCCTGGGGCAGGGAAATGTTTCTTGGTGCTGGGAGTCTCACCTGGCCAGCAGCTGTGATGGCGAGAGGGATGTGGTGAAGGTCAGTGTTGCGAAGGAAGGAGGCAAAGAATGTGTTGTGGAATGGTTGCAGGAGGAAGACGAGTGTCTGGATTTGTAATGGAAATTTCCTTGGCTGTTGTCCTGCTCTCTGCACTGTGCTGGGAATGGTGAGGTCAGGTTGTTGGGTGTGCACTGTGCTGCTCTGCCTGAGCCCTTCCCTGCCTCTCATTCCTGTGGGCATCTGCTTTTCCTCTGGGATATTTCTACCCTTCCCCTGAGCCAGTCCTCTCCAGAGGGAGGAAAATTCCCTATCAGTGGCCTCCTCTGTTGCCATGACCCCTTTTCCCAGGCTCTGTGCCCAGGGCACTGCCCATCATGCAAGGCCATTGCTTGGCATGATCCGGTGGAGCTGTGCCGGCTCCCAGGGGCCAGACAAGCAAAGCCCAAGGCACCAGGCTGAGGTCCCATGTCCCCTTGGAAAGGGACCAGCCAAATCTCAGCTGTGACCTCCCAGCCTGGAATCTGCTTGTCACAGCTTGGGAAAGAAAGGAAGCGATCAGAAAGGTTCTCTTTGCTGTGTGAAGATAAATGTGTCTTATTTCTGTCTTGCTGTAGCTTTATATAGTAATTATATCAACTACAGCTGATCAAAGCATTTGTTAAAGAGAAAACTATCTCTCCTTTGCTTTTGTTACTGTTTGCAGCCAATTTGACAGGCTTTATATCTCCGACTACATTTTCTCTTATTTTCCACGCTTGATTTCTCTTTTTCTCTTCTTTCCCCCTTGTTGGCACCTGGCACATAGATGTATCTCCCTCCCCCCCCCTCTTCCCCTTCCCCCTCTCTCCATCTGGCTTAATAAAAATGTTTTTTAAGCCATCCCAGGGACTCTGGAGCAAACAGCAGCAGTTGTGGAGTGCTCAATCTACCTGTGCCTCCTGTTCTGGCAGAGGTGGGAGCAGGGAGCGGGGCAGCTCAGCCAGGCAGGAGAGCCCCCGGGGCAGCTCCCTTGGCTCTTCACCTCTCCTGGTTTTCTATTTTCCACTGTTATTGTTTCTTCAGGTGTTTATGAGGGTTTAATGTCTCATCTGAGAGTTTTTCATGAGACTGGCACAAATGGGCTGACCTTTTGTCCGAGCCATATCCACAAATCCCGGAAAGAGCATCCTTGCTGCTGCTATAATATTATTTTTTTTTTTAGGATTCCTTCTCTTCCCGTTGATTTTCCATCTTTCGTTAATCTCATTTAAAACCTCTCTCTCCTCCAATGTCTGTGCTCCTTTCCCTCTGTCTCTGTTATTGGCTTTATGGCCAAATGCTTTAATTTATTTGCCATACAATATCTCTCTACCACTGTTCTGGGGATACAAATTGTTTGAAAGACATTACAATAATATCCAGGCTTGGCACATCTGTTTGTCAGTGCTCAGCTTTTCCAGCTCAGCCACTCAGGGACGGGTAGGAGGAGGGTATTTTCCTCTACTTGAGCATCTGGGGAGATCAGATGTAATTACCTGAGCTAAAACTTAGCTGGGATTGGGATTCCTAAGACAAAATGTCCTGGGAAGGCTCCTTTCCCAATATTAGCACTGTGATATTGGCATTGGTCAAAATGATTTGTACCCTGGTGCAGGTTAGTGACAAATTCACCCCTTGCACAGGAAAAGGCTTGAATTGATACTTGGGGGAAGAACTCTGGGTCAAAATAGGAGGCAAAGTGGGGGCATTTGTGTTCAGACTGCTGGGGGTGGCTGTGAATTCCTTGGTGGGGCTGGTGGTCTGGCTCTGTCCCTGTTGACAGGGGCACTGGGCTTGTGGGTGCTCCAGTGGCTTTGCATGAAGGTCACGCCAGCAGTGGGGACAGGAGCTGTCCTTGTACCCATGGCTCAGCTGGGAACAGAAGGGAGAGTGGCGTGGCTGGCTTTGCAGAAGGTCTCCAGCAGCCCCAAAGGTGATTTATTCCTGATGCTGCCTTTTAGCAGAGAGAACCCAGCTGCCTTGGGTGGGCTGGGGGTAGTGCTGTTAAATCCCCTCTGTGCTTCAGGCAGGCAGCAATTGCCTCCCCCGTGGTGTTTTTAGCTCCTCTTATCAATGCGCTTCATAACTCCTAATGTACATTGATTGCTGTCTATTCCTCTTTTATTTTTGTGTTATGCTTGATTGCTGCTTTAGCAATAAGAATAGGGCTTTTAGCCAAAATTGTCTTTTTTGGATTGTGGAGTCCTGACTTTTTGGCTCTCTAATAAGTTTTGTGTTACGAGCCCACATTTCTCTGTTGACATTTTTCCTTCCAGCCAATTTCTCCCATAATTTTCCCCCGCGTTGGAAATGAGTCCTTTTGAAGCCCTGAGTATATATATTACTGATTGGGGCAAGCCTTTATTATCCATTGTGAATGTAATCAGGTCCTCATCACTAGTTTCTTGATAATCACTGAGCACCAGTTCAGTCATTAATTTCGTCTTTATCCATCATGTCTTCTTTCCACGTTATTTGCTAAATAGCTTGGACGTGATTGCGACACTCGGCATCTGAGCTTGTAACTCTTTGCTTTCTTAATGTGTTTACATTGTCAGGGTAATGCTGTCCCTGCTACTCAGGTCTGTGGGATTTTACTGTGAAGGATGCTCAGCCAGCTCCAGCATGGAGGAGATGAATTCTCTGTTGTTGGATCATCACCACTGACAGTCTTTAGACCCTGAGGTTTCAATACCGCCTTGCCTGCGAGCTCTAATTTATTGTCTCCCCAAATCAAGCTCCTCAGAGCTGTTTATCTTCCCCCTTGTTTGCAGTGTGGTGTAGAAATTCATCCTGGTGTGTGGTTTCCCTCCGAGGTCTGTGCCTGCTCCGGTCGATCCATACGTGTCCAACAGGTCGAAGAGATCAAAGGCTCTAAAAGTAGGAAAATAAATGGATTATAGCAAAGACGGCCCAGTCATTCCAATCACTTGGTAATGCCAATAATATCACCTTGCTTCTTGTCAAAGAGATTTTCTAGTCCTTTCTGCCTCTGGGGAAGTCCTGTGGCATGGATGGATAGAGGGAAGGAGGGAGGGATGAGTGGATGGAGAACAGAGGGTAAATGGCTGCTTTGGGTGGCACTTCATAGAATCCCAGAGTGGTTGGTGTTAGAAGGGACCTCGAGGTCCTGTCCAAGCCGCTGCCATGGGCAGGGACACCTTCCACTGTCCCAGGTTGCTTCAAGCCCCATCCAACCTGCCCTTGGACTCTTCCAGGGTTGAAGCAGCCACAACTTTGCTCAGAAGGATGGGTTTGCTCACTGAGCAGTCTTTGTGTTTGTGCCCTGTTTGTCTTTTTCGGGCTACCCTCATTAAACTAATGCTATTGATTGCAGGGGTTAATTAGCCAGGACAGGGCTTAGTCCTGCCGTGCTCGTACATTCTGGGAGCCAAACCAGCTTCCTTACACCTGCCCCGAGCCTCCCCCTGCTCCTTCTGCATCCTGCCAATTAGGGAGCCATTCAGTGCCTTTTGAGAAGGTTTTCAGAGCTCCTCTGAATTCTGCCAGGGGGAAGCTGAGGCTGCAGGCATTAAAAACTTCCACCTGCTGCTGATCCTTGCACTGGTGTAAAATGAGCTGAGGGATGACAGGGGCCTCAGGGGGGAAGACACAGTGACTTGCAGGATTGAGCTGAGTCCTGGAGACACCTCAGCTGCTCTCCTCCTCCCCAGCCAAGTGCTCTGCTAACTTATTTTTCCCCTGACAAGCTGCCATGCTCCCTCCTGGCTGCTGCTGTCTCATGCCTTCACTCAGTCTGCAGGGACTGGGCACTTAACACAGGGAATGAGACCCTCCGTGATTACATTAGGCTTGTAAAAATTGAAAAAACAAATGCAAAGGGGCTGTGAAATCTGTTAAAGCCACAGTCTGTTTTTTCAGCCTTAGGAATCTGGAACAAACACCCCCAAAAGTGGTTGTTTGGTACTTCTCGCTGCGTCCTGCCTGGGTGGCAGTGGCTGTCCACAGGCACACACCATGACAATCACCCTATTTTGGGGTGGCCGTTTTTGTGTCCTCCCATTCTTGTTTGGGGTGTTCGAATTTGGCCTCAGGGAGGTAATTTAGGGTGTTGTTGCACAGCACATGAGGTGCAGCACCAGCTCTGTTTTTGCTGCTTTTCTGAGCTTGATGAACTCCACAAAGGATGCACTTGGAATTTTCATAGAATCCTAGAATGGTTTGGGTTGGAAGGGACCTTATGGATCACCTAATTCCAACCCCTCTACCACAGGCATGGTAAGGATGCCACCCCCTAGAGTAGGTTGCCACCCCCTAGATCAGGTTGCCCAGGACATGTCCAACCTAGCCTGGAGTTCTGGAAAATGTTGTTGTGTTGCCACTTGGACCAAATTTAAATTAATTCAAACTAATTTGACCAAAACACAGAGCTGTAAGTGGGTTGTTGATGGGCACAGCAGTGCTCAGCCCCATCAGGGATTGACAGAGAGAATGTCCAAGAGGAATTAATCCCAGCCTGTGCCTGATGCTCAGGAGAATCAGGAGGACTCGTGCTACAGGACAACTTCAGACCACTGCCATTGATAAAACAATCCCATTGGAAAGACAAATCCTGGAGGCAATGTCAGTGGCTGGCAAGTGCAGGATGGATAAAGAGCCCAGTGCCCTGCCTGCTAAAGCAGCAGCCTGGGAGCTCTCAGTCCATGCAAAACTAAGCAGCAAACGGATTTTAAAATTCTTGATTGCGCCGTTCTTGATCGTGTCCTTCTCCCTTGTAATGCACACCTCGTCCGTCGGTCACCTCTCCTCGTTCTCACTCATAGTTTCAACTTTCCTTTCTCCAGAGGCGTCAGCCCCTCTGGATAATGTGCCCTGACAGCTCCTCTCAGCAGAGCTTTCAGCCTCGGTGCGCAGGGCTCTGTGGAAATGGAAGAAAAGCCACCTGGTAAATGCTTTTATAGGCTGAAAACAAACTGCACTGAACACCCAGTGCTGGCACCTTCTGCCATTCCCACAGCCAAACAAAACCTCAAGGGGCTGGAAAATGAGTGGTGGCTGAGCTTTGGGATTTTTCTTCTATTTTCCTCCACAGTTTTGGAAAATGAGGGATGTGGGAGATACTTTACCAGGAAGAAATTAGGTAGTAAGGAAGTGCAATGGCATCCAATGGGTCTAATTCCTCAATCCATCCCCTCAGTCCATCTCTGCCCCTTCCAGGGCAGAGAAAGGGGCTGGCGAGCCGGGTACCCCTCGTGATCTTGGCACAGGCACAGATGCTGGGCCAAGGACAAGGCACCCCTGTTAAATTCCAGCTGTGCCTCCAGGATTCCTGGCGTTCATCTCAGCTTTACCAAATCCCCATCATTTCTGAAAAGATTAAAGCTGTGCTTTCAAAAATCCTATTTTTTGATAGTTTCTTTGCTTTTTCCCTCCCCCTTCTTCCTATTTTCTCTCCCCTCCATCTCCCCACTCATCCAACGCTCCTTACCCTCCTCCACCTCTTCACTGTATACACATGGAGAGGGTTCTTTCTGTTGTTCAAGCCTTGGGAGATTCTTTTTATTTTAATTAGGAATGAGTGAAAGCAACAAAGTGATTTGTAAGGGGCAGCATCCAGCAGTGGGATGCTGGGTCCTGCCTGTGCCACTGGAGAAGGACTGGATATATTCCATTTCTTTGTGTGCTTTACAATTTCTTCTATTGTTTTAGGATCATATAATTTACTTTGTTTTAAATACAAGGTCTGCATAAACCACCATCTGTATTATTTTGTGGACTCTGACATAAATTTCCATTATGGTGCTTATTAAAACGTCTCTTTAATGCCCAGAACATCGACAGCGCTTTGCAAATGTGTGTTTTTTTTCCCCACTGCCTTGTGAATTGACTGGATTTATCCCTGCCAGGAGTCTTTTGGAGGGTGATGCTCGGAGGGAGGGAGAATCTATTTTATCTCATCCTGTTCAGTGAAGCTTGTGCCCCTCACAGGGGCTCCCAGGCCACCTCAGCGTGAGTAAGTAGAGGGCAGCAAGTCCTGCTGGGACAACGCAGCCATGAAATGCACCAGGATTAAGAACTGGAAAAGCTTTTATGAAATATGTGTGTGTCTTTATTTTTACCCTGCCCCCAAAATCCAAATATTTCCTGCAAGTGCTGCTGCTTTATCAGAGCAGGGCTTTTCCTAGAAGAGATCTTTTTATTCTGCTCAGTGTTTGTGCGGTGTCTAGCCAGGCAAAGATCCCGTTCTCCATGTGTTCCTAGGCATCCTTCTAATAACCGTGGTTAATAATGAATGACAACCATTAAATCACTTTAAATATGTACGAGCAGCACGGTGGAGACCCTTGTTTCCCGGCACTGGTAATGCCAGTCAGGTGTGGATAAGCACATTGCTCTCTTGTGCCACGGCCACAAAAGGGGGACCCTGTAGAGAACCGGGGCAATTTGCCTGGTTGTTGCTCTATTTAGCAGCAGTGCCTGGAAATGGAATCAGGAGATTCCCACGTCGGCTCTGGGGGTCGGGGGGCATTAGTTCATCGTGGCGCGGCAGAGATTATGTGAGGCTGCAGCTGCTCCTTCTTCGTGGGCTTCACGAGGGCAAAGCTCGTTTTGTGGCAGCTTTATTCCTGCCTGCAGAAATAATCCAGATTATAGGGACCCGCTGTGCCTGTGGAACCTGGTGAACCATTGAGGAAAGCCTCTGTTCCCTTGAGCTTGGTGTCTGATTAGGGGCTGTGCTACATCTGTCCATAGATAGAGAGACAGATGTAGAGATGTCCCACCATGTCCCACCCTGATGTTGGACCATCACCTCTGGCAGGACCAAGGGATGCTTTAGCCCTGTCTGCTTGCATCTGTGTCAGCTCTGCCTGCTTCATCAAAATTGGTCCCTGTTTTCTGCCTTTATCCCATAAATATGCCCATACTGATGGGAACAGGGATGAAAGACAGATTTTGGAAGATTCAAGCAGCCAAGGGGGACACATCCTGTTTTTTTTCACCCAGGGTGGTTTGGCTGCCATCCCGATGAGGTGCCTCCAAGCCCTCTCCAAGCTCCTGCACTCCTCATGGAAGCCAGTCCCAAATGAATCAAACACTTTCCCCCTGTTGTGCCCACCCCAGCCCTGCACTGGCAGAGCACAAAGAAGTGCAGAATTTGTTCCTCTCTGCTGCTCCTCACGTGGCTGAAGCCAACACTGGGATTTTCCACTGCCCTGCACCTTGTCTGTCCCTCTCCTGTCACCACGCTCGCTTGGTTCCAGCATCCTGCTGAAATTCAAAGGAGCCTTTGGAAGACATGGGTGGTGCTCAGATGCTTAACTCACAGTGGTTTTGGAGGTGTCTCTGTGCCACGCGTGCCCCAGGGAATTGCAGAATGACTGCACGGGGCCGGAGATGACAAAAAGAAGCTGTTGTTTCTGGCTGCTCAGTGGAGTAGAATGACAGCAAAAGCCTGTCCCGCTGTGACAAATTCCCCTGGTCACCATTCCTGACCACCTGAAGTGGGGCAGAAAGAGGAATGCTGAAGCATGCTTGGGAAATGGGGAGGGCAGGAGTGTGGGAGAGATGTGGATAAATTATTTAAGGAATGATCATTAGAGCAATGTGGGGGGGGAGGAAAAAGTAAATTTTATTGCTTTTTGCTTTGCTTGCAGTATTGAAAATGGAGGACAAAATCATTTGGGATCAAGCTGGAATGCAACCTTAGTGACTGATGGCTGAAGGGAAAGAAGGGAATTGATGCCTGGTTGACTGTTCCTCATTCAGTGAGAGCTGAGAAAAGCTTTGCTCGAGTCTTTTCATAGTCAGACAGGCCAGAAGGCCGAGGGAGCAGCAAAATGCTTTGGGATTGTGCCTGTAGAGGTCTATTCCTGCTGCTGTTCTAGGTCTGGGAAAGCAGAGAGAAGAGAAGAACAAACTCTTATTGCCTCTGCTTTCGATGGCACCTCAGGCACCTCATGGATAAATCCCACAAGTTTTGGGCAGTATCCTGAGGCATCCCACAATCCTGGGGTGTGCCTTGGCAGGGAGCATCCCCACTCCACTGGTGGTGGGCTTCCCTTCCTTGTGTCATATAACTGGGCTGGCTGCACTTGGCTTTCCCCTTTCTTCTCCCAAGCCATGGTGGGAATGTCCTGGTGACAACTGTCTCTCTTTTCTGGGATGAGCTGCTCCACTCTACTGAATAGGATGTGATGTTTCTTCCCAAGTCCTGGCAAAGGTGATGCTGCAGGCCCTGGACAAGTACTTTTATAGTCTTTTAAGATTTCCAGAGCCACTCTTCGAGGGCCGTTAAGACCTTCGGCTGGTGATAATTGGATTTGTAAGACAGTGCAACATGTGATAAAGTGCTCTTGTTGGACAGGATCCCAGTTTTCTTCTATCATTCCTATTAATGTGATAAATGTCGCTGTCTCAGATGATAGGGCCGTGTTGGATAATAAGATTGGAATCAGCTTTGATTTCTCCAGCTCAGTTCTGCATCACGGCTCGGCAAGAGCAGCCAGGGAGAGACCTGGCCGAGGTGCCCACGGCTGGGCTGGGGGTCTGTGTCCCTTCATTCCATGCTGATTCCTGGCTGGCAGGGCAGGAGACAAGGAGATGGATCCAAGGCAGTGGCTGCAAGTGGGTGAGGAAGATGGCCTTGGAGGAGCTGGAGCAGAGGCTTGGATGTGTCGGGCAATAAAACCTCTCCTAATTAAAGCTGATAGCAAACAAATACTGGAGTGGGAGTACAGCTGGGAAGCACAAGTCCAATTTGGAACTGAGCAGCTGTGAAATTGGACCCACTGACCACAGCTGGGGCTGGAGGAGGAGGGAAATCAGGGCTGGGAGAAAACATTACAGCTATAGGGGTATTATTGCTTCCTCTGTGTTTTGACCCACCATGGTCCATAGAACATCCAACTTTGCTCCTTGGGAGTTACAGAGCTGTCCAGGTCCTGGACTATGGATGAGTAGAGGAGAGGTGGCCCTTTGGTAGCCCAGTGTGTTCCATCTCCTCTGCCGTGGTGGTGGTAGTCAGAATGACCTAAAGCTTTCCTTTCCTCCAAGGCATTGAGCTGAGGCAGAGAAAGGGGGACAGGGTGAGGTTTTTCCATGTCCAGCCTCCAACATGTTGGAGAACTAATGGTTACTCTTTGTGTGGAGAGATGAGAGGTGCCTTTTAAAATCAGTCTCCTAAGCTGGAGACGTTTTTCCCTGTCGTTCTCTTTGTGTCTCTCCATTTCATTCCTCTGAAGATGTGTTGTGCTTCACTGATTCCTTGGGAATGGGGTGTGTGTGCTGGGGAGGATAATGCTGCAGCAGCAGTTCAGTGTGGGTGAGCAGTAAATAGTTATGACATCCTGCTCATGGTTTTCTGGAGGATTTGTGCCTTTTCTTGCTAAACAAATGCCAAACGAAGCCGCCTTCCTCTTTGAGAGTGGTTTGAAGAGGCAGCTGGAGGCACCAGCCTTTGAAATTAGGTGGCAAACTGAGCCACTGTCTCTTTCTGCTTAACATTTTGTGCAAGATGAGGGCAGCGGGAGGACAGTGCTGTGTCCAGCCCCCTGCCTGCCCCTTGCAGAGTGCTCAGCCCTGCTGCCAACCACAGCCGGGGTCAGGAAGCTGCTCCCAGGCCTTAAAACATCACAGGGATTTGGCAGGGAGGTGGGCAGTGGCCAGAGAAAGTCATTAAACACCCCCTGTGTTTGAAGCTGGACTTTGCCAGCCGTGCAAGCAGAAATCACAGCACCGTGAGGCTGCTGCAGGGATCATCCCAGCGTTATTATCCTCAGGTTCCCTTCCTCAGAGAGCAGCTGCACTCAAAGGGAAAGAGGAGCACACACTGTTCAAACAGCCAGGCAAAGTACCCTGGCCCTGCTGAGCCCTGCATTGGTAAATGTTATTTCCCATCTTCATTGACTTCCTGGCGTGTCCTTTCCACTGGCTCTGATTGCTGCCTCTCCCACTCTGGGAAGCTGGATTTTGTCCTTTGCAGTGATTGCTTTGATCTATACAACAACAACAAAAGAAAAAAAGGGAAGGCCAGCAGGCAGCAATGAAGAAAATCAAAATTAAAGAGAAAATATATTCATAAATAAATATTTCCAAGCCCTGAATGATCTGCCCTGTTTGTGCCATCCACAACTTGGTAATTATGTATTTGAGCACTTGATCTGAAGCTGAGCAGGGTTGGGCAGCTTGGAAAGAGCAAGATTTGCAGCAAAAGCTCTTCTGGGATTTGGGAGGTGAACTGTGCCTGGATGATTTGCTTTAGTGTTGGGAGAGATCTGGTGAGTCTTGCAAAGGTCCCAAGAGCTGCTAGGGAGAAAGGAGATGTTTGGGATTTGGCAGCATCAGCTTGGCCTCATGTGTGTTGTGGTAGGAGATAAAAGACTGAGAGGAGGAAACTTTGCCTCTTCCTCCTTATCTTGTGTAAGGTGGATACACATCTTGGGTATTCATCCCATGGTACTGGTCCTGCACCATCACAACAGGGCAACCAGAAGGATTTGGAATTTGGATGTGCTTTGGATTTCTCTCAGTTGTGGTTTTGCATTGTCCAGGGATATTCAGGTTGGGTATCAGGAAAAGGTTCTTCCCCCAGAGGGTGCTGGGCACTGCAGAGGCTCCCCAGGGAATGGTCACGGCCCCAAGGCTGCCAGAGCTCCAGGAATGTTTGGACAATGCTTCCAGGCACTGGGTGGGAGTGTTGGGATGTCTGTGCAGGGCCAGAGGTTGGATGTGGTGATCCCTGTGGGTCCTTCCAACTCCAATTCTATGATTCTGCGTTTGGACCAGGGCCTGCCTCGTTCTGCAGCCAAGCAGAACCAATCTGGGGTCTCATCACTCCAGGGTCTTATCTCTGCTTTGCCTGTTCTTTGCTGTCAGCTGTAGCAGCTTTTACTTGGAGAAGGAGTGTCAAATATACCCCAAAAATGTGCTCTGCAAGGACGAGAGATCCCAGAGCAGAATCAAAAAGCAGCTGCTGCCTTATTACACCTGGCCTTGTACCCGGTGAGTCGATCATCGCCTTGTCGGGACTCTGACACTTCGTGTAGCACAGAAATCCTGCTGGGTATAATCCGTGTTAGACAAGCAGGGGGATGCTGCCCTGCTTTGCCTACGAGATGGGATCAGCAGAGATGGCACAAGGCAGTGTTTTCCAGCTGCTCCATGAAGGCCAGGCAGAGGAGAGATGCTCAGGGGCTGTGAACCCCCTCTGCCAGATGTTTGCCAGTGGTTGCTCCCACCCATCATTATTAGCACTGAATTCCCTTCATCCTCTTGCTGTGTTTCCAAGGCTGCAAATGCCCAGCTGCCTGTGCACCACCAGCTTGGTGGCCTGACTGACCCTCACTCGTCCCCTATTTTGACTTTTCTGGGCCCTGGTGTGTTTTATTGCAGCCCTGGAGCAAAGGAGTGCTCCTTCATGTAGCACTTTATGTGCCACAGTGCAGTCTTTTTTATTATTATTATCATTAAATGTTGTTTTTTTTTTCATCTGGAGAGAACGGATATTTATAATTTACCACCTAGGGCTTGGTAATTAATATTTGTGTAGAGCTCTCAGCGATGTCTTGGATGTGAAATGTATTATATAAATAAAGACCGTATTGCAAGCAGCAGGGGAAGAGGGGAATTAAATAAAAAACAGGTTTTTGCGATGCTCATGGGAATAGGTGAAGCTGGGGAGGGATTCAGGATGCCCAGCCCCTAAAGGGCTGTGGGAATGGTCACCTGGGAAGCTGCGTGCGTAGGTCAGGGGCTCCCAGAGCTCCAGGCTCAGCGATCGGAGCTGCTCAGCGCACGTGGAATGAATTTGTGTTCTCACACTGGGTCTCAGCAGACCAGAAAATGCGATGCACTTGCAGGGGCTTTGAGTGCCTGTATGGAAAGACCATAAATGGGCTGTGGATGGAACTGGGGTGGTGGTGCCACTGTAGGGGCCATCAGCACTGGGGTGCTGCTGTGATCAACAGGCCCCTTGTCCCCATCCCCTCATCCCTTCAGGCTGCAGAGGGGGAGAGGAGGAACTGTGTAGGAGCCAGCATTGTCACAGCAGCGACACAAAAGGAAGAGCCAGAGACACCTGTGTCCAGGATCAGAGAGAAGGAAGGAAGGGCCACAAGACCCACCTTCTTTATTTTTTATATCCATTTGGAAATCACTATTCATTGGAGGAAATCAGTTCTTCCTCCCTCAACTACAGTGGTCAAAGGAAATGTCCATCAAAGTTTTGTGTCCATGAGAAAGGAATGTGAATAATAAGATACAGTTACAATAACATAGCTATGTTTACAGAAAAAAACTGTGTGAAACTAGCTACAGAGAGAATAATATATTCACGACTGCAAGAAGCAAGGCAACACAGCATCCCTCAGACACAGCCCCAGGGATGTGAACCCTCCTGTCCCTATGGCATCTCCACATTTCTCAGGTCAAATTGTCCTGATGGCACCAGGAGGGAGGATGAAGGAGAAAATCCCTTTGCCCTTTGTGGGGACACCATCATGGGGTGGCTTTTTGCATTAGAATCCCAGAATAGTTTGGGTTGGAATGGAGTTAATGCCCATCTCGTTCCGCCCCCTGCCAGGGGCACCTCCCACTGGACCAGGTTGCTCCAAGCCCCATCCAATCTGGCCTTGATTGGCCCCTTTTGGGAGGCATTTGGCATCACTGATGTCTAAACAAGATTAAAATACTTCCCAGTAAATTCTGCCTATTCACAAATTGACTTTAAAAGAAACCCATCAAAAAACCTGGAAAAAAAGGGGAATTAGTTGCAAACCCCTCTCCAATACCCTGTGTGTCTTTGCAGGCAGGAGCTGCCCAGGGTTGTGCTTAAAAAATTCCATCTGGTGCATCCCATCACAGGTTTTCATGGTAATAATAATTTCCCTGGAAAAGGAAGGTCTAGGTTGACTGGAATTATTACTGAACTAAGCTCAGACCACCAATTCTGGGCTGGGGAAAAGAAAAAAATCTCAAAAAACTAGTTTCATTTTCCAGAAAAATATTTGGATTTTTGTTTCAATTATTGTTTTGGTTTGGGGTTTTTTTGCTAGATGTAACAAACTGTGGTTATTAAGGTCAGAGAAACCTGCTACCTAAACCAGAGAACACCTGACAATGAAACAAAACCTTTATTTTCTGGTTGAACAAAATATTTAATTTGACTCAAACAATTTTTCACCTGATTTTTCACTTTTGTCATAAAATCAATTTCCTGCATAGCTCTGTTCTCCCACGCTGCCGGCTGGAGTCAGGGAATCTTTTTCCTTTCTTTGTATTATTTTCTCTTTTCACTCCCTTTCTTACTTTTCTCCTCTTTTTTTCCTTTTCCATCCTTTTTTTCCTTTTCCACTCTTTTTACAATTTTTTTTTTTACTTTTCCTTTTTGCTTGAGTTCTTCTCCTTTCCTTTTGTCTGATTTTCTTTTTCCCTTTCTTTTCCTTGCCTCTCCTTTCTTTCACTGCCCCCCTTCTTTCCCTTCCCCTCTTTTCCTTCCCTTTCTCCAACTTTCTTCCCTTTTCCCACTTTCCTTTCCCCTTCCCTTTCCCCTTTTCTTTCCTCTTCCACCCCTTCATCCTTCCCACCCTTTCCCCTCCCCCCTTTTTTTCCCTTTCCCCTTTTCTATCCCTTCCCCCTTCCTTCCTTTCCCTCTTCTTTTATTTCCCTTTCCTTACTTTCCCCTTCCTTTTGCCCCCTTTCTTTCCTTTCCCCCCTTTCTTTCTCTCCTCCATCTTCCCCTTCCCTGACCTTCCCCCGCTTCTTTC
>VZRZ01006345.1:1114125-1205825 GCA_013398175.1 Climacteris rufus | reverse complement strand
TCTCCCCTTTCTTCCCCCTTCCCACCTTTTACACTTTCCCTTCCCCCTTTCACTGCTCATTCCCTTCTCTCCTCCTTCTTTCCCTTCCTCCCCTCTTTCCCTTCCCCCCCTTTTCCCCCTTCCCCCTCTCTTCCCGTTTCCCTCTCTTTCCCCCCTTTTCCCCCTTTCTTTCCCTTTGAACCTCTCTGAACTGCACTAATTCTCTGGCAGCCCTTATGTAACTAATCTGCAGGTAATATTGTGATTATATCTCGGGAGCCATATGGTCCTGTGCAGTCACTTCCCGTGTTGTTAAACTGCTGAAGCGGATAAACTCCATGTCCATGCACAAAGTAATTGCACAAAACTAATTTGTGTTTGCAAACAGAACTGAAATTAAGTATGTAAATAAGCAGAGCTGCAGACTAAATATTATAGTAGGGAAGGAGGGAGGGGGGGAAGGAGAAAGTGGAAACAACTTTATAACTGCAAAGTACAATCCATGCAGGAATGGGAATGGGAAGTGTTTCTAACGTGCAGGGAGCTGATGCTGTGAACAACTGGTGAAGGGTTTGCGTCTATAAATCCTGTGTGTCTCCATCCCAGCCCCTGCCTCCAGCTGCAGCACCAGTTCTGTCATCCAGGGTGGAATAGAGATATAATTTAATGGGTTTTTTTGCTGGGAAATAGATCTAGTTTAACCCCGTGTGTCATTTGTTTAGAGACTCTATTTTATTTGAAAACTTTTCAGGAGGAATGTTTTATAGCCCCGGGTGAGCAGCGTCATTAATGGATGCGGGATATGCTTCGGAGATGCATCAATTTGGGGTGAGGCAGCAGCCCCCTCTCCCCCAACAAGCAGAGACCCCCGTGTCCGTGGAGTGTGAGCTTCTCCTGACCGAGGGGAGAGGCTGCTTTTGATTTTGGGGCTGCTGGGTGGTCTTTGGTACCAGTGGCTATGTTGAGCAATAGGTGGGATCTGCAGGGATGTGTCCCAGGGAGATGCAAACGGATTTTTGCAATGGCGAGATTTGGGCATGGGGGTGGATTTGTCACCTGTGCACACCCCAGAAAATGGAATATCTACAGCTGGGCAGACACTGTGCCCACTTAAAATGTATTGGGGCATCTGAGCGGGTCACAAGTGATCCCTGTGTGCGCTGTGCTCCCAACGCTGGGTGAAGCGCAGAGATGTTGGCAGCTGCAGAGAGGCTCTGAAGGGTCCCTCTGCCTCCCAGCCAGCAATGGGAAGGTTCCCTCTGCTGGCAAACGCCAGCCTCTGGTCCTGGAAAAGCTCTTGGTGATCACACTGAGCCAGTGCAAAGCTACAGAAAGGTTTTAATTGCGAGATGCTTGGGAAAATGTCACTGCGTGTACACACACGTGACATCCTGTATTTACCAGGAGAAAAGGTGCTGGCAATCCTGCCTCCTATTTATAACCCTGCTAAAGGCTTGTCTTGGGATTGGAGGAAGAGCTCAGCTTCTCTCTACAAGTTTTTACTCCTAAAATTAGCACTATGTTTGACTCCTCAGATGGGTGCTTGCAGGTGAAATGGGTTGAAATCTGCGGGCAGAGATACGAGGCGAGTGCAGTGTCATTATTCCTGCTATCATCATTAATGGTGATGTCCTTGTCACGGAATTGTGAATTTCAGCTCTGTGAGAAACTGAAAAGCTTTAAAAAAAGCCAGGGAAATAAAACAGAATGACTGTTTACCAGATGGATAAGGGGCAGAATTGCTTGAGGGATATTATGACTCCTTGTTTTCAAGATGGTGCAAAAGCACAAGGTAAAATAGATACATTAATTGATAAATAAATAAATACTCCTCAAAAACAGATGGGTCCTCTTGAGCCCAAAGCCATCTCTCTTTGTTTCTTTTCCAAGCTGGTACTTCAGAGCAGTGTTTGAGTGTGCCCGGCACACGGCGCTCTCCTCTGCCGCAGGGATCTGCACCGGGTGATTGTGCCCCAGGTAATGCATCTGAACTGCCTCCAAGGCTCCCAATTTCTCTTTGTCTTCCAGGGACAATCCCTCCACAGCAGCTTTTGTGCTTGCTTCTGCTTGGGCTTCCTTACTCTGCAGCCAAACCCTGCTCTTCTCCACAAATTAAGGGATTTGGCAGCTTGGGGGGACCATGGAGCTGTTCCCCAAAGCTCTGTGGGTGTAATGGGCTTTTCCAGAGGGATCTGCTCCTGGGAACAGCCAGTTGGATGGGTCATGTCTAGGACACGTGGCTTCTCACTCGGGGTCATCTCTCCAGCTGCCATCTCCTTGTGGTGAATCAGCAGGGAAGGCTGGGAGGACTTTTTGGAGCTTTCCCTCTGAAGCATCTCATGGGATGTTTCCCAGCAGGAAGTATCTGGGATAAACCTAACCCTGTGAAGGTTTGTCCTTCAGCCAGCCTTCAGTTGGGTGGTTGAAACCAGGGGAGGGTTTGACAGAGCATCCTCAGGTTTAGCTGCTGGGAGAAGTGTTTCCTCTTGTTTGTGCCAGAGCTGTAAAGATGAAGTTCCCACCCGACCTTTGCTGTCACTCTGAACCACTGCACATTTTCCAGGCTGAAATTTGGCTGAATTCAGGAATCTCATTGCAGATTGTTGACTGTAGGATGGGGATCAGACTCTTTGCCTTGACCTGAGCTCAACCCCAGCCTGCAGAAGGCAAAGCTTTGGGTTGGGGAAATGGGGAGGTAAAATTTCCGGAGCTGGGAGAGGCTGCTGTGAGGCTGATTTCTACCCTTAGCCATGATCATTAGGTTCTGTTGTTGTGCAAATGTTTTAAAAATAACTAGAGAGGAAAAAAATGCAAGTGCAGGGGGAAAGCACTGATAAACACAGCCTGAAATGCTGTTACAGGCAGACTTTAGAGCCTGAAATCACCTCAAATGTATTCTGAATTACCTTGAGCATATTTAGACAGATCTATTTTTCATTGCAGGACATTAATGTACTGACTTGGGGGATTTTTTTTCTCTGCACAAACATTTCTGTCTCATGCTGGGAGGAAGGAGTAATAACCCTCCTTAACACCAGGACAAGAAGAAAGACTTTGTGAGGGAATGGCTGGGGAGATAGTTGGGGGCATGGCTGCGAATCTGGACTCTGAGGAGTTATTTTTACAATGCAATCCATGGAAAACTGGAGCTTCGGAATTGACTTGGGCTCTGGGGCCTTGTCTGATGATGCTGAGAGTCGATTTTCTTGCCTATCATGTACAGTTTGTGAGGCTGTCATGTTCCGTGCAATATTTGTATCCCTAAAGGTTTGTGAATCCCCAAGGTATCCTTTCTATAGGCTAGGATTTGAGGCACAGATTGTATGAATTAATATAAATAGTAGTAAATTAGCTTTTTCTCCCAGGATCTGTGATATTAGGGCACCATCCCTCTGCCAGGCAGGGGCTCTGTGCAGATCTCAGAATGAATTAAATAGAAGCTGGAGCATCTTCTCTCCCAAATCCTGCTTTTGCAGCTGAATGAGAGGGTTGGGGTTGTTGGCTCCAGGTCCTTCTCTGTCCAACAGTGGGAGGACATGGGAATGGAGATGCTCTGCAGGGTTGGATGGAGGAGGAGGAGGAGGTACTGGAAAAATCCAGTGCAGCTGGCGGCTGGGAGAGAATGGGTGGGAATGTCTGTATGAACAGCAGGTGAGGGGCAGGAGGAGCAGCACGGCAGATGTTGAGGGGCTGGCCCAGGAAGGTTTCAGGAGAGGAGGATGTGAAGGCACACAGGCTCCTCCCTGTGCAGCCTCCTGCCAGGCTGGAGCTGCTGTGCCAGGAGGAGCTTTGCAGGGACGAAGAAAGGAGGAAGATTTCTCCCACTTTTGGTTTGGTAGCTGCAGTTCCTGGGCTATTCTGGAACAGCTCGAGGGAGGGGATGGAGCCAGGGATGGAGTCAAACACTTCTGGCTTCTGGCATTTCCAGAAGTATCCCTGAAGGCAAAAGGGTTCTCATATTTCCCTCCTCCTCCATGACTGGCTCGCTGCCTGCTTGGAGGAACTGTAAACCTTCCCTGTGTCCTTATGATTAATGACTGAGGCAAGGAGACACCACGGCTCCTGCTCAGCTCCCGTGGGCAGCAGCCTCCCACCCAAGCTGTGCCTGACCCTGGGGAGAGCAGCCTCTGCTTGGATAAGGGACCTGGGCTTGGATGATATCCTTGGAAACCCAGCAGCATCCCTCGGGATAACTGGGTTTAGATGTTGCCCTTTCCAGCGAGGATTTAGGTGTGAAATCAGGGCAGCCCCTGCAGATGCTGTTAGGGCAAAGGCTGTAACTGGGGGTGGATGCCATGGAAAATTCTTGGAGCATCCATGCTGTCCCCAGTACTGGGCAGGTATCCAAGCTGATGACTTTACAATAGGGATGGGCTGGTACCTAAATAAAATGGAGCAGAAACAAGGTGAAATCTCTCATATTTTTCCCTTTTTCACTGCTGCTACTCCCTCTCCTGTTCCTAAGTTTGCATTCCATTTCCACAATTCATCACCTTTGGTATGGCTGTGTCTTGTTGTCCTTCATGTAAATGCTTGTTGGCTGCTTGTGAAGAGTTAAGAAGAACAGTATCAATGGTAAAAGTGTGTGATTTCCCCCTTATCTGGATATTTCCCCTATCAGGAAGGCAAATGGAGATGCAGAGCAATAGGTAAGTTTAGTATTCTGCTAATAAATCTCCTAAAAGTAGAGTCTTCCTGCAAATATAATTTAAAGAGAAGATTCTAAGAGGATTTCCCATATTTTAATCAGTCATACTGTTCATTTGCCAGGGTTTTTTTGTCCTTGCATCGCTCTTATCTCCAGTATTTCCATGCATGAACTTCCAAGGCCGCTGCTGTTGATCTCAGTCCAGTTGTCATCTCCTCCATGGAGCCCCATCCACAGCAGAGCTAATGTTGCCCTCTGAACCTGATTGTGATCAACTAACAGAGCTGTTGGATGGGGATCCACCTTCCTGGCATTGGGACTGCTGGTTTGGAACAGGACGGCAAAGAAGTTTGTGGAGAAACCAAAAATAAAAATAGAGATATATTTTATTTTTTTAATTAAGTCAATAAAGCCTCAGTTGTCAGAGCAGAGCATGCCCTTAAGCTGGTGACCTTGGTGTTATCAGTGCTATCAGAGATCTTTATTGTTTCCATCCTGTTTGCCAGGGATGGAGTTTTCCTTGTGTTGGTGGTGTGACTGCTGAGGACGTGACTTGTCTGGAGAGGGGACAAACCACCCAGCAGGGATTTGGGAGTGAGGTTTGCAGCTCTTCCGCACTGCCTGGGGCTGCAGCTGCATCCTTGCTGCATCCCCCTTAGCCCCCAGGCAATCCCTGGGGATAGCTCCATGCCTGGCAGAGCCTCTTCCCTTCACCCCTGATGGAATGGGACAAAATGAGGTCAGCTGGACCATTCTCCCCCCTTAAGGATTGAGGAGGGGCAAGAAGATGGAGGCCTTGGTGGGAGGAGACTGATAGCCAAGGAATGTGTCTTGACCTCCCATTCTTCCCAGCCCCCCAGTTTTCCTTGTGGGAACTGGCCCCTGGTTGTTCCTGCCTAAAGAAGGCAATGATTTGCCAAGTAAAAGGCAAAGAAAACAGCAGTGATGGGAAGATGAAAGGGAACATTAAAAACCACCCAGCTCTTCCAGAAGAAAGCGGTGTGGACTAAAGAAAGATCTGTGAAAAATATAAGGCATGGGTCTGAGGGAAGGAAAAGGGGAGCATGCCAAATTCCCCTCTAATCCCCTCGACAACAGCCAGATATAATGGGTTGCCAGACTTTTCCCTGAGCTTGTTTCGCTTTGGGCCTGAGATTTTTACAAACTCTGGCATGTTGGGAATTTTAATCAGGGCCAGGGCCTTGTTCGTGGTGATGTTTATAAATGTGAGTGGAGGAGAAAGTCCAGATTTTGCCCTCAAATAAAAAAAAAAAGAGAGAGAGAGAAAAAAGTATTAAAAAATAAACAGCGGGCGCCAGGAGTTTCAAAGCTTCCATCGTTCCAGACACGCATTCCCGNAAAAAAAAAAAAAAAAAGGAAGCTTACAAGCTGTTCCCATCCTCATTCTGTCCTGGCTGATGGAAAATCACCAGCACTTGCCTCATGTAAATGGCACTTTATCCACTGGAAATGTGAATGCTGTCACCAGTGCCCAGGTCTGTCAAGCTTATCAGCTGAGCTAGTGAGACGGAGAGATGCACCCAGTCCTGTTCACGCCAGGAGAGTGATAGATAATAACATTTGGAGGGGAGAAAAGGCAGCCAGGCTGACGGACAGGAATTAAGGCGCCCTGTGGAAGTCCATTGCTTACTCACTCCTGGTTTCATATCCAGGGGAAAAGGCGTTTGCTTTCCCCTCACTTTTCTCTTTCTTTCAGGCTTTTGAAGAGTCAACCCAGCAGAATTAATTCCTTTCTCCCCCTACTCCCTTCTCCACGTGTGTTCTTCATTTGCACCTGGATAGGCTCTGGAAGATTTGCTTTGGGGGCTGAGAAAAAGAGGGATTTGGGGGTTTTCAGGCAAAACAAGGAGCAGTGTGGGAGCAAGGGATGCCCAAGGAGATATCTGCCATGGGTGACGTAAATCCTCCTCCAGAGGTGCTGCTCAGGTGGAGGTTTTTGTGCCTGATATCTGGGAATGAGGGATTGCAACCTGGAATCTGGGGCTGGAAACACCACCAAGGGCTGCAAAGGCAGCACCATGGAAGAGGGATGTAAAGAGCCTCCAGCAAAGGCTTTGGAGATGTTTTGGTTTAGGGAGATGTTTTCCCAGCCCTAAAAGAGGGTATGTTGGAAGAAAGGGAGCCTGGAAATGGCTCCTCATAAAAAAGGGCAGCTGGGCAAAGAAGCCAAAATTAAAAGAGGTGCAAAAGTTGGTTTCATGGCAACATCAACTTGGCATTAATACATGGAGAGAAATGTTTCCACTCTCCTGGGAAAAAAAAACACCAGGAGGAAGGTCTGTCCTGGTGCAGCTTGCTGGGAGAGCCATGGGATCTCTCTTTAACTAGCCCCAGCCCCAGAGGGGTTATTAATGCAGATCAGGGCTGTGATCCATATGTATGATCCTGAAATATCTGCTTCCAGAGCGGACCTCAGGCTCGAGCGCTATAATGTAATGAGTTAAACTGCTTGTTCGCAGTTCCACTAAAAGCAAATGGACTGGGAATTTGTTTTAAAAAACTGGACAGAGCTTTATCGGCCAATTAATCAGGATGTATAATGGATAAATTAAAGGGCAGAGTCAAGCGAGGCTGCCAAATAAAAACCAATAAAGTGCAATCTGCAAATGGACATGACATTATGGGATGCTGAACAACAGCAGCAGAGGGGAGGACAACACACGGCCTTGGGCTCCCCAAGGCCCCTTGGCTTCCCAGTCCAAACCTTGGAGGAAAACCCATCCTGTGTGGATTCCTGTGGTTCACAGTAGGAGAAGTGTTGCTGCTTGAGGGGTATCACCATTCCCCTTGTAAACTGGAAGTTGAATGAGCCACAGGCTGGATCCAAGGTGGCTGAAGAGTGAGAGAGGGAGATCCAGAAATTCGGATTAATTGTGGGCATCCCCAAGGGATGAATTTTGCAGCACCCACCTGTTGCCCTGAATTTTGCAGTTCTGGATGTTATCATTCTTTTGTAACTGGCTCTCAGACATTCTCTGTAAACATAGCCATGTTATTGTAATGGTGTCTTTTTATTTACATTCCTTTCTCCTGGGCACAGAAGTTTGATGGACATTTCCTTTGACCAGTGTGATTGAGGGGAAGCTCTTTGTCTCCTCCAATCCACAGTGCCTTAGAAGACAGATATAAAATAAAGATGGGTGGGGGAAACCCAGAGTTTGTTCTTTGCTCAACAGGTGTCTGTCTCCTTCTTTCGTGTCGTTACTGCGACACCCACCCGAGCAGCTTTTTGCCTTTTTTATTGATATTGCTGGAAATTCAGGATCCCTGGATATTACAGTAACTGCTCCACTGCTTTTATGGGCAAAGGTCTTCCAAGGAGTGCAGGCAGGGGGCTAAAAGGAAGAGCTGGCAGTGGCAGGGATGAGTTGGAAGAGCTCATTTCCTCCCAAGCTGTGCAAACTCTCCACAGTTGATCAGACACTCGAGGAGCTGCGTGTGGCTCCCTCGGAAGCACCGACCCTTCTGGCTGTGACCAGCCCTGGGGAGGCTTCGGGAGCAGCAGCTTGGCAAATTTACAACCTTCTTCCCTGCATGTCTCCATGGATGGGGAATTTTCTCCACAACAAATAAACCCAAGCAGTAAATTGACTTTGCAGGTAGGGTTGGGCGGGCTCAGCTGTGTGATGGGGGGTGCTTTTCCTTCCAGGCTGAGCTCCTGGCTGTGCTCATGCTCTGCAGCCAAGTCATAGCTGTCCTTTAGGTTTAAAAAATAACTGAATTTGCTTGGTGCCTGCCATGACCATCCTGCTTCCTCAGGCTTTGTGTCATGCCAGTCATAAAATCGGGCTTCTGGCGCACTGGGAACTCTCCACTCCAGGTGACTGAGGCTCCGTTGGGCTTCCTGGGAAAAGGAGGTGGCATCTGCTTCTCCAGCACTGGGTATCATGTCACAGCTCCAGCTGGGGCCTCTTCCAGGTCACTTGGCACATCACAAGTGTTTGATGCATGCTCGGAAGGGACAGCAGAGGTGTGAACCTGTCAGGAAGCAAAGCCACAAATAACCAGAAATAGATTTTCTGATTTTTTTGGTAAGTGAAAGTGTGAAAAAAAAAACAGAAGAAAACTTTTGGGTCATTGCTAGAACAAAACCAGCAGTGTAACAGCAACATCAGTGCACTGCAGGCAAGGAGGGAAAGATATTTTAATGATATTAAGCAATATTTGGTTAATTGGAAGACAGATCTGATGGAGAGGAGATGTTTAGAGCACTGGCCATGCCTTTTCCTTGCAAGCTTTAGATGCCAGACCGATCCTGTCGTGCGTGTTCTGTAGCGTTGCTCCCCGTGGAGAAACTTCCATAAGGAAATCTTCTAGTTGAGAGACGAGGCCAAATCCTGACGAGCATATTGTTTGTGAGCAAACACCGACAGCTCGCTCCTCAGCTGCTGCAGACACGGCCATGTGGTGACTTCCCCCCAGCTCCGGCAAATCCTCGCTCCTCTTTGTGTTCATCAGCTTGAAATGCGTTGTTCCCGATGATGCCGTTATGGATCGAGGCAGGGCTGTGTCTGTGAGGTGCTGGTGAAGCTGAGGGTCAGCTCTTCCTACTCCCCTGACTCCCAAGTCTTTGCAAGTTCCCCTGGGTGCCTGTCTGCTTTTCCAGGGCCTTAAATCTCTGTCTCCTTCCTCAGTCTTGCCCCCAAAATTGAAGGGATTTTAAGCTAAGCAGTGATTTCATCGTGTGTGTAGGATCCAGACTTCCCATCACCAGCATGGATAAACACTCCTTGTTCCCAAGCTGGGGATCAGGGGCTGGGTGTTTTCTCCAGAAAGAGATTGGGATTAGGTCTGGGTGTTGTTTTGTCCATCAGGGAGTCTTGGAGCAGAGGAGAGGCGGAAGGCAAGTCACGGTCCCTCTGCTCCCCTGTGCCATCCCCATTGTCCTTTTGAAGTTGTGGCATCACAGCTTTAGGTGTGGAGCTGAGCTGACTTTGGGACTGCAGCAGGAAAAGGAGCTGGCATCCCTGTCTTGCAGACACATGGGATGTTGGTCCCTTCCTGCTGGACTGAGTGGCAGAGCTTTGTCTCCCTTTTCCTGCTGTGGGCTGCAATGAGGTTTCTAATTGTCCTTAAAGCATCTCCCAGCTCTCCTGGAGATGCTCAGAGACCAGCGTGTGCCAGTGGGATGCATCCTGGTGGATGAGCACCCACATCTCCCGGTCATCCCCCCCACAGACTGGCTCTGTGCTGAGCTTGCTGAATGGGGGCTCTTGGGATTAGACTCCTCCACTGGCTCCGCTTCCTCAGACTCAAAGAGGATTTGCCCGGCGAATGAGAAAATCTTAATCGGCACTTTGTTTACTTGCAAATCACAATCATTCCTGTGTGCCCAGGCCAAGCTTTGCATCCTGTTTGTGGGCAGCAGAGACCCAGAGAACTTGCTCAGCAAGGAAAGAGCCCTGTTGGGTGCAAATATCCCTCCTCACTCCCACAAGGGAGAAGGAAAACGCAGAGAGACAGTGGGTGCTGTTGTGTCATCCACTGCTCACGGCAGAAGATGCTCCTTGTAAGGGATGGGCCTTAAAGGGGATGCTCCTTGCCAGGGATGCTCCTTGCCCACTGCATCCTTCTCATGAGGAAGGAATCACTCTCACCTCCCTGGGGAGCCTCCCTCCCTGCAGTCATCCTGCTGGAGCCTCTGCCGCGGGGTGGGTGAGCCGACGGCTGCAGCGGCAGGAAGAGCAGAGTGGGAGAGGGTTGGAACCTGAAAAATCTGGGCATGTTTTCTTCTTTTGGACAAATAGCTTATTCTCTGAAAAATTCAGTTGTGGGTCGGCCAGTGCCATCTGTGAAGCCCTGCCAAACGTGGTGAAGAATTTCAGCCAAGAGAGAAAGAAAAGGAAAAATTAAAAAACCTGGAAAATGTCCATTTCCAAAACCACTTTGCAAAACAAACATTTCAAGTCTTTCTTTCCAAATTACATTCCATGTTGACATGTGTCTGTTTAATAATATATGTATTTTTAAAAGGTTTGGAGAAGATGACCTGAAGCACTCAGGTTATTTGATTTGTGGTTTCTGTGTGGGAAATGTTTTTGCTCTCTGGACACAAAGCTATGGGAAAAGCAGATCCAGTCTGCCCAAGGACCTGTTTGGTGCAGTGATTATTGGAACCTGGTCCCATCCATGGCAGGGTGTACAGGTCTGTGTGGTAGATTGGCTTCTCTGTGGAAGGGAGGCAGTTTTGGGATGGAAATAATCCAACATCTGCTCCAGCTTTTAACTGAAGATTGAATTTGGGAGCTGTAGGGTGTAAAAGTGACCAGGTTTGCTATTTCAAAGGGAGTTGGCTTTTCTGGGAGAGCTGAGCTGCTTGTGTTTCCACTTCCCTTTTCATATCTCTCTTCCCTGGTATCTTCTTCAACACTCTTGGTTTCCCATCTGTGTTTATCCAAGAGCTGTGACCCCAGAACAGTGTCACCAATCCTTTCTCACAATCAGATTTTCATGGAAAAGAGGAAATAATGGGTGATTGCCAACATGGGCAGAACCATGTAGTATTTTAAGTTTGATGAGACTTCTTGGATATCAGCTGGTTGAAGCTTCTGCTGATGTGGAAATCACATTCACAGCACTGATGCTATCACAGAATCTTCTGACTTCTGAGTCAGAAGAGACCTCAAAGCTCATCTCATTTCAACCCCCTGCCATGGGCAGGGACACCTTCCACCATCCCAGGTTGCTCCAAGCCCCATCCAACCTGGCCTTGGACACTCCCAGGGATGGGGCAGCCACAGCTTCTCGGGGCACCCTGTGCCAGGGACTCCCCACTGTCCTGGGGAAGAATTTCTTCCTAATATCCAGTCTAAACCTGCTCTCTTTCAGTGTCCAACCATTCCCCTTCTCTGTCACTACATTAATTTGTCTCATGCTTTTAAAACTGCTCTACCTGCAAACCACCAGGCATTCCAGTAAAATATCCTCCAGACCAGTGGAGGTCTGGAGTCATCAGCTTGCTAGAGCAGTTTATTTGGCTAAATATGCCATTGATTTGTTTGGGCTGCATTCCAACTGTGTGGGCTTTGTAAGTCAATACAACTCCAGTCCTCCTCTCCATGCTCGGTAATTGCAGGGTAGTAGATTATATTTAGAAAGGGCAATGTTCTGTGTGTGCTTGAACAACAGAGGGTGGGAGAGTCAGCACCGGGAGAAGAATGGGGTTGGGGCTTGTTGGGGTGTTGGAGAGCAGAGGGAGAAGGAGGCAAGTGAGGGTACATTTCTGAGTTGCTCGAGGAAGGGAAGAGAGGTGTGGTTGTGTTCGCTTTGCTCTCCCTGGGAATGTCTGGGAGTCTCTTGCTTTTGAATGTCCCAGAATGGGTCAGGTTGGAAGGAATCACAGTGGGTCACGTGCTCCAACCTCCCTGTCCAAGCAGGGTAATCCCAGAGAACATGGCACAGGATTGTGGATGGTTCTGGAATATCTCCAGTGATGGAGACTCCACTCCTCTCTGGGCAGCCTGTTCCAGTGTGTGGTCAGCTGCAGATTAAAGTTCTTCCTATTATTGCAAGTTTCTATCAGCTGCAGATCCATCCCGCCCTTGGTTGTGCCCATGATCCGTCCCTCTCCTAATTTTTGGTGCTGGATGGGGAGGCACAAAGGTGTCTGGTGGAGGAGACTCCAGACTTTGGAAGCGAAGAGACCCAGGCTCTATCTCCACTTGCTGACCCTTCCCTCCGTTGTGTTGTGCTGAGAGTGATGGGGTTCTGTTCCTGATCCAGTGGTTGTCCTGTTTCCCAGTGTAAATCCAGTCCCAGCATAGTGGTTACCAGCATGATAGTCACTGTGATATGTGATTACAAAACTTATTAGTGACCATAACACTTACAAAGGACTCTGCTTCCCCAGAGTAAAACACAAGGGGTGGTAAAGGGGTTAAATAGCACCTGTTGGGGCAAAAGGCATGGCTGAGTGGGATTGGTTTTCCTTTTCCCTTTGTCTTAAGAAAATATCTCTGAAAACAAATGATTTTGAATACCCAGTTCCCCTAGAAATGCAGGTTTTTCATCAGACACCTCCTGCTCTCCTCTCCAGCACAACGCCAAGCTCCCCAAACCGGATTAAAACTGAGGCAGAAGGATTTAAGAAAGGTCCGTTTCTCAGCGAGAAATCAAACATTGCTTCAAAAATCACTTTGCATAACTCCAGTGAAGACCAGGCACACAGGCAGGTTGTAAGTGCACCCCTCCCTACGCGGATGTTTTTTCCCAGCTAATCACGAGCGTAACCTTGGTGTCCCTGATTGCGGGCAGGGTCCGTGCTGATTTCCCAGGGAGCCTCAATGCACTTTAATCCCGAGCCTGATGCTCCCGGGGAGCCCCCCCAAAGCCAGCCCATCTCCCCATCAGCAAACACAGCGCACTCTTGTTAGGACACAGCGCAGCCGAGCCTGCCATGCCAATCAAGGCACATTCATGCGGCCGTGCAGGGTCTTCTTGCTCTCTCCAGTGATGTGTAATTAGTATATATTTAGAATAACAAATTCCTGGCTAGCAGGAGGGATGTATTCAGGGCCAATTCTGCCCCTTGATGGAAGGAGGGGGTTGCATGGATGTTTTTTTCCTGGGAAAAAGGACACCTGAGCAAGGAGCTTGTTCCTTTTGTGCTCATTCAAGTGGATTTGCACGTTGGACTGCTGCTCTGGGAGCTTTATCTGTGCCCTCAACACGCAGAGCTTACAAAAAGAGTGGAAATCTTTGGATTTTATGTGCCTTTCCCACTCTATTAGCACTGTACATGGAGAGCTTTGTCATGGGATGTTGTCCGATGCAGCTCTTGTCCTGCGCAGATGCCAATTTACAGTGCCTGCACCCACACATGGGTTTGTTTTTAATGCTGGTATTTATTATCTGCCTTCCATCTAATGTCAGTCACTTCCTTGTCTGCCACCGATTGCCAAGGAATACATACAATTAAATCAGCATCTCCTTAGGATGGAGAGAAGGAAAAGCAATGTGTGTGCAGCTTCTTGCCAGTCTTGCTGGGCTTGCCACATCCCTTCCCCATCCCAGCAGTTTTCAGTGTGTCTTTGCTGGGTTTGAAGCACAAATAAAGCAGGGAAGAAGAATCTTCCAGGTCCCTTAGAAACACAGAGGGAAGGAGGCGATGGCAGTCAAAGGGTGGAACTGTCAGACTTGAAGAAAAGCCATTTCCAGCCAGGGAGGAGGTGCTAATTAAATTAAATTTGAGATTTCTGCCACTCAATCCTGAGCAAATCTGAAAAAAAACCCCAAACAACCTTTAAAAATGATTAAAAAATAAACAAAAAAAAATATAAAACCAACCAGGTGGGGAGGGGTTGCTGACTACAGGGTTTGCTGCCTTCCTCCACCCCCCAGTGCCTCTCTCCAAGTGCATGCAGCTCTGCCAGAGCCCTTTGGATCTGCTTTCCCTTTGATGCTGTGATTGATTTCCCCCAGGGATGGGAGAACACTACCTGGGGAAGCAATTTAGGATTATTTTTAGCTTTGTGAGCACCGAAGGGGATTCCACAGCGAGGCTGAGCTCTACATGCCTGAACCTCTCCCAGCCCATCCCATCCCCAGTGCCACAGGTTTGGTGGGAGGATGTCAAGGCTAAGAAAGCAGGATTTTTGCTATAAAGTTAGGGAATGCTTATAGCTCAGCTTCCTCATGCTCCACTGGCACAGGTTGCCCTGAGAAATTGTGGTTGCCCCATCCCTGGAAGTGTTCAAGGCCAGGTTGGATGGGGCTTGGAGCAACCTGGCCTAGTGGAAGGTGTCCATGCTCATGGCATGAGCTTTGAGGTCCCTTCCAACCCAAACCATCCTGGGATTCTGTGATTCAAGGCTAAACAGCCGTGATCCAAGAGAAATCTCCCCAAGAGAGCACTTGGAGGCAGGAATTCAGAGCAGGAGGAGCGATGGGGGAGCGTTGCTCTTGTAGAGGGCAGAGCAAATAGCTTAGAAAAGGCAGCTGAGGTTGGAAGTGGTGCTTGGATTGACGGTATCAAAAAAAATCATTCGGGTTCAGCTCACAAACGAAACATTTCAAAATGTCAGTGGATTTAAAATCTGGGAAAATATTCTGACTGGATTTCACTCTTTTGCCTCGGCAAAACCCAAGTAGTCTGGTGTTTGCTTTTGAGCTTTCAGATTTGTGGCTGATATAAAGCAAATGTAAAGGAAAGGTTGCAGGGAAAGACTGTTTTAAACAGAAGAGTTTGGAGTTAAAATCCAAAACAAAAAGTGGGTGAATTGGTGTGTCCTTGGTGCTTCTCCCTTTGCAAACCCGGATTGCGTAACAAAAATAGCATTTCCTGCAGAGCATCTCATCCATCCCTAATGATGAGGTGGGGAGAGAGCTAGAGCTCCTGGGTGCTTCTCCAAACTCTGGAAAAACCTTGGGCTGGGGATTTTTGAATGGGTTTTTGAGCTCTGGGCAGCCAGAGGGGTGATTCCCGTTACCTGATGTGATACAGGAGCACAGGGAGGAGAACTGCAGGTGGATGGACCAGGCTGGTAGGGGAGATACCCAGCTCCAGCCCCTCTGCACCACTCTGTCTTCTCTCCAGATGGATTTTCCCATCCTCTGGGCTTGGCCTTTGTGGTGGCGAGGCTGCTGATGGCGAGAGCAAGGGTGCCCTAATTGGCGGGGAATCGGTCCTGAAATGTCACAAAGATTTATATCTGAGCACAGCCTCTCCAGGTGCTAATTGTGCTACAGGCCCCTGGATAATGGCCCTGGGAGAAAATGATCCCAGGTTCCCCTGCTGTCCATCCTCTTTTTTTCTCTTTTTATTCACTCAGTGGATCCGGAGGGCTGAGAGTGGCAAATTCTAGCGATGTCCCCCACCTGCCCTGCAGGGAGAGGTAATTCTGTCCACAGAAAGAGTGGGAGCGGGTTTAGTAGGAGTGGGGAATAATAGAAAATGTCTCTGCAGATGGCACTTGGGTGGGATGCAGCTTTTCAGTGTTGCTGACAAAGGAAAATTTCTGGATGGATTGCAAGTGTGGCTGCTGGGAGGCTTCCCAGTGAGGGTCCTCCATGGGACACAGAGCTTTGCAGCCCTGGCAGGGGAAGAACCCCAAAATTCTCCCTCCAAGAAAGGAAAAACCTCAGTTAGGGTTTTTTTTTTCCCCCAGAGTGGCAGTAGGTTACTAGGATGAGCCACCTCTGATGGTTGGACCTCTCCAGACCCACCCAGCCAGCCTGGTTTGGGTAGCCCTGAGCAAACTGCAGGTTGCTGTAGGTAGGTAATGATGTGTTTTTGTCAGACAGGACAAATTTTTTCCTTCCCCAACTGAAACAACAATATTGATCTATCGTCTTGGTCAGTTACATAAAGACCATCTGCATTAATCTGATTTAATGGGGATTTAGCTGGCATGGGAGGGAACCTGTTACTGTTCTAATCTCATTTCAGCAACACACCGCTGCTTTTTTTAATACTGTTTTCCTCTCCCCCCATCTCTGCTGTTCCAATCTATTTGGATCAGACATTTTTGGCTGGTTCTTTACTCAGTTTTGCAGCTTTTCCATTATTTTTTTCCATGCTGTGTGTGCTCCCTGGCGGCTCAGCCATCCCAGCAGCCCCAAACCCTTCTGCATTTGAGTTTGCACCCCAAAATTTGGACTGTGTTGATCTATTTCTCCCTTATTTACACAAGGGCAGGTGGCACCCCTGAGTGCTCCTGCACAAAGAGGAGGTGCTGGTGACTGCTGTGGCCATGAGAGCCCTCTGTGTTGACCTCTCCTTATCCCAATCTTTTCCCAGAAGCTGCTGGATAATGTGTTGAGGTCCACAAATTCAAGCTTTGCTGCTGCACCTCCAGAGGTGAGAGTGAGCTGGAGTTTGCAGCACCTGATTATCAGTCCTGCGGCAGAGCCGGGAGGCCTGATGGGTTTTCCCACCTCCAGATGGTGAATAGGATGAGAAGTACACGAGTATCAGGGGAGGGAAGATCAAACATCATCTTTTTGGCGCTTCTGCTGGAGGCTGGGGAGTTGCTAGGACCGAGCAGCGAGAGGCAAATTAAAACCTTGCATTAATTCCATTAACTATGATCATCTTCTCACCAGGGATGAATTTAACTGCTCGCCATTAGTATTTTTATAGGCGAAAAGTTGCATCAAGAGGCCCATGCGCCATTAACTCGACCCCACAGCGGGGATGGTGTGATCCATCCTGGATGTGTGCCTTCCCTGGGTGCACCATGATCCCACAGACCCTCCATTCCTTCTCCTGCCCTCCCTGGGAGGGAGAGGGAGGAAGGTGTTAAAAGGCAACACAAGACACCAGTTTAATTTGCCAAGTGACTGGCTCAGTCCAGCTGTGCCATTACTGCCTGCACAGCTGGACCACTGCGCTGGTGGCAGCCAGGGCTGCCCGCCGAGATCTCGCTGTAGAACCAAATGCAAATACATCATAAATGCACAGCTGCCTTTTGTATCTCGGGGTTCTGTCTCGGAGTTGAGAGTGGGTGGGAAGTTTTGGGGTTTGGGCCTTTGCTGAGCTCAGTTTTTGTCTCAGTCCCGACATGGTGGCATCTGATTTCTGCTCTGCTCTCAGCTCTTTGTTCAGTTTTTTTCTTCCGGAGGGGTGGTCAGGACCACTGGTTATTTCCAAATTCACCTGTGAAGTAGAGCCAGGCTTTTCCCACCTTGCCAAGACACCAAGGAGTTGGCCCAGAGGGTGCATCCACCCCACAGCTGAAGATGTTCCCAGACCTGCTCTGGGAATCACATAGCATGAGAGTTTCCCAGAGCAGGGAAGCACCCTGTGGTGGAGATTTCTGATACCAGAAACATAGATCCATCCTCAAAGCATCCTGCAATGCTGTGCCTGGTGCTCACCTGCCCTCTGGCACTTGTCTGAGCTCCCCTGACAGGTCTGTGGGCTGAGCAGATCCCTCTGTTCACCTGGAGGTGGTAGGTTTGGCATCTTCTACTTCTTGGGTTCCGTTTTGGTTTAATCCTTGTTTTTCCTGTTGCCCTGGAAACACTGGAGAGGAGAGTGATGGGAGATGGGAAAGCCAGGTGACCTGGTGCTTCCAGTGCACAGGGGGCAGTGGGAACATCTCATGTGCCATGGGGACAACTGGGAGGGTCGTACACAGCACTGGTTATGGACTGGGACACCCGACTGAGCGGTTCTTTGCTACTTTTAGCCATTAGGGAATCTCTGTTAGGACAGATCCAGCCAAGGGCTGGAGGAGGAGGGGGCAGAGAGGTGCAAAACCAACTGGACAAGTGCCAGCAAAGGGGAAATGGCTCAGAAGGAACTTCCTCCTTGTTTTAGTATGGAGAAGTTGTATTTCGCTCAATGTCCTCCTTGTCTGCCCACTTTGTCCAAGTCCTGTGTGTAAAATGGGGGCTGCATTTCTTGCTGTGGAGCAGGTTTCTGGTCCATCCCACCCCAGGTTGGACATAAACCTCCTCAGATCCACCTGGGGTCTTTTCTGTCCCCTCTGGGGTGTCTTGGAGTTGTCACCACTCAGTGCAGAGCCTGTGAAAAGCCTGTCAGCTCCAGTGGCCAGGCCTTCACTGTCCAGATGGTCAAAACCCTGACCCATTGCAGAGCCAAAAGCCTCAGGGCCAAGCTGGGACATGTCCATCACCAACCAGGTCCCCATCTTTGGCTTTGTACCCATCCTTCTGTATCCACATGCATCTGCAGCTCAGGGTTTGCAGGCAAAGGGGATATCCTGGACAAAGCCAGGGCTCTGAGATGGGACAGGCAACAGGAGAGGAGTGGGATGGGGTTGGTGGCACAAAAATCAGCAGCTTTTCTTGCTCTGTGCTCCATGGCTTTGGGGAGCTCTGCAGAGGGCACAAAACTTGTCAGGGAGCACTGGTGAGTTCTTTGGCAGTGGGTGATTTTTCCTCCTCTTGTGCATGGATTACACTTGTTCTCTGCTTGCCCTTTTCAGCAGGGAGAGCAGTTTGGATACACATTACCTACATAGCAAAGTGTGCTCTAATTGGCCAAGAATTGGTCCTAAAATGTCAGGAAAAGATTTATTTCCCAGTCAGCCTCTCCAGGTACTAATTTTTCTATGGGCCGCCAGATAATGGCTCCAGTGCACAATAGCTCAGTTCCTAATCAGGATACAGAGCTGTAATTGGGTTGAAGGGATTTAAAATCATTAAAGCCACATTCAAGGAGAATAAAAAAGGAACCCCCCCCCACCTCCTTTTGCCATCCCCTCCAAGACAGAGTGACTGTGTTTAATGAGCAGCTCCTGGCATGTCACTCGTAATAGGCAGCAATGAAGTTGCAGCAAGAAGTCCAAGGGCAATCAAGAGAGACTTCATGGCCTTGGGATGACTGGTTAAGGAATCAGAAGCACAAGCAGAGCTCTCCTGTGTCCTCCCAGTCAGAGGGAATTCAGGGGGAAGAAATGGAAAGAGCCAGCAGATCAATACCTGGCTCTGAGCCCACTGTCACAGGCAGAATTTGGGGTTTTATGGTTTCCAGGATGGGGTGCCTCTGTCTCAAAGGATCTTTGTGCAGGAGACAGCAGATCTCACTGAAAGAGCTTTAAATTAGAATGGGTAAAGGAATAAAACCAGGCTCCAAGACAAGTCTGCAGGCAGTACATCAGTGTTGGCAACAAGCAGCCCAAGAGGAGCTTACTTAGCATCCTGAAGTAAAAAAGCTATTTAGGTGATTTTTCTGGTCTGACACCTGCCCTGCCTTGGTGGTGGGAGCCAGGAGTCCAGCTCAGTTCATCTCCAGATCCCTCCTTACTGCTGGATCTCAGTGTCTCCAGCCTTGGGTGCAGAGTGATGTCAAGGTGGTTGTCCCCATTTTGTGGTTCTGGGTCCATACTGGTGTTTTGGTGTTGTGTATTGCCAAAAGCAGTGAGAACTGGTAAAAATCAGTGGTTCTGCAGTGGGCAGGAGTGGCAGGTAGGGAGCTGAGCAAAGATCTCCCACACTGAGAAGAGCAAAATTGCTTTAATTTTTCCCTCCTTCAACATCCTTCTTCACACTTTTACTCAGTGAATTTCCTGTTTTTCACATCAGACCTTACCTTAAAGTGTGTTGAGACCTTTTGAATTCCAGATCTGTCGCTCCACAGCCCTTGCAAACCCATCAGCTCGGTGTCACCCACCCACCAGAGCTACACTAGCACAACTCTGCTGGAACTGCAGTGGCTTTTGTCCTTCAAGCTGTGCCCTATGTTGAATTCACGCCGTTATCTGGCCTATTACAACTTCAGGTATTAATTTCCCCTAAGCCTCACATTACACCACTGCACCCTCACTCCTCTGCGAGGATCATGGGGAAGGTGACGTCAAGAGACTCACCGGTGGTGGGGAAAATACGATGTCCAGGTTTAATTGGCAATGATTGTTTTGTCTTCTGTACAAAAGCAGCAAATCCCCAGAAGCTGGTGAGGAGCACAGCTGTTTATGGCGAACAGAAGCCGCTGCTTATCTCCTTGTAGCAACCTGTCTCCAGGAGATCACGGCTTAATTAACTCGCGTGTTATCGAGAGCGAAATTGTACAGACATTGTTAAAAAAAATATATTAAAAAATAAAAACTAAGAAGAGATAAGGTGGGAAGGAAGGAGATGACCTGGGAGCCAAGCAGAGTGAACTCTGTAGAGAGTCAAGGCACATGGCTGGTGGTGGCTGCTGGAGGCAATGGGTGAATTGGCATGCGATGGATGAGCTGGGCTGCTGGAGAGGGGAGAGTGATTCCCTGGCCACAGAAAATGTGATTCCCAGGCATGGTGTGAGGGCACAGAGCAGGGATGGACTCGCCCAAAAATGCATAACAGGGTTTGCACTGGAGGGGTTTGTCATTAGCAAGGGAACACCGTGCACAGCCGGAGCTGGAGCCTCCTGACACCCTGCACATCAGTGTGGGGTTGTCCTACCCCATCCAGGCTGCTGGAAGGATAAGTGCACTGTGCTGCTGGTCCTGTCTGTCCACCCCATGGATTTGGGGGTGGGCTACAGCCCTCAGCCTCTGATTTTCTGATCATAGAATTAAGGAATGGTTTGGGTTGGAAGGGACCTTAAAGATCATCTGGTTCCATCCCCTACCATGGGCAGGGACACCTTCCACTATCCCAGGTTGCTCCAAGCCTCGTCCAACCTGACCTTGAACATTTCCAGGGGTGGGACAGCCACAGCTTCTCTGGGGAACCTGTGTCAGGGCCTTATCACCCTCACGGGGAAGAATTTCTTCCTGATATCCAATCTAAACCTATTCTCTTTCAATTTAAAGCAATTTCCCCTCTGTGCTGTCAACAAGGACAAATAGTTCCCAAATTGCTAAACAGGGCAGTTACTTTCCATCAGACTGGAGTGCACAGACCAAGTGGACACTTGCAGTCAGAGGGAGGGGAGAGCCAAGTCCTTCCCAAAGATGCTTTTCTCTGGCCAAACCTCAGCCCTAGCTCTTAAGATCTCGAGCAGCCTCATCCCTGACTTCAGCAAGCTTTCCATCCATCCCAAGAACTGGCCAACTGCCCCATCCAGGTGCTGGTGCTTTCTCCCAAAAAGTTCATCCCAGAACACGGGACATGGCCTTGGTGGTGCAGATCTTCCTGAGGATGTAAGGAAAGGTTTTGCTGGAGGAAATTGTAAAGCAGCCTCTCATCCAGGGCTGTGGAGATACTTGGAGTGTGGTGCAGAGGGAAATTTGACAACCTCTCCCATTCATGGCTCAAAGTGCTCTGCAGATCAAAGCCAGAGAGACAATAATACATTTTGAACTAAGAACATTAATTTGTATCCAGAGCATTTTAATAAATTATTTTTAAAAATCCAGTTCAGCCCTGTCATCTCAAGCCAATTCCATTTAATATCCAGCCCTTCGACTGACAGATTTTTAACACCATAATTAGCATGTATGGCTCTTAAAAGCCTTTGCCAGTATCTCAGGCCTTTTCTGCATTACAGCATCTCCTCTCCCCTCCTCCCAGAGCCCCCTTTTCCGATATTGTTGTTCCATTTGTAGTTGTTTATTGTGCCTGCTGAGGCAGATTAAAGACAGGAAGGAGCCAGAGAGTTCTTAGGGGGCTCCTGTGCAGAGCGGAGTAAGCACGGCAGAGCTCACGGATTCCAAATCTGGAGCCTTGCTTTAAAACTGCGTGCCTGATGAGTGGAGGTGGTTTCTGAGGCATTTCACTGTTGCTTTGCTGGGTCATTTTTGTTTGATTTGGGTTGTTTTCTGTGTGTTTTTTATATTTTTGAATGGGAAGAGTGAGGAACGCCTAGGGTTTCTTTCTCCTTAATGAAAGCTGAAGTTCTTATATAATGATATACAAGTGAGAGCTGGGGCTTAAAAGGAAAATAAGAAAGGTTATGGAATACCTGGTCATATTGTAAAGTTTGGCAGCACTGGGAAATATCCTCGTGTGTTTTTGCATAGAACAAAGCCTCTCATGCTTCATCCAAGGATGAAAGCAGGTCCAGCAGAAGCCAAACACAGTCCAGTCCCCTTATTCCCTCTTCTAAGTCTTTAAGTGGGATGTAAATTGTCTATAGCACAGAGACACTTAGATCTGAGTCTCCTTTCTCCAACAGAAATTGTCAGTGAGAGCTGGAGCCGTTTGCCAGCTCCCATTTGTGTGGGGGTTCTGACACACAGAAGGAGCAGGATTTTGTTTTCCTAAGCCACCCGAGTGTGCACGGGAGGGAACCAGACCTTGTCCAGGGAAACGGAGACACCAAATGCTTTCTTGTAGTGATTTTGTTCCACTTCACTCTTGGCTGAGGATGGGCCCAAAGCAAAATCCCAGCTCTGAGCAAAAGCCTGAACACTGAACCTGCTCCCAGCTGGCAGTTGCTGCTTATCTCAGTGATAAGAATCAAACCTGGAAACCTGTGGCTTTCTTCTCTAGCTGCACCTGCCCTTTGGAGCATGTTTGTCCTGTCCCACAGAGGTGTGTAAGCCTCGGGGGCATCCGTCTGTCTCTAAATCTGAGCATTTCTGGGCTGGAAGCATTAATGTTTTGCAGCGAGCACGGTGTAACTCCCAATCTGTCCAGTTACCTGGGAGCAAGGCAGGCATTATCCTTTCGGTTTTGCCATGGCATGAAAATCAAAGCAAGGCTTTGAGGCAAAACAATGCCTGTCTCACCATTCAAGACATACTTGTGTTATTCCCATTATGGGAGTAGTTAGTGGGGAGAGTGTTGAGGCCAGCATGGATCCAGGATGCTCCCCAGCACCTGGCATGAGCACATAGGATCACAAAATCACGGAATCTGCTCAGTTGGAAGGGACCCACGAGGATCACTGGGTCCAACTCCCAGCCCTGCACAGCACCATCCCAAGACCCACGCCCATTCCTTGGGTCTGTCAGGCTTGGGGCCGTGACCACTGCCCTGGGCAGCCTGTTCAGTGCCTGACCACCCTCTGGGTGTCAGACTCCCAGATCCCTGGTAGACACCCAGCCCCTCCAGGTGCTCCCAGCACAGTGTGGGCCAGTGCACTAAAGCACAGCGGAGCCAATTTGGCCTGCAAAGCCCCATCCCTCCGCTCGGTTCTGGGACGCCCAGAGCTCATGCAATGCAAATTTGCAGAAAGCAGAAGCAAAGCTCTTGCTCAGACTCGTTATTCTGACCACAGCAGATGCTTTGCGGAGGGACACTGCCTGTCCCCTGGCCGTGGCATGGGGCCACCAGCCCCGGCGTGCCACAGCAGCCCTGCCAGCTGACGGCTGTGACAGGATGATGGGCTTTGGCACCTTCCCTCGGCCAGCTTGGAGCTGGCCCGTGGTGCCCCCTCAGGTCCATAAGGGTTTGCAATAAACTTTAGGGCTTGTGCCTGGCTTATTGTTGGCACTTGATTCTCCTTCTCACTGCTCTGGTGGTATTTCTTGTCCCTGGCTCGTGGCTGGCTTGCAGCTGCAGCATGCTCGCCCTCATGCTGAGGGGGGAAATTACTCTACAAGCCCCCAATACTGATGTAGTGTTAATTCCTTGCTGCAATTTGCTAAAAACCTCCCTCCTCTGTGCTTTCCCGTTAAAGATCACATGGAGTGGCTGGGTTTGGTGCCTGCTTTGTGGGAGCCAGCTGCAGTTCCTCGTAGCCTTTTGTTTTCAGATTGCCTTTTTGGAGAGATACGAAAACCCACTGAGGAATGATGGGCGAGCTCTGCTTTGTAAAGGCTCGCTCTCCTTTCTTTCTGGAGTCCCTACAAAATGTCAAACGCTCTTTTCCTGCGTTCTAAGTGCACACACTTACCCAGGTCTCTGGTATTTTGGGAACAAACCCATTTATTCACAGGCTGAGTGGGAGGCTCTGGCAGAGGCTGTCCAGAGGAGCTGTGGCTGCACCATCCCTGGAACTGTTCAAGGCCAGGCTGGACAGGGCTTGGAGCAACCTGGGCTGGTGGAAGGTGTTGGGGGCATTGGAATGAGACGAGATTTAAAGTCCCTTCCAACCCAAACCTTTTTGGGTTTCTGTGATTCTATGCCTGATTCTCAGTACTGGACCGGAGCCCTTTGAAAACTGGAGCTTTAGACCTAGAAATTGCAAAAACTGCTGATTTTTGGTGCAGTGGCTGAGATGAGCCAGCGTGGTCATCTCCATTCCCCTGCCATCCACTGCTCTGTTTTCTGTCACTGTGATCTCTTGATAGGAGAGTTGGGCACTTTCACAAGCAGGCTGCTTCCTGATGCAGAGATTTCATCTGCAGTCTCCTACCCTCGGTGTCACTCCTGGCTGGTGTCCCCGCACCAATGAGCCACACAGGGTGAAGGTGACACTTTCCCTTAATCCCCAGCCCCAGAGGCTGAGCTTGACATGGGTCAGCTTTTGTACAAAACAAGGGAAAAAACAAACAAGCAGCTGAAAGTTGAGCAGGACAAGGAAAGTTCAGGCTGCTCTGTAATGTCAAGGTGAGCAAGGCGATGGCATTTACGTTGGAGATATCCGGGACTCAGGATCTGGGATTAGTGTCAGCTCTTCTGTGGCAAGCTAAATTAGGAATGCAGAGGCTGTCTCTGTTTATGATACAGGGTTGTTAGGTGCTTCAGGTACTGTCATTCTTGTTTAAGGATATATTTAAGGATTAACAGTAAGAAGTCCAGCATTAGCAGGAGAGAAATGAATGTTAGTGAGCTTAGGCTTGAAGGGCTTATTTTTGATCATCATCATGTGAGCTGCTTTAGGAGAGATGAGCTCCAAGATGAGGAGGGCGGGGGGAGATTCTTGTATTTTTGCAGGAAAAGAAAACGTTTTGCAAGTTTCAATGGAGATCAGAACTTAGCAACAATGACGGCTGCACGGGTAAAGCCGCATAACTCCCTGGAGCCGGTGCCTTTGCGGGACTGGGGATCTGGCTCACAGCGCCCAGCCTATTTTTAGCCTCTTTTTTTTTTTTGGTGTTTCTTTCTTCTCGTGCAGAGTATGCCTGATCAAACAATGTCCACGGATTTCTTTGTTGTTTGAAATCATTCTGTGTTTTTAATTGGCAGCTTTTCTGTTTCGCCTTGATGGCAGTTGACTGCAAGTAGGTTACATTTGCTCTGTGCTGTCTCAGGCACTGGCTCTGGCTTGGAGAAGTTCCCTCCTGATCCCGCTCCTTCTAACTGGGTGTAGCACAAAGATTTTCTAGCTGCCAAACTTTTTTTTTTTTATTTTATGTGTAAACTCCACATTTTGCTTTCTCAGGTTTTGGCTTTGATATTTGCTGCCCACAAGCACCTGGCACTGGGGAAAATCTGCTGAGAATTCACAGCACTTGACATCCCAAGATTTTCTTATTTTCAAGGCTTTTCTTAGAGAAGAAATGGGTGCAAAGATTGGTTCATTTGTGCAATGAGTTAAGTCAGTTCTTATGGCTGAGATGCAGAGAGGGGGAGGTTTCACTATCCTCCCACATTTCTTTGAAGGAGTAGTAGAAAATGTACGTACCAAACTCCTACTTTTGAAGTTTCCATTTAAATAATTTTAAGTATTATTTAAAAATATTACACTTATCAGGTCCAGCTCATCCTTTGAGGTGAGCTGGGTGTGCTGTGGGCTGTGTTTCAACCCTTTGCACTGAGCCCTTTGCAAGTCTTTGCTGGATGCTGGAGTGGGAACCTCACAACTCTGGTCCAGTGCTCCTCGGGTGCCAGAGGAGAGGATGGCCAGGCTGAAGTCAAAAAAGTGCCCAATTTTCTGTTAAAAATGCTTAACCAAACTGGACAACTCCTGAGTATCTATTACTTCTGTGCTTCCTGAAGCTGAAACAATTGCTATTATCCCCCATCACATTGCATGACCTACATTTGACTTGAAAGCCTCCTGCTAGTAATTAGTTTGAATTTCGGTTTAAAAATAAACACATTCATATTCTAGGTTTTAAAACTTGAAGAAATCAAGCCCCTGGATAAATGATAAACCTTTCCCTTCTGGTCCCTCCTTTCCCTGATTTTCAGATGGGCAGGGAGGAAGGAGTGAATTAGCTGGGCTCGGTGGAGGAGGAGGGTTTGGATGTAATGAGACCGCTGGGCATTTTCCTGGAAAACTGCAGGAGCCTCAGTGCTTGGAAGATTTGGGCCATCTGGATAAAGAGGGTCAAGCTCAGTGTTGGCAGGGATGAGGCAGCGGGTGTGGCGGGACAGCTCGGCCTCGCCAGAGGAGCTGCAGAGAGCACAGAGCGACGCTCAAAGCCTGCGGCAGAAGCCTCATCCCTTCCCTTCCCTGGCTCTCCAGAACCATTGGCATTGTGCTGCTTCTCCCCCTGCTCCTCGCTGCCCATCTGCCTGCCCGGCCGCTCCACACAGAGCATCCCAAGGTGTGGGAGGCAGCGTGGGGTCAACGCCTGGGACTTGGCAGACGACCACAGGTCACCCCACGGGTCGGGTGTTAATTAGCAGCAGTGGGGAAGAGAGGACTGTGCCTTGTGGAGAGATGATCTCTCCCAGAGAGGAGAGGTGCAGCTGGGCTGCATCCTGCTGTCAGCTCTGGGAGATGGGTGTGTGTTCCTGGCAGAGCTCGGATCCCATCCCGTGGGATGCAGCCCATGGCAGTGTTCCCGTAAGGTCTGCGCTGGTTGTGGCACTGGAAACACCTCATCATCTGCCTTTCTCCAGGCACCTCAGGGCTTTCTGTTGCTGAAGGTAGAAAATGCAGAAAACTGTCATGGTCATAATGGTTATCCAAAATCCCAGCGTCCTCATTCAGTCATTCCATGTCCAAGCTTTCCCCTCTATTTCTTGGCCTCTGGTCTTCTTTTGTCATGGTGTGATACTGTGTGCACGTCTGATGGGGCGTTTGGGTGGTTTTTTGTGCTTTGAAGAGAAAAAGTGAAAGGTAGAACTGACAGAGGATGTGTTTTTGGGAGATTCATCCTTGTCTGGATCAGGTGGTCCCTTCCCACCAGGTACCTGTCTGCCCCCATCCCTCTTGCTCTTGCATTCGGCAGCAGTAGCCCTGTGGGTTGGAATTTTGGAGTGTGCTTTTATAGGCAAATCTCACAGCACAAGTGGCTGCATCTAGGAAAAAAAAGCCTGGCTTTCTGCTTAATCCAAAAGTCTCCTAAAACACCTCGCTGTTCTGGGATGGCACCGTGGGGTCATTGTCATTCCGAGCTGATGATATGTGGATGCCTTGAAGCAAGACAATCCCTGCTCGTTGTAATTCTTTTATGGCAAACAAATATCCAATCAAACTTAATACTGACAAAACCAAGAGAATTCTGTGGAAATTAGTGTGAAATCCTATGGAAAAGGGCAGACAGTGAAACATCGCTGGTGGGATCCCACGGGTGAATTTTGCCTCCCATGGGAAGGGTTTTGTTCTCCGGCTGCTTCGGCAGCACTTGCCCATAAGGTGTAATCCTAAATGATGCCACTTCAGGTGCTATTTTTACTCAAGAAAATGTCAAATCCTTTCTCAGAACTTAGTGACTTGTTGTCTTGGTAATTTCTTGCAGAAACAGGATCTATAAAAATCCCCTATTTTCTTGGCACTAGGCTTTTCTTGTCTATTTTGGATGTAAATATTTTTTACAATCAGAACAAAAAAAAGGGAGCTGCTTTAATTCCACAAGTGGTGTAATTTCCCCTTAGCATGTCCCTTGTAGGGCTGTGCACTCAGATTTATGGTCCTGGCCCAGTATCTTTTGAAGCAGAGTCCTTGTACACCCAGATTGTATCTGCCCCTTTCTCTCTTCATGCACTGGTTCCTAATGTGAATCCCAGCTCTTGGAAAGCTGGAAATCCAGTACTGAGCAGGGTTATATCCATTTTGAGTTGAGTGTGGCAGCGTGGAGGGCAAACTATGCTGTTTAGTGGGGATGTTTTTCTAAATTTAAAAAAAAAATTACATTTTCAGCAACAAATAATTGCTTTGGGAATAATTCATTTCCAAATTTGAACAACTACGAGTTGTTTGCAAATTAAAAAAAATTAAATCAAAGGGTGCTTCTGGTAACACTGAGATGTTCTGATCCTGCTTCTGTACTCAGGGGAGGTTGGGGTTGGTTCTGCAATGCTTCAGTCAGAAATCTCCTCTCCAGAGAGGCTCCTGCCCTGTGACTTCCCAGTGAGGGTGACCCGCTCTGTCATGTCCTGGTGGGGTGGGGAGCTCTGGCAGTCATGGTGGCCACTTTCATAGAATCATAAAGGTGGGAAAAGACCTCTGAGGTCATTGGGTCCAAGGATTAACCCAGCACTGCCAGGTCCAAGGATTAACCCAGCACTGCCAGGTCCACAATTAACCACGTCCCTAAGTCCCTGAAGAGCCTTTGCTCCCACTGTGATTGGTGTTGATGTCACAGTTCACACACTGGGGCTCCCTTCAAGGTGATTTGAGGAAGGCAGGGGGTCTTTTTGGAATGCTCCTGCTGTCCTCCAGACTCCTGGGCTTTGATGCACTTCAAGTGAGATCCGAGGGAATAGCAAGTCAGGAGCTGCAAAGCCCTCCTTGGGAGAGAGGGAGATGACGAGCAGTGTCTTTCCAATCACAACAAGATCCCCAGAGTCCAAAAGGAGCAGGGCTCGGGCATAAACGCCAGAGCTGCCCTAATAAAACATTTAGTGGGGTTTGGAGACCTGTGCGCTCCGACACGGCGCATACATATTAAATGATCAAAGTTTCCATGCCTTTGGAGGAGCTGGCTGCTAATCTCATGCAACCCTTGGGCTTTGCTCACCACTGACTCTGCATGAAAGCAAATGCCGGCTCTGTTTTCCTATTTAAAAGATTTCCCAGCTAAGCCAGGCGGGTCACAGTTCAGGAAGCAATAGGATCTGGCCTCTTCAGGGCTTCGGCAAGGAGGGGCTTGGGAAGGCTGTTTAGAGTTGAGATGGATTTGGCTCCATCTCTCCAGCCCTGTCTACCTCTGATTCCTGCAGCCCAGCTTGGTGCTGCCATGGTCTCACCCCATCCGCCTCCTCCTCTTCCTTCTCCTCTTGTCCTTGCTTCTGCCTTCCCTAAATTGCTCTGTCCACATGCCATTGCCCAGATCTGCTGGCTTTTCAGCTCCCAGCCTGAGTTTTAAAGCACTGCCATTGGATTAAAACCAAAGCAAAGGGAAAAAAAAACCCAACCCAAACAATCCCACTCTCTTTGAATTTATAAACCAAGTGCACTCGAGCTGGAATGTGCCGAGGAGGAAAAGGAAAACACGGAGCCCCCGGGGTGCTGTTTTTCAAAGTGATGCAGCCCGTTATTTGACTGCCTACACTTGCTTTAGTTATGCAGGGAGGCAAGCAGGTAAAAAGCTGGCAGGGTGCTGGTTCCAGGCCCTGGGCTCCCTCTGGCAGCCGCTCGTGCAGAGCCGGCTCAGCACCTCTGCAAACCTCCAGCTCTCCCGTCATCTGCTGCTGCTGCAGAGCAAACACTTCACCTCCTGCTTCTCGCTGCTCCAGTGGTTTGGGACTGATGGGTTTGGCTTTCCACTTGGTTACAGCATCTCTTCTGCTTCTTGAGCATCTCCCATGTCTTTCATGTAATTCCTTAACTAGTTTCCATTTACCGGCAGTCGCTTTCTTTTAAGGTACTTGAATCTGTTTGATCATCAACAAATTTCTCTTTCTGTTCCTCTGATAAAAAATTAAATCTGGGCACTTTTTGAAGGCTTCCTCCCCAGCCCTTTCTCTTTCTCCATCCCTGCTCAGTGGGGAATCAGTCCTTTTCTAGGAAAAGAAAATAAATAAAAATTAGAGTTCAAAGTGTGATATCTCCTCTTAAGAAGAAGAGGGTAAGGAGAAGAAAAAAAGCCCCACCATATATTCTTACAGATGTGACATCAAAATGGGAAACTATAAAGGATGTGTTTTCAAAGGCTTGTACAGGGACTGAGTTGGATCAGCAGGAAACAGGCAAAGTCTCTCTGGGTGCTTTGAAAGCCTGTCCCCAAGCCACCACAGCCGTGTGGTTTTAGCTGGAGTGCTGGGGCTTCTGGTGCTTCCCTGTCTGCCAAACCAGCTGGATGAGGAGCAGAGGATGCTGCAGTCCCCGCGTCACCACAGAGGGGTGGGGGTGGATTTGGGACACGCAGGTGACACAGTGGTTGGGTGCTGGCATCCCCAGCATCTGCTGTGTCCTTGTGTCACCTTGGCTTCTTCATCCGTGTGTGCCAGCAGAGGCATCTCCTTCCTTGCTCTCTGCAGAGGAGCTCTTGGGTGTGATGGGAGATGCAGTAGGCAAAGAGCATGGCCAATCCCTTAGGAAGGGATGGTACCCAGGGCAGGACAGAGGAGACATGGGACATCAGCTCCTTTTGTGTCTCAGTGATGGCCACTGTCAGTCGGGCTGTGGGGATGGACAGCAAGAGCTGCTGACACTGCTGAGAACTGCCCGTGGCTGGGGAGGGGCTGCATCAGAGCAGGGTTCAGGTGTGGGGTCACCTCTGGCTTCCCACACAGCCTGGAAGAGCATTGGGAAAAGCCCCGTGATGCTGTGGAGCTGCAGTCCTGGCTGGGGGCTCACCCTGGCAGCAGAGAAGCAGCTGGGCAGTCCTGCGGGGTGGCAGATGGATTAGCAGCACACTGTTGCCCAGGTAACTGCCTTTCCTCCCTTGAATCCTGATTATTTGGTTTCTCACCATTCACTGTGGGGCCCCACAACTCATTCCATCCTTCCCAAACCCACCAGTGCCGTGGCAGAGCAGGTTCCCAGCTCAGCTCCCTCCCTCCCCAAGGGATTTTTCCCTCCTGGGTGCAGTTGAAGCTGAGTCACTGTGTCCTGGGACCCGCTGAATGAGCCACCGTGGGGCCTGGAGGAGCCAGAATGTTTCCCAGGGATCTCATCCAGCCCCATGACTTTGCATAAAGGGCGTACTGGTGGTGGTTTCCTGAAGGCAGAGGCTGTTGGACTCCAGCAGAAGCAGTTTCATTGCATTAATTGAAGCTAAAGGAGTTTCCAGGTGTGTGTGAAACCTCTTGGCTGCCCCAGGACAAAGGGAGCAGGGCGAGGGTGGGGCAGTCGGGTGCAAACGGAGCTCAGCTCCCGGTTTGGGTGTATTCAAGGTCAGCAGAGCATCTCTGCTGCAGGCAAATATCCATGGGCGCAGGGATCAGCCCTGTGCTATCAAGCCTGGATTGTGTCTTTCTGTTTCCTAGAGAAGCTCATAGACAGGAAAAAGTCCCACAGCTCCTACCAAGCAAAGCTCCCCCCTGCTCTAGGCAGGTGACTTGCCCAGGCACAGGAGGCTTTAGGAGGCTGAGTGATGTTTCAGACAGGAATTTTTCATCTGTCACTTCATCTCCTCCTGCACCTTCCCCGAGTTATCCTCAGTGCAAATTCATTTCCCAAATATTTTCCCCAACAAAACTCCCTTACCCCACCACTTCCCTCAGTGCTCATGGAGCATCCTGGCTGTCCAGTGTGGGATACAAATGTCTGGAGCCCATGGCTGTGACATCCAAGTGCTGTCAGTGACAGCACAGACACCTGCCTGATGCAATCGATTATTTCTTTCGGGGAGGAGGAGCTGCAATTAATCTCTGCTTGTCTTTAGTGCTTTTTGTTGTCTTTCTGGCTGTTAAGCTGCTTGTGTGGAGGGAAAGGTGTCCACCTAATGGTGGGAGCCTTGCCTGGGGAGGAGGCACCAGGCAACATTTGGCTTCTGGGATGTTCCTGTTGTCCAACATGTCTCTGGTGGAATGAAGATGGAGATTTGGTTTGCAGCTGCTGGTTTGGGCCACGGGGTGGGCTTGAGCCCAGTGATGTGCTAAAGTTTTGGGCTGATTGTCTTTCTGTGAATCCCTGGCTCCTGCTCCATCACCTTGGATTAATTACAGTACAATGCAATATACATTTATATGGTGTCTGCACAAGCGTCTCAGGGCTTCTGCAATCTGAAAAATCTAATTAAGGTGCAGCCTCCAACATGAATGCTTATCACCGGGATGCGTGCAGCCAGCCGGGGGCGGCTGCCTCCCCGCCTCAACCCGGAGCGGGATCCACACTCTCCTGGCATTATTAATTACTCCAGGCTTGGTGTCCGAGACACCAATCGATACTGTGGGTCTGCACAGATAGGAGACTTTGAGTGAGTGTGAGCGAGCTGGAGATAACCATCAGCTCAAAACGTGGTGGAGGCTGTTCCTGGCCTGGGAGGGGGAGAAGGAGGAGGAGTCTCTTTGCAGTAGCAGCACGTGTTTCCCAGCGACTTTGACGCTGGAATGTTATTTACTGATGGAGAAAAACATGGTTGATACCGAATTTTGACCTGGGGAAGGTCGTGCCTCAAGGGTTGGACTGGTGATGGGCACAGCAGCAATCCACAGGGCTCGCTGCAAAACTTACTGGGCATTTTCAGTCGGTCTCAGGAGTAGCAGCAGCTGTTGGGAACGCCCAGAAGGGAGGGAGGGAGTGCCACAAGTGTGATGGGAACGTAAATAACCAGGGGAAAAGGGAAAGGAAATGTGAAGTGGCCCTTTAAATATGAGCCTCCAGAGCCCAGAGCCCAACTAGCTTTCCCTCAAGTATTCAAATGAGATTGCAGCATCAGATTGGTATGCATTAGGCTGGTCTCAATGAAAATTAACATGTAATTGCTTCAAATGAAGTAAGTGAGGAGGTAATCTGTTCTTAAATTGGATTCGCAGGATTTTGTGGTACCATAATGCAGCTGTGAAATGAAATATATTTTAGGGATGATGTCCTCAAGGGGAGAGGGAAGGGTAGGGGGAGTCTTTCCTGGGAAGGGTCCTCTCCTTCACTCCCTCTTTTGTTTCCGGTCTCATTAGTGCCATTTTATAAATGAGAAGAGGGCTTTGGTGTGGTGGCATGACTGGAGAAAGTCCCATTGCTTCTGGCTCCATGATGTTTCCTTCCTTGACATTCCTTCTGTCCCTGCCTTCCACCTCCTCTGGTTCTCCGCTTGCCTTGCTATGTCAACACCTCTGCAGCCTCTTCTATCAGGGACAAGTCCCCATCCCATTGTGATGGGAGTCGTGAGATGAGCACTTGAACTTTGTTTACATGGCAAACAACCTTCTCCTTATGTGATGGGAGAAGATCTGGCTCTGTGTTGGGGTTTGAGTGCCTGTAAGAAGCTCTGGAGGCTCTTGTTAGGGAGCTGGGTTCTCTCAGGAGGGAGATGTCAGATCAAGAGGCACAGTTTGCTTTTTTTTCCTGGCTGCTTGTGGTCTTCTGCCAGAGAAGAATCACCCTGTGATGCAGCACAGCACTGCAAGGCTTCAGGATTCATTTCCAAAGGCTTGGGATGCCCCGCTCCTCCTACTCAGCCTTGAGTTGCCCAGACCACCTCTTTATTTTAATTTTAAGGGTTTGCTGCTTGTCCTTGTTCTGTCTGCCTCTCTCCATCTCTCCCTATCTGGCAGCAGAAGCACGATGAGCTCGGGTGTTGTGGTGGAGATGCAATTAGTAGTGTGAGGGAGAGCTGGTGTAGGAAGGTGATGTGGTAACCTGCAATTATTCTCAGGATAGAATATAGAGATGGCATGGTATATATAGATATAGTATATATAGATAGGGAATATATAGGTAGGGAATACATAGATGGATATATATAGATATGCTGTATACATATACATAGAACAACAGCATGGTTTTGCTACTTTAAGTTGTGGCTGTACCATCCCTGGCAATGTCCAAGGCCAGGTTGGACAGGACTTGGAGCAGCCTGGTCTAGCAGAAGGTGTCCCTGCCCATGGCAGGGGGCTGGAGCAAGGTGATCTTTGAGGTCCTTTCCAACCCAAACCATTCCATGATCCTATGTAGACGCAGCTGGTTAGCAGAAGGCAGTATCAGTGCAAGCTCCCCCGAGCTCCCCAGTGTCCTGGGCAGCTCTGCCAGTGCCTTGAAAACCTGATTCCTTATCTCGTGCCCTCCCCTGGGCTGATTTCCCTGAGTTGTCCCCATCAGTGCCCCTCAGCCCTCTGTTTGCAGCACCTTTCCCTCCTGCTCGCCCCCCGCTCCTCCTCACAGAGCCCCCAGACTCTCAGCATCCTTCAGCAGCCTCCAATTCCCTCCTCCTTCCCTCTCTGCAGTCCTGGCAGAAAGCCTTCACCCCTCACCGTTCCTGTTTTGTGCCTCAACTTCTAAGGAAAAGCCACTTCAGTGATAATTTCCCACTTGTGATAAGTTAAGTGCATCGCTTCCTTTGGAATACATTTTCGGTGCAGTTAAGCTCAGCAGTCCCTTGCCTGTGTGCGTAGTTAAACGCGCTCCTTTGCAGCCCGTTGGGGTGGATGGCATCGCTTTATTCCAGGGCCATTAGTGTCACTTGGCAAAGCAGAACCAGGATTTATTCCGGGGGCACCGCTCGTAATTGAGCGAGTTCAGCGCCGGGGATCGGCACTGGCTGCTGGCAGCGCAGCCGGGAGGAGGAGAGCGGGAGCTGCCGGAGGGGCTGCAGGATGGGGAGCTGGGGTGGCTTGAGGGGCTCGACCCGGGGCTAGGAGGTGGCAAAGGAGAATTTTTGTGGAGAAAAAGTGCACAGCAAGGGAGAGATTCCTGTTTTTTTGGAGGCAGAGAGAGGAAATGACTACTCCGCACCTCCTCAGATGAGGAGACTTTGTTTTCCAGCGTTTAAAGTGTTCTGTAATTCTTGGGGGGGAGAGGATGAGATCATTACGGAGTTATTTTCTTCTTGTGGCATTTTCCACACCTCTTTTTAAAGCTGCCAGAGCCTGGTCCTGGGCTGGGCTGGTGCCCTTCCTGCAGGAGTGAAGATCCTTCCGTAGGCAACCCTGGAAGGCTGCCAGGGAAGGGGTGGCTTTCACCGGGGGCTGTTTGCCTGCTGGCATACAGGAGCCTCCTGTTCATTACTTGGGCTTTGGGAATGCGAAAAAGGAGAAAACCCTGAGGAATAAGTGTCCCACAGCTCAGCACAGGGTCCCAGCAGGAATTCCCTGGTGGGAACCGTGTCATTTGTAAACCAGCCGTGTTCCCTGCACAGCTGCCCACGAGCATTTTGGTGCTGGCGTCACCCCGTCCCCAGTGCCATTAGCACTTCTGGAGGGCACCCAAGCAGCTGGGCCAGGGACACGCTCCGCTGCTGCCCCACGGAGTCATCCACAGGGCTGGGAGCCGGGATTAGGGTCACACTTCCTGCGCGCTCTGGGAGCCGCTGCCCTCATTGATGTTTTGTGGCACGCTCCGAGATGCCGAGATGGAAGATGCTATAGATGTGCACAGCCCTGTTGTTAGCAGAGACAATAGGAGGATAAATAGAAAGGCTGGAGGAGCCGAGCACGGGACTTGGAAAGGTGCTGGTGCACTGCTGCATTGCAGAGAGATAAAGACTTTTCCAGACAAGCCTTCCCTGCCGGCTGCATCGCGACCTGCCCGCTCTGCACCAGCCCCCGGGGCCGGCACAGGGCTCTCCCGGGAGCACCAGGATGCACACTGAGGTGTCCATGGGATCCGTGCCTGCTCCTCACCCTGCCTGGTGCTCGGTCAGCAGGAGCTCCAGCTCTTTTTGCAGCTCTTCTTCCCTTCCCAGTCCGGTTTCCTCCTGTTTCCTTGGCATTTGCCAATAACCGTGTCTAAGGCAGCACACTGGGAGTTGTTTGCAGCTCTGCGAATCCCGGGCAGTGAACCAAGGCGGATCTTTTCGAGCCCAGTATTATTATTAATGTAATTAGTGTGAATCATTTGCATGTATAAACTTTCAATTGAGGAGATCAGGTACTTTATAAACATGAGTTAACTCACACTCCCTGGCAAGGAGGTGCCAGATATCTTTCAAGCCTTACAGAGGGAAGGAATGAAGGGCAGGGGCTTGCATGAGCCAGTGGGAAAGGCAGGACCTCCCAGTCCAGAGCCCCAACTCCCTCTGCAACAACCGGCATGAAACTGTCTGGGCAGGGAAGAGAGGGGGAAGCACAAAGGGGTTTTATTTTTCCTTCTGACACTGCTTTTGACCAGCTCAGCATGATTTTGAAGAGGCACTGGGGTGGCAGCTGATCTGAGGGCACCTCTTCACCCCACGGCCTTTGGAGATGCTCCGGCTGCTGCAGGGGGGATGGAAGGAAGGCGCCAGCCCCAGCAGGGACCCCCTTTTCCTGCCAGACCCCACTGCCAAGTTAATCATTGGGTCAGCTCCTGCCTGGCAGACACCAGGCTCCCCACGCAGGGAGGAGGTTTTTCGGTCCCATGAGACACCCTGTGCTGTGAAAAACACCTCGGGCTGTGTCTTTGCTGGTGTCACATCAGTGGGAGCTCCAGGGATGCCCTCCAGCCAATCTCACAGTGAGGGCGAGGATGGCTGGGCTGGTCCTGGGGCAGAGGTGAAGATGGGAATGCCAAGAACCCCATCACAGCCATCCTTCCCAGCAGGGCTGAGCCTCCAGCCCCCATTAGAGCCCGGACTGAGCAAGCGGGGCTTTCAGCAGCACCAAACCTATGGATCATTTTAATCCAGCAGTCCAACTTCCACTGCTAATATCTCTGCACGGAGCCTGGGACCTGCACATCCCACCTGGTCATCCAAGCTCCACGGCCTGAGATGGGTGTCCCTGCTCCAGTGGGATGGGATGATTGCTGGAGGAGCACCCACTGCTCCCCCCGTGTGTGGGTGCACACACGTGCTGTCGCTGTGTGCTGTGTTGGGTTGGTGTGAAGGGCAGCACTGCAGGTCCCTGTGGATGTGAGCAGACGGTGCTGCAGTGAGGGTGTGTGAGCACATACAGCCTGGGTGTGCATGGAAAGGGAGCAGATGCTGTAAATCCTGCTGGAGAAGGGCTGGACGGGGAGAAATTGCTGGTGTGTGACTTAACCCAATACAGCAAAGAGAGGGAAACCAGACTGGGTTGTGACAATGCCTTAATATTTATTTGTTAAAAAGCTTTCAGACCATGTTCTATGTGATATCCATACCTCAGGCTGTCCTTGGCCTGTGCATCCCAGCCTTATGGGATCATGGGCAGTGCCTGTCCCAAAGAACACGGCACAATCTGACCCCAGCTTTCCCTTTGCTCAGGAACTGATGGCCAAAATTCTCTTTTAAACATCATAGGAAAGTCTGTGAGAGTGAGGAGACTGTGCCTGACTGGGATTGAGTTGTTCACAGCCCAGCCTTTAATTAATCCTAATAAATAACAATAAAATGTGATAATCACAGAAATAAATCTGAGATGTGGAGCTCTGCCTCCGGCGGCGGGCTGGTTCAGTTGATCATTTATAGCTTGGCTGACAGTGCAGAGGCTGGGAGGTGATGTCTGGGACACGAGATGCTGGGGACAAGGCAGGGCCAGAGCACCTCGTCACCTTACCCAGCCTCACTGGGAGGGTTTGCACCCAGTTTAAGGTAAACCCCAACCTTATTCCTGATTTCCAGCTTGGTTTAGCCCATAGCAGAGGCAAAATGCTGCTGGTATGGGATTGATTAAAAATCTGAAAGTGTGTGGGAATTGCTGAGTTAGACTGGGAAGAAAAAGAAAAGACATCTAGAGATTGATGGTGAATGTGGCACTTGGGTTCATGGTTTAGGGGCAGGCTTGGCATTGATGAGTTGACAGTAAGACTCAATGGTCTTAAAGGTTTTTCCAACCTCAAGAATTCTATGGTGGGTCAGTGCTGTTGTGAAATTCCATCAGGTCGCCTGGATTTGGGAAGGTGGTTTCTCTAGGGTGGCCATGCCATGAAAATTAGGTGGTGGTGGAAGGAGAAATGAACCTGGGGAGGGTCATTTCGGTCACAGCCCAGGTTGTGTCACCACGTGTGCTGGGGTGAGCCAGGCTTAGCCCCATCCCTGCCTCCCCATGATGGAGCTTGCACCCTGATAATTGCGATGAAAGCAGCAATCAGGTTGGTAATTTTGCTGAGCTCTTTTCTGTTCTAATTAACATTATTCATTTCTTGTGTGTCCTGCTGGGTTGAGACAATCTGTGCTCTCCAGCCCAGCCCTCTGGAACACCAGCAATCTGCATAAGAGGCAACAAAAAAGTGTTGTGTGCCAATTACTACACTTCAGTAATTAAAAACCTCCTTCCCCCCACTGCCTGCCCACCTCCTCTCCTGTCATTTGCTGTGTGCAAACTCGAGAAAGTAAAGAGTGAAATTCAGGAGGGCACATCACTGCTGGCATGTGCCATCTGTGTCTGCTCTGGCATTGCAGGGATGCACCAGGGGCTGCAGGCAGCACGGCTGGGATCAGTGGTCAGGGAACTCAGTGTCTGCACCCTGGTGCTTTTTTACTCCTGGTACTTGTTTGTGGGGCTTTTTATCCCCACAAGGGTTTTGTTGGCTTCTTCAGCCTGGCTCGTGTTTGTGCTTGGTGTCAGAATCCTTGTGGTCTTGCTTTCCCTCTTCCGATTTGTCTGTGAGTGGTGTCCTTGCAGCCTGGTGGGTTGTTGGCTGCACCCATGGGACTCTTTGGCTGCCTGTGCTCAGCCCTCAGGCTGTGGGAATGCTTGGGAATGCTGGTTTGGGGGAGAGCAGCCAGTCCCTAATGGATCAACATGATGGAAAAGGGTGGTTGACAAAGCCAGGAAGTTTTGGCTGTGGGAGATGTTGATGGATCTGGAAAGGGCAGCAGCAGCCTGTATCCCTTTGTACTCACCATTGATGGGGGGCTGCAGGGCTGGGAGGAGCAGGTGTGTTGGGACAGGTAGGGGGGATGCAGACATGCAGCTCTCACCTCCGCTCAGTGCATGCAACTGTCTTAAAATGCACAAATTCGTGGCCAGTTTGAGGTGCCCTTGGTGGCTGCAGGAAGCAGAGGGGCTGGTGCAGTGTGAGGAGCTGCATCTCCCTACAAACCTTCACTGCCTGCCCCAGGATGATGCAGCAGTGGTGAGTTAGGCAGTGTTCCCATCTCCCAGAGGAGAAACCCCAAGGCCTGGGACTAACACAGAGCAGAGAGAGGCAGCAGTATCCAGAGCAGTATCATCTCCTCCTTGTGCTGGCACACAGCAGTTTTTCATCTTCCTGGAGGAGAAGTCCTTGCCGTCTGAGCAGGAATGAAATGAGGATTAAGGATCTTGAGAGAGAAAATTACCTCATCTGTGCTTAATTGTTTTTAGATCATCTTTTTGGAGGCAAGCACTGTTTTCCGGCACCCTAAGGACCTCTCCCTCCCCTCCTTCCCTGGCACATCATGGGGTGAGAGGGAAAGTGAGAGCTTCCAGCGAGGTGGAGGAGGCATCCCAGGGCTTTGCACTTTGCCAGGAGTGGGCTGGGAAGAGGGGAGGCTGTGGCTCAGCGGTGGCTTTGCTCTCCACCTGTGCCTGGAGCGTGGCTTCCTGGCCAAAGCCAAAGACTTTCCGCTCGGCTGCCTGTGTGTGGGAGAGGAGGCTTCCCATCCCTGCACCGGGCTGCTGGAGAGAGGAGCTGCTGGAGGAGGGAAGGGGGAGCAGATGGAGGGGCTGGAAGAGCATCAGGTCGTGGTGATGAGCCTCGGCTGCAGGGACCCCGACTGGCGCTTGTGCGAGGAGGAGCAGGAGGAGCAGGTTGAGCGCAGTGGTTGGAAGGAGCTCTGGAAGGAGCACAGCTGCCAATCCCTAAATAGCCCAGCACATCCAGAGGTCAAAGCGCCTCTTTCCCAGGAGCTGCTTCTGTGCTTTATTATACATGTATATATATATAGGCTCAGGAGCTTTAAGAGGCAGGGAAGAATATAAAACACCGGCTTGAAGCTTGCCGATCCCAGGGACAGGGAAGCGTGTCTGGGTGATAAGGAGAGATTGTGCCCGGGTGCTGTGAAGGGCGAAAGCACTTATTTCACTGTTGCCTCATGCGTTACCTGAGCCCCGTTGCTTTTCAAAAGCACTTAAATGCCCATATGATAGAGGGAATGCTTGGATTGCACACTGTCTGGCTCCATTATTATCCAAGGATCTCCAAGCTGATGCATTTCATAAAGAAAACTGGCGTGGAGGAGGAGAGAGGAAATATATATTTTTAGTTCAGCCTGCTTACAGTTCCTCAAGGTAATGTCTGCAGAAGGGCCTGGTTGAGAAATTCAAGTCACGTCTGGTTTCTCATCACCCAGCCCTGGACACCCCAGTGTTTGTGCAGAACCACCACCACAGGAGCCTATTTCATGGTACCAGAGCCAAACACCACATATCCATTTCATTTTATTCTTGCCCCATAGGCCTGAGCTACCAGCAGAGCTGAGGTTTGGAGTTCAATAGAGTAAACCCATCCTCTGGGAAGAAATCTCCAGTTTAATTCAACTTGAACAACTAAACTCTCAGGCCTTTTACTCAAGTTGTAATGCAGCTGAGAGCAAGAGCCAAGTTCTTGGTGTTCAGCCCAGACTGAATCTATTGCTTTTTTTTAATGTAGATCATAAAAATCTGCTCGCATTTAATTTATTATTATCGTAATATCATTATGGAACAGTTGTAAAATTGTTTAATTTATCGGATGTTTTTCACAGCAGAGAGGGAGGATGGAGCAGGAGTTGGGTACTGGTAAATCAGGGTTCTCCTGTGCTGCAGACAACTCATCTCACCTTGGGCATGGCTCCTACATCACCCCTAACCCCCAAAACTTGTGTGTTGAGGCTGAGTGGGTTATTTTGGCACTCTAATCACTGGTGCCAAAGAGATTCCAAAAAGAGGCTGAATGAGAGGAGACAACTTGTCCTCAGGTGGGTACCTGTGGGTGGGTACCCTGGCATCACTGGCAGACATGGGAAGAGAAGTCTCTCATCACAGAATCGTTAATGTTAGAAAAGCCTCTAAGATCATCCAGTCCAGTGATTCCCCAGCACTGCCAGGTCTCCAAAAGCCACATCTACATGGCTTTTAGATCCCTCCAGTGACTCCAGCACTGTGGAGTGCCCAGTGACTCCTGTGCCAGGGCTTGACCACCCTTTCAGTGGAGAAATTTTCCCTAATATCTATCTAAACTTCCCCTGGTTCAACTTGGGACAATTTCCTCTTGCCCAAACACTTGTTACCTGGGAGAAAAGATGAATCCCCATCCAAAGGAGGCTGTAAGGACTCCCAGCAAGGAGAAAGCTCACCCAGAGAAAGGACAGACTCCCTAACATGTCCAGGATAAGTCCACACACCACAGATATATCCATCCTTGCCATTACCTCCCCTGCTAGTGCAGCCTAACACATGGACCCCACTAATTCCCCTACATTCCTTGAAGTCACCCCATGTGAGACCTCACAGGGGCTGCCAGGCTCTCTCTCGGTGCCTCTGAAGTTAATTTGCATCCCAGCCACTGCACAAGTAATGAAGTAGTTTGGGGAAGAATATAAACAGTGGATCTGAGGCTGAGTGGTTTTATGCAGGGACATTATCCTCTGGAGCCGGCATCCAGCAAAGCACGGCTGAGTCCCCATGGCTCTGTAATCCCAAACTTTCTTGGAGAGAAGCAGGGGTTTAGCTGGCTGTGGGCTGCAGGCTTCTGCTGCTCAGAGAAGGCCTTGATGCTCATCTGGAGATGATTTGTGCCAGTGGGAGGATTCAAACCTGGCTTGGGGTCATGGGGATGGGGGGGTTACAGGGCTGGCGGGGACCTTTGGGAGGACCAAGCCTGGTCCCAGCTAATGTTGATAGGAAAATAATCTCCAGGATCAAAATCACCTCTAGGTTTGTGCCATGTTGTCCCTGGGGCAGGAATCAGTTGCTTATTGAGGGTGAATACAGAGGACTTCTACCTCCAAAACATCCCTTGGTAAGGGAAATGCTCAGCTGGGGTGAGGTGTGCAAGTGAGGGAGGCGCAGCAGTGCAGGTGATGGGTACAGAAGGAAGAGTTGACAGAGGGAACAAATGGTTGGATGCTCAAGGTTTCTCTTTAGAGGTGTGTGTCAGAGCTGGCTTTCTCCAAAGATAAATTTTCCTCGCTCCTTTGTGAAGCAGCACAAGCTGCTTTCCCGGCACCACTTTGCATTTCTTTGTCTGGCTGAAGGGATGTGAAGGTCTGCGGAGAGGATGACAAGTGATGGGTTTGGGTAGGAGGCAAGAACCTGCATTTCCCCCCCAAAAAAATGTGGACTCGGGATGGAGCTTTTGGCTCAGCTCTGTTTGTCTGGGAGTTTGCAAAAGAATAAGTGGGAATGGAGGAGTGAAAGGCTGGTACTGGGTGGCTCTGACCTCCCTGAATCTTGAAAACTGTGTGAAGCTCTTGGGCAAATCTCTGGAGCCGCGGGTTTAGATGGATATCGGTGCCCTGAGCACGGCAGGGAAAGTGCTGACCTTGTCCTCTTTGGACACTGAAAGCACTTGGTCTCTGAAACTGCTGCTGACAGCAAAGCTAAAAATAGTGCCAGGAGGACCAGGAGGGCTGCAAGGGAGGGAGAGCGCCCAAGAGCAGCGCACTGAGGGGTCACCTCTCTGCCTCTCCGCAGGTGCTCCGTGGACAACCGGGTGACCCGAGTGGCCTGGCTGAACCGCAGCAGCATCCTCTATGCCGGCAATGACAAGTGGTGCTTGGACCCTCGGGTGGTGCTCCTGGCCAACACCAAAACCCAGTACAGCATCCAGATCCAGGATGTGGACGTGTATGATGAGGGCCCCTACACCTGCTCCGTGCAGACAGACAATCACCCCAAGACATCGCGTGTCCATCTCATCGTGCAAGGTAAGAGCAAGGGAATCTGCAGAGGGGTTGGCCTTGAGACTTTGCTTTCTGTTCCTCTTGCCCTGGTGTCTTCTCTTCCCATTGCTCCTGTGTTGAGCGTGTGACAAATGTGACAACGTGGTGCAAATGTAGAGGCTGACCAGCAGGCTTCGAGTGTCCCAAGCCAGGCAATGAATTGCACAAAATCACAGAACTTGCTGAGTTGGAAAGGAACCACAAGGATCATCGAGTCCAGCTCCTGGCTCTGCACAAGACCATCCCCAAGAGGCTGAGAGTACTGTCCAAATGCTTCTTGAGCTCTGTCAGACTTGGTTTTATCCCACTTTCCTGGCATAATCCTGGCATAATAAGGGCTCCGATACAGGCAGCTCTGCCTCCTGACACAGTCACTGGCAAACCCGCAGTACAGTTTGTTGTTGTATTTTGATGATTTTTTTTGTTTTCCATGCTGGAGGCATTGCTTGAAGTAAAACTTGTGCTGGGGAAAAAGAGAGAGCTGGCAGATTTGTGTGCTTTGTGGGGGTGTGTGTATGCCTAGCAACAATATGTGTTTGTGTGTTGAAATTCCGTACTTTTGGGAGAAGGGAGAGGAGGAGGAAGGCCGGCACAGGGTGCTGGAGCACTTTTGGTGGTGAAGTGGGTGCCTATGTGTGCTCTTCAGTCAGTGTGTGAGCACACACAGGCTCTCGAGAGGGGACAGACAGGCGTGGCCACCTGTGCTAGTCAAGCAGATGGACATTCATGGAAGAAAGCTCCTGTGTCCATGTAGCAGGACATGAGCTGGGCAAGGGGGAGCCTCATGCAGGGACATATTGGGCCTGGTGAACTCAGCCTGGGGGAAGATTAATGGAAAATTTCTAATCCCTTGCTAGCAACCATTTTTTTCCTGCTGCTTCTTGTGTGATTTGGCCAGGGGCCCTCTTAACATGACACACCAGCCTGAGTATTGGAATCTCGTCGCGGGCTAATTTTCGAATGCTGATGGGTGTATTGATTTGGAAACAAGCTGGGTTAAAAAGGCATTGGTCTTGTACACAGAGTCGGGTTGAGCTAATCCGCCGTCGATATTCCAGGCCTGAGCGCTATTGACAGCCTAATGAATAGAAGTGGGGAAAAAACCCAGACTCAGGGCCTTTATTTTCCCTCTTCCCTCCCTTTTCATTTTCCCTTTCCTCTTCAAGCAATCAAGCCGACTAACCAGAGCCGGACTTTCTCCATCTCCATTAACCACGGAGGGGAAGCGGATGCATTGCCAGCCACGGTTCTGCCTGTTTATCTTGCAATCTCTTATTACCTGCCTGAGTTTCTTAAGCCAAAGTCGATCACCAGCAAGTTCTGAAGTCACTATCAGATGCTGGGGTGATGCAGGACAATTTCTATCTGTTCTCTTCTGATTCCCGTTTCCTGACCTAAATTTCCCGTATCACCAGACATCCAGGCCCATCCCTCCAGTGTCTTGCTGTATCATTAGGAAGAGATATTTGGGTGCTGCAGGAAAAGGTCAGAGCTTAACTCCTTGCAGCAGTTAAGTATGGGATGATTCAGTGATAGGCTCAGTCCTATAATGTGCTGAAGATCCTCACATCGCCAGCAGAAATTCCAGCTCTGGAGAATGAGCCCCCTAATTTGAAGAGCCGTTCCTGGTTTCACCCAGCCCTTTCTCAGAGCAGGACATGAAAGTGAATATCATATCCAATTAAAGGGAAACTTGCCTTAATGACCTCAATGAAAATTTGACTGGGGTGCCAGGATTAACTCTCATGCCTTGGAAAATGGGCCCTATAAATATGTATTCTGGAATAATCCTGTCCAAAGTGACATTCAGCTTGTGAGAAATGGTGCTTATCCCCCCTCCTAGGAAAGCAGGGTGGCTAAGCACCAGATTTCAGGGATGTGCCAAGTTCAGCACATGGCTCTGGGACATTTTGCCCCTTCCTGCAGCCTGATAGGAAAGCAGAGGTGGTGAGTGGAAGTGGGAAAGGGTGTGTCCCCTTTTAAACAGGGTTAGCCAGGAAGAGGGAGGTGTACAGGTCCTGACTTCTCCCTTGCTGCACCAGGAAAGGGCCTGGAGGCACGGCTCTGGAGGCAGGAGCACTCCAGCCTCTCAGGATGCAATTAAATCGTGCCCTGGGGCAGGCTGCACTCTCTAAGGGACCAGCTGCAGGGGGCAAGGAGCTCTTCCCCTTCCAGCCAGGACTCCAGCAGCCTGCAGCTCCCCCAGGCAAGCAGGATGGGTGCATATCAACCAGGCCCAGACACTGTCCGACTGTACTTGCATCCCTCCTTCTCCCCAGGTTTAGGGGATGTTGCTGGGAAACAGCCTTGGATGAAGGGCATCTGTGGTTTTGGCCACGGGCTGCTGAAGGGAAGTGGATCTGTGGGGGGAAACAGATAAAAACAGGAGAGGGATAGGGGTGGGAGGAGGAGTTTCCTTTAGGATATGAGGGTTGGGAATGGTCCCCAAGGAGAGAATCAGGTAGAAACCCCCAGAACCAAGGATGCCCATGCTGCAGCAAGGGGAGAGCTGCACATTTATTTCTAGGTTGGCTCTATTGGATGGCTGAGATCCCAAAATAGGTGGGGAGAAGGCACCTCAAGAGCTAATTTAGCCCATCCCGCTGCAACCAGGCAGTGGCACCGCTGCCAAGCATATGTGAAAGCTATTCTTGAAAATCTTTAACAAAGCAGGTTCTTCAGTCTCCCCAGACAATCTATTCTACTGCTTTGCTACCTTTTTAATTAGAAAATGTATAGCTAATATCTAACTTAAAACCTTCTTTGTTGCAAATGAAGTGGAGTTTTTCTCAGCCTATTCCCAGCGGATGTGGGGAACAATTGATCAGTGTCCTCTGCAATAACCTTTTGCTTTTGGGAAGGTTGTTATTCTGCTGCCCCTTAGCCATCTTCTTTCTGAAACCATCCAGGCTCTGTTTCTCCCACTTTTGCTCATTGGCCAGGCTTTCAGAAACACTTGTCAGTCTTGAAATCCTGGTACAAAAGGAGATTGCTGCTGATCCAGGAATAGCAGGTTGGTGTCTCTGTGCTAATGTGGGACAAATGAGCTCGGGAAGGAGACAGCAGACCCTTGGCACCGAATGCATCAAAGTTCAGACCTGCTATTTTAGGGACTGCTCTAAATGGGGTCAGGCTGGGGATGCCAAGTTGATGTGAGCCAACAAAAGAGATGCCAAAGGGACAAGGAGGTTCTTAGCACTTGGGTCTCTCCTGGAAAAATGCTCTCAGATTACAGACAGACCTAAAAAGAGCAGCTCAGGGAGCATCCCTGTCATCAGCAGGGTCTGGAGGGTGGTCCTGCGCCTTCACACTCATTCCTTCTTAGGAGGATTTGCCATAAGACCAAAGCACCAGGAAGCAGCACTGCCGGTGTTTGCAGGAATCTGCCTTGGACCCTGGGGAGAGTGAGGCGTTTCTGGGTGTAAATCCCAAAGGAACAAAATCCAAGGAAGCCCCACTTGCAATAAGCAAGCTGTGAACTTGGAGGGAGGCAGAAACCCGGAACAAGAAAGAGGATTTAGGCCCCACTAACCTCTGAGGAGCGATGCTTTCCCTTCCTCTCCTCTCCTGCATCCCACTCTGCTTTCCTTAGCTTCTTGCAGCAGCATCTCAGGCGCAGCCTCCCCCTGCTCCCTGCAGGACATTTCAGCTATTTAAGCCGTTCTCCGTGTTCCTGGGTTTAAAGGAGAGAGGGGAGGGAGGAGGAGAAGGACGATATCTGGAAAGCTCTTATTTGTATTGATAATAAGCCGTCTCCAATGCGTGCCTGCAAAACACTCCCACCGCCTTGTAAGATGCATTAAGGGAAGTTGGCCTTATCTCAGAGTGGGAAATGGACTTGGGGAAGGAGCACAGAGCCTGCCAGAGTTTAATCTCACTTAGGCACACGAATTTGCATGATAGAAAATGGTGGAATTTTAGTGCTTAAAAAGAAAGAAAGAAGGAAAAAAAAAAAAAAGAAAAAGCAGGCAACTGGGGGATATTAGCGCCTTCCCGCTTCTTTATCAGTTTCCCTGGCCCTATCTGGCTCTTGCTGTTGTCACTGGAGCAACTAATCACCCCTCCCCTTTTGTTTGGTGTAAATGAGTTTTCCCCACTCCTTCCCGCGCCCAGGTTAATCTTCAAATCCCTGCCTTTGTCTGGGAGTTAATTACCTGCTCGGCGGAGTCGGGGGGCTGCGGGCACAGGTGGCACGGGTGGCGGGGGCAGAGGTGGCACTGCCGGTGGCACGTCTCCCCGCGCCGGGAGCAGCGCTGCCGAGGTCTGTGCCGGCGAGATAAAGCCACCGGCGGGGCTGCGGTGCCCGAGCCGGCTTTGTTTCAGCCACCAAACTCTGCCCAATTAATTCTCCTTTGATGCCACAAGCCCCTTTCACTCGTGGGACAACAAGGAGAACTTTATGCAGCCGTTTTCCTGCCTGGGTGCACAGGAAATGCCTTCCCGGTGAGCAGAGGGGCTGGGAGGAAGGCTCAGTCCCTGTAGTCATCATCACCTTACCCGTGGGGCTGAGCCTGTCCCCTGTGCTACCAATGCCACCTGTTCTGGGTGCGAGGAGGAACAAAGAGATTTGCCCACTGGTGGCAGAGGATGTGCAGACACTGGTCACGTATGAAGCCACGGGCTGGAGTTTCACACTGGGCAAGATGCTCCCCCTGCTTCTGTCACAGATTTACTGGTTTGTCCACACATTTCCCCCGTGGGAGCAGCTGTTTCTTCTAGAAGCAAAAGCAGGTGTAGACAGTACCTCCTAAAAGGCATGTGGGGAGCTGGGAGAGCCTCCCCAGAGCAGTGGAGGGGAGGAAAGCAGCGGCACGAAATGGAAATCCTCCCTCGCTTCGCCCGCACTCTCGGCTCCTTTGACTGATGTGTTCCTTCCTTGTGTCTCTTTTGTTGCTAATCACCGTCCCTCTGTCAAAGCATCCTTGCCTTTTGTATCAGGGCTGTTGTGGAGGACTGAAGGTCTCCCACATGCTCTCACGCACTGTCCTAGTTTTTGGCTCTTTATCCCCGTTTTGCTCTGCCCTCGGGGAGCAACTCTGCAGGTCCCACATCCATTACGGCCCCCGGATCTCTCCAGCTCCCCCACCCACCAGGTTCCCAACCCGTTTATCCATGATGTGCTTGTCCAGGTTCCCCTGTGGAGTGGCCTCGTACCCGGCCAAGCTCCCTCCAGCCTCCCCAAAGTCACTTGACCTCTTTACAAATCAGTTTAACATCTGTGAGGCAGAGATAATAATTGTCACCTACTTCACAGGGGGGTTGATGAGGATTAATTCATTAATGTCGACAGAGGTCTTTGAAGATGGAACGCGCTATCTGAGAGCTAAACGTTATTATTAATTAGCAATTATATCGTGGGGTGGGAGCAGGGGGGAAAAGAGACTCCAGAGTCTGTGCTGTGGAAGAGTTTGCTCTGGGCTCACATTCTGCCCTTGCTGCAGCTTCAGGCTGCCCCAGTTTTATGTCCATACTGCTGCTGGAGGGATCCAGGCATGCTGCATCCCACTGGGGATGTGTCCCACCATGCTGCTCCTTCCCAGAGCTTGTGGATGAGCCCACAGTTGTAAAGAGTGGGAGGGATGGGGGGGGTGAACTGTGCTCGAGTGAGTTAACACTGGTAGAAGGAGGGCAATTTGGTAGTGGAAAGGTCGGGGTGAAGGGGAGGCATAGAATCCCAAACTGGTTTGGGTTGGAAGGCACCTTAAAGACCCTCTAGTTCCACCCCCTGCCATGGGCAGGGACACCTTCCACTATCCCAGGTTGCTCCAAGTCACATCCAACCTGACCTTGGACACTTCCAGGGATGGGGCAGCCACAGCTTCTCTGGGCAACCTCTGCCAGGACCTCACTATCCTCATTGTAAAACCTTCTTCCATATATCTGATGTACCTTTTTCCAATTTCATATGTGATATGTGCCTTTTCCAATTTCGAACCATTCCCTCAAAGGCATAGTCCCAGCTTGCCTGACACCCCAGCAATGCAGCAGGCCAGGCACCACCAGACTCATGGGAGGATGTATCCTCTTCCCAAGGGGAAATAATTGGCAGGAGAATGGAGCCGAGGGGAAGGAAGATCCAGTGATTCATAGGACACAGACCAGTTTAATTTCCTTCCTGTTTTTCTTTCTAGTGTACACCCAGGCTGTGGCTAATTCCCGTTTGTCTCCCTAACGAAGTGCTAACGCTGTAGTCCAGTGTGTCAGCAGCGCCGACACAAACCCTTTGAGGTCCCCTCCAGCTCATACCTCGGTGCTGGGGGCATTCTCACCTCTGACATCCCTGTGGCTCCACTATTTCCATCCTCCCTGGCTCAGTTGTGTGCGCTTTTGTGGCAGCGAGATGAGCTCAGTGGAACTCTCTCTGCTACTCCCTCAGAGCCGCGGAGGTCACCCTTGGATCACCCCTCTTCTAGAAAACAAGAGTCTGCTCCTCTTTGAGCCTTTCTGAGCACGCGAGCTCCCAGCAGCCCTGTTCACCCATCCTCTCCAAAGGCTTTCAGGGAGAGGTCACCCTCCTCACCCAGAGCCATTCAAGAGCAACTCCTCTAATCCCTTCTGCGGAGCAGGTGAATCTGGGAGGCCAGTGGCGCGCTTGCCGGCAGCTCTCCGGGCAGGAGTTGTCTGTGGCTCTCCAGCTGCACGGCGAGTTCTCCTCCTTCCCCATGGGTTACCAGCCAAAAGGGTGGCAGAGCAGCACCCAGGATGTGCATCGGGCATCTCCCACCAGCACGTGTGGTTTCCAGAGGATCATTGTTATCACCAACGTGATAAAGCCAGTGGGGGTTTAATGAGGTCACTGCAGTTTAATGTTACTGCAGTAATCTCTTTTGTTTTACTACATTAAAATATTTGTGGTGGAACGGTTGGACCACTGTAATGTGATATCGCTACCTTAATGTTATTGTTGCCATGGTAACACTAATGGCAGCTCAATAACATTATTGCAATTTAATCTTATGACAATAAAATTAAGGGTGGAACAGTGAGACCTCGGCTCTGTAATGTTACTACAGTAACAGCATTGTTATCGTAACCGCGGGAGCGGAGTCAGCTCGTTGTAGTGTAACATTGGTACCAGTGCTTTGTTGTTACTACAGGAACACGGAGCATCCGCTGAAAATCACAGCAGGGGATGAATGGGAGGAGACGTCACCAGTGTACCGTGCTACTGCTACCCTGGGGCTGTCAGCACGGGGAGGTCGTGCTATAATCCCATCGCTTATTCATCTAATTCCTCAATTGTGGTGTTTTTATCGGGGTCTGTCCTCTTCTCCCTCCGTTGCCGAGCTCTGTGGAGCAGGTCTGTTGTTTTAGCGGCAGTAACTCTGCAGGGAAGGATTTAAAGCACTGCCTCCATCTAGTTCCAGATCCTTCTGCCTGGCGTTTTATAGCATGTGGCTGTTATGGAGTGATAACGTTTTATATTTATATGTCATCTTTCAATGTGAAGGATCCCGGCACAAGCTACAAATTACTGTCGTGCTGCAGGGCCAGGCAGACAACCCGGCACACGCTGCGTGCCAGAGGAGGGGGTTTCATTCAAGGGCACCGATTCCTGTGCAAGTGAGAGTCTCCTCTGCCTGGAGGATTTATCCAGATTACCCAAACTTTGTGAGATGGGACAGGGCTCTTTGTGCACCCTAAGCCACATACCCCAGTCAGGACCCACCATTGCTGGTGCAGGCATGGGGAAAATTCCCCCCTTTCCCAGCTGGCAGCATTGTATCAGGGGTGGAAAGGCAGTGGGGTGACAAGGAGCAGGTGACATCTCTGTGCCATGCAGGGGCTTGCTGCAGTTTTCTCCAGCCTCCAGGGGAGGGAGGCAGAGCTGCTGATCTGTCCCCAGCATCGCGGAGCTTCCCTCATCCTGCCCAGGCCCAGTGCTCCTGGAGATGTACATTTGCCATGTCCAGGGATGTGTGCTTTTGGCCCAGGGATGCACTCCTGCTGTACCCAGGGATTCATGCTTGTCCTGCCCAGGGATGCACTCCTGCCATGCCCAGGGATGCAGGTTTGCTGTGCCCAGGGATGTGTGTTTTGTGTCCAGAGATGCATAGCTGTTGTGCCTAGGGATGCAGGTTTGCCATTCCCAGGGATGCACTCCTGCTGTGCACAAAATGTGTGCTTGCTGTGTTCAGGAATGCCCAGGGATGCACAGTTTTTGTGCTCAGGGATGCACATTTCCCATGCCCAGGGCTGCATCTTTACTATGGCCAGGGATTCACACCTGCTGTGCTGCCACACCTGCCAGCCAGGCTTGATGCCCCCCTTGCCCACTTGAACTACCCACACCACCTCCTCTCCTCCTCAGGAGACAGGGATTTTCCCTCTGCTTTGAGTCCCTCCCAGCATCTCAGGAGATCTCTGTCCCCAGACAGCTCTTTGACACCTGAATATGGGGGTGTTGCTGCCCTCCCACGCTCCCCCAGCCCAGCCCCAATCCGGGCCTGCTCAGCGCAGCAGCTGCTTGGCTCCCCTCGTGCCTCAGCATTTGATCTCTCTCCATGGGTATTTGGATTCTGACCACTGCAGTAATTCCTTGTTTGTCCTTTAATAAAAGACTCATAAGCTCCCCTTGACACCGGAGCTGGAATCACTGGGACCTGTGGTGTCCTGTGTGCCAGCTCTTTGTGGCAATCTGGTTCCTCATCCATCCTGCCAACACGGCTCCTCCGGGGGTTACATGTTTGAAAACACGAGCAGCAGCTCATCTCCCATTCACTGTTTTTCTCCATCATTTGCTTTATTAAATATTGATTTTCTGTTGCATTATTAAACCTTAAGTCCTGAGCATAAATTCAGAGTTGATACTTTAATCTGGCTCTTCTTTTTGGCCTTTAGAACTGATTTTTCTGGCCAGTCTCTCCGGAGGCGAGTCCAGAAGCAAAAACCTGTTGCAGAGGCTTGAGGACTCAGAAGACAAAGCAAAGGGCTCTTCCCAAGGGATTTTTGTCTGTTTGGTGTAGCCTTTGCCTTGAAGGTGGCATCCATGGGGATCCTGGCCTGCAATCCTGCACAGACCACGAGTGAAAGGAGGTTGGGAATGCATTAGCCAAGCTTTTTCAGGGAATTTTTGTACATTACTGGCTGCAGGAAGGATATAGCCCTCTCTTTTTTTGGTAGCATGGAGAGATTGCAATCTGGAATGGGGATTTAACCTGCAGCCACTGCATGGGCAGTGTGGCAGTGAAGGATCCAGCCCTCCACGTGCCTGGCTCTGCTCCCTAGGGTTTGCTGCCTTGCTCTGCCAAAATTGCCCTGCTCAGGAGAAGGACTCTGCCGAGGAAGGGAGCCACAGATGGCAGTGCCTTGTCCTAAATGTGTTCCCAGCTCCCGGGTCATGCTGCTCAAATCTGTGCTTTTCTATCCTACAAATCCCCAGCAGCACCAGCAATGGCCTTGGCCAAAACTTCAGGCAAATCCAGAATGTGGGTGGTGGAAAGCCACCAACAAGCCAGGAGTGGTGTAGGTGGCCACCAGCACATTCCTGATAGCCACAATGAGTTGAACTGACCTGCTCCTTGATCCCTGTTCTCCTCCCATTCCCTATCAGAGAGCTGCATGCTGCCGGCTGCTGCCAAACCCCACGCTGCCAGCGACCAGGTGTCTGAACATGCTTCCAGAGCCAAGAGAACTTTGCAGCCAAAAGGGAGGAGGGGAAAGCAATGTGGCACCACTGGCAGGTTCAGGAGGATAAAAAAAAAAAATTAAGACAATTAAAAAAGAAAAAAGGCAGAGGGAGGTTTGCAAACGGCTTTTGGATCCCCCATCCAAACAGGGCATGAAACCTGTGCCTGGCAGCTGGTGTGCTGAACAGTGATTTAAAACCAGGCTTCCAACAGCAGGGAGAGAGGCAGAGGGGGAAGCAGATGTGAACACAATGCTGGAGATAAAGGAGAGGCCAAGGGAACAGCTGCTGAACAGCCACCCAGCCCTGCTGCCTCTGAGGGTTAGGAAACCCCCAGCAAATATCCACAGGCTTGAGGACAGGTTGAAGGGGGTCACTGGGAGAATGAAAGGGTGAACTGGGTGGAAAATGTGTTTTTTTTTCCACACTGTTCTCACTTGGGTTTTGGAGGAGAGGTGGAAACTGGGAAGAGGGAGCTGCATTGAAACATCGGGAGAATTGTGATCTTGCTTTCCTTTCTGTTCCAGTGTTGCAATGGAGAAGGAAGAGATTTAGAAAGACGAGGAGAAGTGGGAAGTGGTGAACAAAAAGGCAAGGATCTTTGTAAAGGGTGTGGAAATGTGATCCTTCAAACAAGGCATGGAAATCTGGTCTTGGAATATTTCTGGTTTGAGCTTTCCAGGTCTGTTGTGAGACAGCAGTGAAATCCCTTTGTCCTGTCCCTCAGAAAGGAGGTGGGTTTGTTCCTTAGTCCATGACTGGATCACTGGAAGGGATCAGCACTGCCCCACTGGGTGCAGAGGATAGCGTGGGGAGGTCTTCTCGCTCTAGGTGTATCCATACACTCATACAGAAGGAATTCCTCCCTTTGAGAGTGGGGAGGCCCTGGCACAGGTTACCCAGAGAAGCTGTGGATGCCCCATCCCTGGAAGTGTCCAAGGCCAGGTTGGACAGGGCCTGGAAAAACCTGGTCTCGTGGAAGCTGTCCCTAGTCATGGCAGGAGATCAGACTGAACTGATCTTTAAGGTCCCTTCCAAGCCAAATCATTCTTGGATTCTGTGATTTTTCATGTCTGGGTTACTGGTCCCAGTAGTAGAGATGCCCAAAAGATTTCAGCCCTCCTTTTTGGTAGCATCTTGTGTAATTTCCTGGCTAGGATTTGGGATGAGGCAGTGAAGGTCACAGACCCTGTGCTGGTTTTCTGTCCTGCGTGAGGTGAGATGAACAGGTTCATGACATGAACCCTCCTCTCTGCCAAAGTCTCCTGGTCACCAAACCCCCACAGCCAACAGACTCCCCGATTTGTGCCTGGGGCTCTCCTTGCCTGGATCATCACAGGGCATCAACAGAGATGTCTCCTCCATGGTTTGCCCTCCTTGTAATCCATCCTCCTCGCAGCCAGCCCGAGAGCTTCAGCCTTTGATCCTCCTCCTCTTTTGCAAACACTTCTCTCTGTTTGTGAAATGAAATCTCTCTCGCAGTGATTTCCTTCCCTATCTTTTCTTTTTGGCCGAGTCTGTCTGAAATATTCTCTTTTTTTTTGCTCCTTCAGCAGCAGGGCTATATAATTGATGGCCTCGCCAAGCTTTCTGCGCTGAACATTAAACCCTTCCTGCCTTGGCTCCAACCGGAGTTCATTACTTTCTGAAAAGCTCTGTTGTCTGTTTGTGCTCAGATGATTGTTGGTGTGGAGGGGAGGATGTTGTCGGCACAGAGAGAGGAGGAGGGGTTGGATTTGGCCTGGGCTGCTTTGTAATCAAATCCTGCTCTCTTTAGCAAAATTTTGAGTGGAAAAGGCCTCTTTTAGTAAAATTGAAATACGGCACCCTCCTGTAGCAGAAGCACAAAACTCAGGGTCTGAATTAGTGCAGCAAAAGGTGGTCTGGCTCTTGGGACAGTGGGAAAACACTGCTTTGCAATATTATACTGAGGGTTGCTCAGCACTGGGCAGGCATTTATTACCACACCACCTTTCCCAGTGAACCTGCTGTGGTCATTTCTCCCAAGCTTCTGCATCCCAGGAGCTGCCCTGGGAAGGATGAGCCCCTGCATTGCTGGCAGGATCCCTATGTGGTGTCTTTATCCTGGAGCTGGGGATCAGTCTGTGTGTGTTTCTACATGACGCAAACTCTTTCTGCACCTTTTGGCCTTATCTGGCAAGGCAAGGTGGTGCTTTCTGTGCTTTGCCCTACGCCAACAACGCTCCTGGCTCCCTGTCTGCCTCCGCGAGTTTTCCACACTTAAAACACAGCAAGGCTGAGGTGATTACAAGGATTGGAGATGCAGTGACACTTCCCTGCCAACGAGTAATTGATTTATTAAAGACATTACAATACATTCATGGTTGAGTGTAAGAGTTTCCTTTGAACTCGCTCAGAAACCCAAGGGGACTGTGCCTGTTTGCGAGGACCGCGGGCAGAATAAATCTGGGCTCCCCCATCGCCTCCCCCCTGCGCCACCACAATTTCATTTCCCTTTGACTGGCGCGAGTAAATATCACAGCTCGACAACTCCAGTCCAGTGACTGGTGTGATCCAATTTAATAGCATTTAAAAATTCAAAGTGATTGTTAGCCAAATGGAAATGTAAGATTTCATACCCAGCCTGCCTTGGGGAGGAAAGGGAGAATTAGGGAGGGTGCGGGGGATGTAGACAAATGGACTAGATAAAAAATAATGGAAAGTAACTTAATTAAGAGGCTCGAGTCAAGTTAAAAACAGTAATGATTTTGAATCGGAGAACCACAGGTATTAAAAATGAAAGGGGAAGAGGAAAGAAAGGAAAGGAAAGTGTGGATAAAAAGCCTCCAAAATGATTAAATGGGAGGAAAAAGAGGAATAGGAAGAATGGGGTAAAAATAGTCCTCCCATGAAAAGCAGGAGCACATGGGGAATAGACAGTGCTGGTGGTGAGGCTGGGCATTAGGAAGACAAATAGGGAAATTAAGGATGCTCTGGCGGGGATAATTCCCTGTGGCTTTTCTGGCATTCTCGGAGGCATGAGTGTGGCCGAGAAGAAGGCTCGAGGGCTTTGTTTAGGAGAAACAGGAAATGAAGGAGCAGTCCTAATGGAAAAGGAGAACAGCCCCCATGTTCTCCAGGCGCATCGATATCCTTCCCTCGTGGGAGCATCACTCCCTCCTTTTCCTTCGCTTTTAACTCTGTCAGATGTTGCTTGTTTGGGTTGAAATTGGGTATTGGAGTTTTAATTGCCCCTCTGTGTACAGGGATGTACAGCTGGGTCTCAATGGCCTGATGACTAATTTTTAATCGTGGTGCTCTTATTCTGTGCAGCCCATTGGAAATACTTTCCCTGGCAGCCCCTCTCACTCTCCCTGTGCCTTTTTTCCATGGTTTTCCAAGCTCCACAGAGTCTGAAAAGCAGGTGTTGCAGAGCATTGATCTGAACAGGAATGTCTGGGCCATTTGATCTTTGGGTCTCATTTCTCCACCCGTAAAGTGGGGATAATATCGGTCCCTTATTTCCCGGGGTGTTTTGATGATAGGAATAAACCACATTTGAAGGCATGGGAATGATGGTGAGCATCATTCCATGGACTCTGAATTGTTGGCATTTGCACTCCTGCTTGTTCGTGGCAACTTTGGCCAAGCTTTGGGTTGGTCCCTTGGGTTTGGGGCAGTTGTGAGTTGGCCTATAAAAGTGCCTTGGGGTGGGGTGAGGGACCAGAAATATTCCATGGGAGGGGTGAGGAAGGCTGGGGGGTTCTTGCAGCCCAAGAAGGAAAGCCTGAAAGAGCACAGATGTGTAAAAAAAGGCCTAAGGGGAGTAAGGAATGGACTGGGGCATCTTTGACAATGTAGATCTCCCTCTGTAGGAGTGATGAATGTGTCACAAGACGTGGGTTCTCATGGGGATAGAAGAAGTGGAAGAATATGGGGGCAGGGATCACCACACCTGTGTTCATTTTGAACTGCTGGACCTTGCTGACCTCCTGCTTCATGAGCTTTGTTACCCCACTTCACAAACTTTGTTCTCCTACTCTGTTGTCCCACACGAACAGAGTCGTGGTCATAAGTAGCAGCCTCCAGACCACCTAATCAGAGAATAACAGGGCTGTGCTCCCTGCCTGATCCATTAATTTTTACCTGGGGTAGAAGGCAAAGATGGGAAGAAGCTCAAGCAGAAGTAAAAGCTCTGTCTGGAGCATGGAAGAGCTGGAGCACAGGAAGGATGGGAGAAAAGGGGCTGCCTAGGGACAGGCAGTGATGACAATAGAGGGATGTAAATTGATAAATGAGGCCAAAAGGGCATGGATAGACTCAGAAGATCCAAATAAATTCGATCAAAACTTGGGGCTTTTTCTCGATTCCTCAACTCTGCACATCTCAATTGTTTTTGAAGTAAAGCCGCCAGGTCCAGTGTGGCATTTTGGGAAGCACAGCTCATCATCCTGTGAGGGCGGGCGAGCTGTGCGCTCCGCCTGGGCACGGGCTGGTGGCTCCCCGAATTAGCTGAGTGTCAGTGTGGAAAGTGCAATCACAAGCACTTACTTTGTACTCAAGCCCAGGGAGAGGGAGCACGAGTGCGAGAGTGACGAGATAAGAACAAATATGCAAGAGCATAGTGTTTTTTTAATGGAAGGGAGATTTATTTCTCTCAGTGTCTTTTTAAGCCTCTAGATAGATCATAAAAAAAACCCAGCCCAACCCACACACAACCTGTCTGCCTGAAATAGCCGAAATGTAATTTAAAGAGCATCATTTTAACTAATACTTCACTTCAGAGACACCTGCCCTATATTCATTGGAGATGCAGGCTGCATTAGAGCATCTGATTTATCTTTGGAAAGGATGTTTGAGCTCCTTTGTTCCTATCAGGTCCCTTTTGAGGAGTAAAGTGGCACGGGGGCGGTTCAGCGAGCTCAGTCCTTGGCATGATGCCTGCTCCTTATGGACAGAGAGCTGGAGGGGACAGGGAGAGCCCCACCCCGTGCTGTCCAGGAGCAGAGTGGGGAGCAGGAGGGTGGGGCATGGCCACTGGCCGGTCTGGGGGGAGAGGAGCTGGGGGCTTGTGCAGAATTTAGCAGGACAGCGTGCGCTGGTGGACCAGATGAGCAATATCACAGATACTTGCTGTTCCTTGGAACAGGAGACTCCAGGTTGACTGGGAAGGGCATTTGCAGATACATCCCCCTGAGATACATGTCCAAAACTAGATCTGTGCATCATGCCTTAGGTGAGTCCTACCTACACACGGATCATGGCTTATGGAACTGTCCCCCCACAGAAATGGCCCCACCTCCAGTTCCTGTGGCCACAGACTCTGGGTATCTTGTAATTTCATATGTTGTTGCCTTTTAATGAGCCAGCAAGGATGAGAAATTCTTGTCATTATGTTGATGGAGAGGTGAGACCCAATGAGACTGAGGGTTTTGCCAGGAGCACTCTGGCAGAGCCAGCATCAATCCATCCTTCTCTGCAGCTTATTGACCCATAGCAAGGAGGATTTTCTATGATTAAAAATAAACGAAATTTCACAAATCATGATTTTCTGCCAGGGTGTGACCCGCTGGAAGAAAGGATCCACTGTGCCCTGCATCACTCAGGTCCCAGGCTCACCCTAACCAGCCCCAAGCTGGGGAACACCTACTGAGGATGTGGGGACGAGCGTGAGGAAAGACAGGGAGAGGAGAGGAGAGCTGCTGTCAAATCCCTCACTCGCCCTTTCTGATCTGAAGTTCACTTGTAATATTTTCCTCGACTCGGGTTGCTAATGCGTTTTGTTCTCCAGAGTGTGCGTGGCCCGACTTCCCGCGCAGCCTTTAATTAGTTTCTGGATGATGACATCTCCGCCGAGAATCATCTCGTCGTGTCCCTCCGATCTCGGGGGGAGATAAAGGAATCTAATAAAGACATTCAGCATTTCTAGGTGATGGGTTTGACAAGCTTTATATTAACCACAAGTCATGTTCAAACTTTCTGGGGTGCTGTCAGCATGCTCTGGCTCGTCCCCACACAGGGGCTTTTCCCAAGGGTCTGATGGATTCTTCAGTGGTACCCAGTGGAACGAGAGGAGCTGGGGGCCCTCTGTCCCTTGAGTGGGGTGTGACAGAGTCACTGTCACTTTGATGGTCACTGTGGAGGCAGTTATGGGAGAGGCTGTCGTTCCTTGAGGAGAGGTGTCAATAACACTGGAAAAAAGATGCAGGTGTCTTAAGGATTCGAGATCCTTCAATTTTCTGCCTTTCACGAGGCGTTGCTTGGCTTGCAGGGGGAATCCCAGGTGGCTCGGGGTGCAAAAACTGGAAACTAGATCCGTGCAGCGTGTGTGGAGTTGAAAATGAGATCTGTCTAGACAAGGAGCTGAACTGCCAAACACTCCTTGTTTGGCTGCATTTCTTCATGGATAATAATGGAAAAACTTTGCTTTTATACCTTTTTTCTTGTTTTCTTTTTATTCAACATCGTTAGACTCACTTTAGAGGAGGCAACTAAGTCCAGAGCAGTGCCATGACTTCCTTCAGGCATTGTAACATGAATTCTCCCAAACTTGAGGGAGGGATTCTCCCTCCACTTAAAGCTGTGTATTAACAGGCATGCAAGCAAACTCGTTTGATTCCCCACAAGTGTGGGGCTTGGTGTCAGGTGTTTCCTTCCTTTTTGTGGTAGGAAAAAGAATGCAGATCTTTCCAGGGTCTTGAAAGCAGAGGAGTGACTCTAGCGAGGCAGCACCCTGACTCCTTAGGGACCACTCTTGATCCAGACTGGTGACCTGGACCCACCCAGAAATCAGGGAATAATCCTTGTGTTTGAGACCTGACTCTCCTCTTGTGCCGTGTTTATTCTGGTGTATCCCTTGTTGACTGCAGTGGTATTGCTGATTTATGCTGTCGTAAGTGGAATCAGATTGGGCTCCCTTTTGGCACTTAGCTATAAAGTTTGTCTGCAGAAACCCTGCTGTTTATGCGGTGAATTATACCCACGTTCACAAATACTTTACTAATGAATGATTGGGAACGTCTTGTTACCCCCCTCCTCCTCTGAATTATTATGATGCCGTGCTGTATAACCTGCTGCAGAGACGGGTGTAAAAAATCTTGTGTCCTCCAAGCTTCCCTGCAACAGGAGCCGTTTCCTATTTGGGAAATCATTTAGACACATTTCGGTGCCGTATGACACATCTCATTACGCCTCGCTTTAGAACGAGCAATTGTCATTAGTTATTTATTAATTGCTTATTAAGGTCGTTATGTATGTCCTCTTTGTTTCCAGCCTTCTTTCTTCATGGCTTTGGCTGCTGACAGGTTTGTGAAGAGAGGGATCAATCCCATGGCAAAGCTATTCTGAACGCAGGAAGGGAGTGAGGGTGCCAACCCAGGGTCCGGGCAGCCCCAGGGGGCAGGATCAGCACCCACAAAGGGTTTGTGTACAAACCTGCGTGACTGAGTATGCTCTGAGGCTGTGTTTGCCCTTCCTCACACCTTTGGACAGGCTCTAAACAGCTTCTGGGCTGGATTGATGTGATGGAAAGATGATGTGATGGAAGGACGATATGATGGAAAGACGAAGCCCTCTCTGCTTTTCTCTTAACTATAATTGTGTTAAAGCAGCACAAACGGATTTAAAAGCCCATTATAATACACCTCTAATTGAAGGCACAGGGATCTCAATTTGTTCCCTAAAGGCAGAAAGCTTTGGAACACAAAAGAGGGAGAAGGCACAATGGAGGTGTCTGGCACAGCAGCAGCCAGAGCACTGCACCTTCTTCTAACCTGGCAGCTACAAACCTCTCTGGTTACAACCTAGAGGAGTCCTGGAGCCTGATGCTGGGGGGTCTGCCTTCTGGCTGGTCCCAGCTGGCTTTGGAGAACCCTTTGTTGCTGGAGGGTGGGCTCGGCTTGACTCATAGCGTTGCTGCGAGCAGGGATAGGACACCCAGGGCTCCTCCTTGCTGAATCCCAGAGGCGGGACCCACGGCAGCAAACTCTGTAAAACACAGGGAAGTCTGTGTGTGACAGCAGTAAGAAGCTGTTATTAAAAGCAGGAGCAGCGTCAGGCTGATGCTCTGGAAGCTGCCAGTGCACATCACAGATCACCTGCAGAACGCAAGTCTGACTCTCCCTCTTTTTCTTTCTTCCAGACACGTTTATAGTTGTTCTTTGTTGTTTCCTTTGATCTGGAGCAGATGTTGCTCATGCTGGAAGATGGAGGTTTGCATGTTTTATGAAGGGGAAGCAGGCACTGCTGGGTTTACCAGGGAGAACCCACTCGCTCCCAGGCTGTGCCAGGGGATGAGACGCCTTGGCTGGGACAGGCACCTACTCTCACTCCCACGTCAGAAGGGGTTTGCAGGTCTGGAAAGGTCACAGGTGTATTTCTGCACTACCAGAAGGGGTTTGCAGGTCTGGAAAGGTCACAGGTGTATTTCTGCACCACTTGCTTGGCTCCCAAAATTGGGGAGGAAGGCGGTTACAAAAAAAAAGGCAATTGCTCCTTGAAGAAGGAATGGCCAACTTAGTGAGGCTCATTTGAAGTGGAGAGGTTGTTTCAGTTGCACACTCCCCTCAGCCTGGTGCATGGCTGAAATTTGGGGTGTCAGGGGTGTCAGAAGACGGAGATGGGGACATGGGGCCAGGGAGAGGAAAGCCCAGGCAAGACGCATGGTCAGTGCATGCCAGAAAAGTGGTGGGAGAGGTGATGGGGAGGTGATGATGATGGAGATGGAGATGGCAGGGCCTGAGAGAGGAGGCAAAGCTGGGGATATTTATGCAATTTGAGATGAGCTATAAAAGGCAGGTGGAGGAATCATCACAGAAGGCATCAGTCGTGCAGCGGGTGTCAAGGGAGAGGCATCAGAGGAGGTGACAGAAATGCCAGGGGAGTCCCACCATGTTCCCAGGGTGTGAAGATCTATGCACAGCACTGCCGTGGGATACAGGCATGGGATACATGAGCTGTGCACCTGTGCTGCCTCGGGAGCGGGTGTTTGGAGGTGAATGCATAGCAGGGATATCATCTGTGCCAGTGGCAGGAGGGCGTCTGTGCGCCAGGGAATAGATCTGTGTCGGCAAGCACATATGCTGGGATCCGGAAAGACATCTATCACCTGACTGAACACCCTCGAACGTGGAGCTCACCATATGGTTTGGTTAAATATTTAAGCAAGCTGCTTTCTGTCCCAGGGACTCCTTGAGTGAGAGCAGGCACCACATCAGGGCAAACTGGGGGCCTGCCCTGGGCACCTGTGGGACACTGAGAGCACCCAGAGACCTTCCCCAGCACAGTGGCAAGGGTAGGGGGAGGGAAAGAAGTCGTTGGATCAATAAAGCACCAGCCTGCCTCTGGGGAAATCTGTGCTGTGTCACTGGAGCAGCTTGGCCAACACTGCCATGTTTAATCACTTCCGAGCAAGAGAGATGCTGAACACAAAAGGACTGCCCGCAAGGAGAGGGTTCCCGCCTGGGAAGCCTGCATTTACTTAGCTCTATTTATTTATTCATTCCCAAAGGGACACAGCTCCATCTGCGTCCTGCTTTCGACAGAGGAAATGTCTGCTCTGCCCCACTGCTGCAGAAATGCCAAGTGGTGGTGAAAGTCCTTTAATGCAGAGGGAATGGAAGCACCAGTGACTGTTAAATAATGTTAAATATATAGTTGGATAATTTATTTATTAAGATTTCTCTCCCCAGTGTGGTAAAAGCCTTACAACACACCTGTTGGGTCTCCAGAAAGGCATTTGGAATAGTTTGTGTGGTTAAATATTCAAATATTTAATTAGCACACAATAACCACCTTATTAAATCCTACCACTGCATAGATAATTCCAGAGTTAGTTAACAGCTTCGGTGACGTTTCTCTGGTTTGTTTCCCAGATGTTTCTGCCTCCTCTCACTCCAGATGGGACACAGTGAATTGCATGTCCCTGAAAGTGTCCTGAGCTTGCCAGAGTATGGTGAGCTCTTTCCCTGGTGCATGAGCAGCTCAAGCTGCTTTTTATAGAATCATGGAAAGATTTGCGTTGGGAGGGACCTTAATGACCTTCTCATTCCATCCCCTGCCATGGGCAGGGACACCTTCCACTATCCCAAGTTGCTCCAGGCCTCATCCAACCTGGCCTTGGACACTTCCAGGGATGGGCCAGCCACAGCTTCTCTGAAAATCTTGTCATTGCCTCACCACCCTCATTGTAGGAAACTTCTTATATCTTCTAAATCAACCCTCCTTAGGTTAAAGCTATTCCCCTTTGTCCTCTCAATCAAAGCCAAGTTTAAGTTTTAATTATGTTTTATAACCTGGTCAGTTGATTTTTGTCTCTTGCCTGGGTGGGTGCAAATATGTCTGTGCAGTCCCAGAGTAGCAGTGTAAAGTCTGACTTGTTTTCTTTAAAAGCCTCTGCAAAACAAGCTGAATTGGGTCGATGTGGATTCAGCAGTTAAAAACATCAGAGAGGTTCCTCTGTGATGCAGCAAACAGCGCATTAAAGATGATGGATACTGCTCTAGTTTTGTGGAGTCTTAGGGCTGGAAGCTCTTTCTGCTTCCCGGGCAAAGATGGGCGATCTCTTGTCTCTTCCCAGCTTTCCAAAATGACAGTGGTAATACCCCCTTGGCCTATTTTTGTTGACTAGACCATTAGCTCAGTGTTTTTAAAGCACATATGGATTTCCTGGCTGGCAGTCCCAGCCTCACCAGGAACACAGCAGGACAATCATAATGATGCTGTAATTAATTGCATCTCCTCAATGGACCTGACCACGGGCAGAGATCTCCCAGCTCTGGGTGGTCCCACAAGGCAGGTGTTGTTCCCCTAATGACAGGGTTGCACATTAATATTTCTTTAGGTGTTGTCTTCAAGCTCTCCACTGTCCTGCCCTAGAGCCCCCACTGTTTGGGAACATCTGATCCAGAGTTTTTCTCCAGTGCATGATTAGCAGATTAGCCATCATACCCAGAGCAGCAAAAAAATGAACTCCCAGAAGCCCTTCAAAACAGAGAATAATTCATTACCCACCTTGATTTCCACTTAAAATGTACTTTAACTACACTTCCAACTACAAACCCTAAATCACCATCATGTTCACAAAAAATCCATCATTTTTTATTTTATTGCACGGCACTGGCATGACATAATCCCTTCCAGAGCGTCTTGGAGTGCTTTACGGATCAATAAATTACTTACCTGCACAGCAGAGGCATTGCGTGCAAGGCCATTGCAGTCATTCCAGCTTGGCGCAGCCCGGGAAGGTGTGGGAGGTGGGGAGAGGCAGGGAAGGGATGCCCAGGAGTGGGGTCCGAGTCAGGAACTGGGGTGTTGGGCTGCAGCTCCAAGTGGGGTGATAAATGGGGCTTGCCCAGGAAGGGTGGGAGGTGCAAGTGATTTGTGACTCCCCTGCAAAGTGCTGCGGCAGGGTGCCAATCCCTGCTAGGCTCTGGAGAAAGCCTGGAAACAAACCCAGGAAGGTGATGGTGTTTATTATATTCTGCAGGTGCAGGCTGATAACAGCAGCTGATGGTTTTCCCATGCATAGCCCTGTTGTAGAGCTCCCAGCAACGCCAGTCCTTCCAGCAGCCACGTCATGTCCTCTGCTCATGCAGCAGCAGGAGCCGAGCGCTCCTTGCTTGCCCCTCATCCTTTCCCAGCCCCCTTCTCATCATCCCCCATCCTGTACTTGTGTCCCCTCCCTGGGTCTCTCTCCTGAGAGCTCGGGGTGGCAGTGCCAATGCAGTGGGTTGGCTTTCAGCCCCATGGCATTTTCTTTCCTTTGCACAGTGCTAGACCTTAGAGGCTCATCAGAAGACTCAGTATCTTCATGCCCAGTTCCTCTTGGTGGTCCTCTGGTTACAAGGGCCTGGCAGAGATCCTGCACGGCGGCATGAAAAGCTGCAGGAATTTCAAAGGCGTGGATGGTATTTTCTCAGGAAGGTGCAGCTTTTCTGGGAAGGGTTTGTCATGGCTAAGAGAACACAAGGAGTGCTGGAAGCAGGGTATGGAGGAAGTTTCATCTCTCACATCACAGAGGTGTTGAGGAAGAGCTTCTTCAGCCTCTCTGAAATGACTGAATCCCCTCTGGCTACAATTTCTTCCCACTTCAGCCATGTCTTCTCTGCTCCCTCTTTTCCCTGTGCATTCCTGCCGAGTCAGACGAGACTGATGGGCCATTGCAGAGCTAGTCGAGGTGGAGGGAGGATGGAAATTCAGCCTTCTTCACCCACAGTTTAAGATCTGAGTTGGAGCGGAACCAGTTTTATTTTCCTTCTCCTCTTTGTGTCATTGCAGTGTCTCCAAAAATCGTCGAGATCTCTTCTGACATCTCCATTAATGAGGGCGGCAATGTCAGCCTCACCTGCATAGCCACGGGCAGGCCAGACCCAACAATCACCTGGAGACACATCTCACCCAAAGGTAAGAACCAAACCTTGCCAGAAATCTTTTGGGAAGGGCACAGCACCATTGTGGGTATCTGTGGAGGCGTCGGTGGCTCATTGAGTTGCAAAGAGAAGGTGAAATGCACCAAAAAGATGTGACTTAACACAGGACTTGGTGACTTTGGTGCAGGAACGTCCATCTTGGTGGTCTGGAAGAGGAGGAGCTTATGGTTTTGGCCCTGTAGAGGACTGGCTGTAGGTGCCAGGTTGGGGTTGTTGTGCTGCAAGATTTATAGAATCGGGGAATATTCTCAATTGGAAGGGACACAGAGGATCATGGAATTTCCTTCCTGCACAAGGCACCCCAATTTAACATTGAATGTGCTTGTCTGGCCATGTTTTGAAAGGTTTTCAGGCAATTCTTACACATTGCTTCAAAGGAGGATTGTAAATAGTGCAAATGAGCAGGAAAACACATGAAGCATTAATTGGTGGCCTTGTTAATTGGTAAGCAAAACCTCAGCAGAACTGTGTGGGTGTGACTGCTGGGAAGCAAATTCCCCTGTGTTCAGGAGCGTATAATTTCAAACCCCTTTCCCAGCTGCTTTTTGGCATTTGCTTTGCATTTTGCTGCCCTGTTATTCCTGGGTGGCCACAAGGTTCTCATAGGTGAGCTCGGGGTGAGATCTGAAGGCTCTGGGTGGGATGAGCCGTGCGGCCAAGCGGCAATGCCTGGCTCTCATCCTCTGATCCTGTCTGAGCGCTTCAGTTCCACCCCAGAGTCGTGTTTCCCCTGAGGTTTTACCGACATGGGCTGTTGTTCCAGACAACTGCCTCATGTTCTCCTCAGGGATGGCCCGGCCAGGCTGTCCAGCAGCCGAAGGAGCTGGCGCAGGGGCGGCAGTGACGGATGGCACCGTGGCTGCTCTCCCTGTTCAGCTCCTGACGAGGGCTGCGGTGTCTCACTGCAGCTCCATTGATTTTTTGCTATTTGTCTGCACTGGAGAGAATGGCTGGGCCAGATCCATCACTCCCCAAAGCCCAGGCAGAGCAAGCTGTGTCGGCAGCATCTCAGCCCCTTCCCTTGACAGGAGCCTCTAGAAACCACTCCCCCAGTGCACACATTGGCTTATCCACTGTAGGTGGTCTTGCTTCCAAGCTGGTGGCTTTGGCCGGGGTCTGTGCATGGATCCATGTGCTCCTCCCCACCCCTGAGCACCTCTCTATGGAATCAAAGTTGCTGTCACTGTGTGTCATGATCAGGCAGCATTTATGGTCAAGGCAGTCCATGTGTTCCCACTTTGAAGCCTTTTCTTCCTACTCTTCCCCTTGTCTACCCTGACAACATGTTTTTGTTTTGCTCAGCCTCCTCAGCACCTGTTTTTCACAGGCATCTTGTTTTCCCACAGCCCCACTCTCCTTCCCACGTCTCCTCCTGCTCCCCCAGAACCCTCGTCTCCCACTCCCATGCCCCTTGCTGCCTTCTCCCACATACCATCCATCCTCTCCTAACCAGGCTCCCGGCTCCTGATGCCTCTGTCTTTCACAAGGGCTATTTTCTCTGTTTGCTGCCATCCAGCAGTATTTTTTTCCCCAGGGAATCTTTACCTGTGCTTGAACCAGATGTTTCCATTTTACTTAGGACTTAGCTGCTATGGAAACTGAGGATGCACCAGGAGAGGAAGAGTGAACTAATCAGAAATTACCTGTGGCGCTGTGTAATTTGCAGCAGCAGCTCCTTCCTGATTTTGGCCATGATTAGGCATTCTGCTTTCAAAACTCAAAGGGAACAAATGATCACAGAGATTTACTTGAGCCTGGTCTCCTGCTGATAGAGGGTGCTGAGCCCAGAGGTGGCCCAGGACAACTTCCATGGTTGCCCATCTCTGTGGACAGCTCCTCTGTTTCTAGGTCTGCCAAGCCACCAAGGGGAACCTCTACTTCTCCATTTTGCATTCACCACACACAGCAAAGATGAAGATTGGAAGCGTGAGGATTGAAATGAGAGCCAGGGAAAATGCACAGAGGTGCTTTAGCAGATGCTGGGACAGTAACCCTTTTCCTATTAGGATATATTCTAATTTGGAGATCCAGGAGCAAGCAAAACCCAAAACTTGCTGCTGGTCCCTCTCTGGGTTGTTGGTCTGCCACTCATCCCATGGAAAGCCTCGAGTGACTCTCCTGTTCCTTTGCACCATCTTCCTCCATCTCACTTGAAGCGGTGGAGAAAAGCAATGATGGAGAATTGGTTGAGGGCATGCTGGTGCATAATTTAAGGGTTTACACAGCAGTGTAAGTGGCTCTCAGCGGTGCTGCTTGGGACAGGCTGTGAGAGCGCTGTGTGTGCCATGCACGGCCACACCGGGAGCTGAAGGACCGGTCCCTGTGCTGACACTGGCAAATGCTGCTCTGTGCAAAGGCACTTCACAGGTTTTATGATTTCCTTGGCACCTGCGAGCCCACTGTGCATTTCTTGGTGGGAAATGGAGCAAATAAGAGTGTTTGCTCACCAGGGAGTGCATGGTCAGGCCCTTCAGAGGATTTACACTGAGAGCAGCCTGGTTCCCTGGTGACTGATCTCACTCAAGACCCTTTTCCAGCCACTTCAGGCTCCCTGACCACTCAGCTGTTCTCTCTCTGCTCCAATGAATTTGCATTTAGAGGCTTGGGCTGGTAAACTCTGCTGAATTTTTCTGTCTGCAGTTGTTGCCATGTTCTGGGAGCTGTTAAACCTGGTTTTGAGGCTCAGTTTGGTTTGGGGGCTGGAGGAGTTCCTGCAGCTGGGATGAGGAGACCATTTTCATGGTATAACTCAAGAGCTGAGTGAACCTGAGTAAGGGCTCTCTGTTAGTGAATCACACAAGCACTGGCCCTGTCGGTGTCTCCATCACTGTTCAGAGCCTTGGTCCTACTTGTGCCTATCCTCATCCTCCTGTGTGAGCAAAGCAGGATGCTGCCTCTGGAGAGTGGCTTTGTGAACCCGTGGCCAGCCCCACCAAGATGTGGTACAGACTATCTTCTGTCCCTCTGCCTCACCCCTCTCTGTCCTATTTTATTTCTTCTTCTGCTGTATTAATCCACAGCAACTCTTGTTAATGCAGCTGGACAGGTTGAGGTGGAAAAAGAAGTGAAGGTGGTGGAGTCACAGCTTCTCCTGCCTCAGCAGAGGAGACTTAACTGCTTTGAGGCTCTGTCCTGGGCTTGGATGCTCCAGCTGGCATCACAAGTGCCAGCAGAGCTGCCGGGCAGGCACTGGGGCTTCAAAACATCTCGCTGAAACCATAACGAGATGCCAAGCCCTGGCATGGGGTGGGGCAGCTCTATCCCTTCCTGGCACCTCTGTGGGACCCATACCATTGGGATGGCAATCAAGAGAGGCATCCTCAGCAGGATGAAGGGAGGGAATGGGCAAAGAGGTAGAGAACAATGTAGATAAAAGTGAGCTGGATATAACACCCGGCATGGGGGCAGCAGCATCTGCCCAGAGGAGGGGGAAGTTGCAGAGACTTGGACTCAGGGTTTTGAAAGACAGCTCTGTGTGTGCCCATGAACATTCATTTTGCACCCTTAGGTGCTGAGCATGTTTGTGTTTCCAAGGCTTTGGCTGGATTACAGTCCCCAGCATTGAGGTGCTGATGCTGTCTGTAAACTGCAGTGAGGTCTTCTAGTTAATAGCCTGGTTCTGGTCACTCAGGTGTTTCCATAGTTACTGGGCTTTTTATTTATTTTTGGGGGGGTAACTCTGATGTTGTCATGGCGATTGTCATATTGTCAGGCCAGTTTTCATCTCTCAGCAGAGAAAGGCTGGGATTTCTTGGCTAGGAAAAAGGACAGCATCCCAGGCCACCGGGCTCAGGGTGATGGCAAGGCACTGGCAGAGAGAGCGGCAACATGCTGAGCTATCCAGGGGATATTTATCCATGCTGCAGACACAAGACTCGTCATGCCTCCCATTAAGCTTGGGAAATGTGCCAAAGGATTGAAGTGAGGTATCTTCTAGGAGGGATGAAGGCTCGGCAGCCTGTGTCCCAGGAGGAGCAGGCACAGCTTAGCAGTAATGATGAGGAGGGCTCTGTGGGCAGACAGGTGGGGTTATCCTGTCATGGCAGGGCCAGGGACATGAGGAAAGGGTGTAAAACTGGGTGTGTGCATGTGGATCCTTCCACTGGCTCATCCAACACCGCTCTGCCACAAACAGACATCCTGAGCCAGAGACTGCATCCAAGTCGTCATCCTTAATGACCCTTGATGGACTTTTCTGCCATGGTTTTGTCTAATTGCCTTTTGATTATTGCTGTAGTATGATGGATTCTGGTGTGAGGCTTAAGACAGTGGCTGCCAGGGTAGGAAAACATTATGGTTTGGCTGATGGTGTATTTACTTGTGAGAGGTCTGATCGAGAGGTCTCTGCAGCAGGAATCCCTCATTAATCTCAGGATTAGTCTGGGTGCTGGGAGCTGGATCCTGTGTGGAGCCGGAGTCCTGAGCTGAGGCTGAGCTGTCATTTGTGGGGCAGGTGATGCCTTGGTGCTTCGAGGCAGAGTCTGGGGAGATGCTCAGTGGATCTTGATGTTGCCACATCCCGGATATCCCCTGTGATCAGTCCGTTTAACCTCCGCGGCCTCCCTGGAAGAGGTACAACAGCAGCCCCATGTCTCCAGAACTGCAGGAGGATAAATACATTCCAGACGTGAGGCACTCAGACACAGCAGTAATCACAGCTCGTATACACACTTAAGATAGATGAGACACGGTGGCCTGATGTGGCGGAGGTCTCATGAGATCATCTGTCTATACATCAGCAGCAAACCAGCAAAGGGACTCTGGGAGAAGTCTGGTATATTTGGATATATTGATTCTCTCTGGCTCTTGGCAAGGCTTAAAACAAGAGGACAAACATCTGCAAAAAATATCCAACTTGAAGAGATGTTTGTTCCTGGGAAGGGGACACATTCTCCTATCTCAGGGTTCTGTCCATTAAGCACATTGCTTGCTGTCCTCATCCTTCCAGGATCCTCCCTGAAGAGGAGGCAGGGGATATCTGTAGGTTGGACATCAGGTCTGGAGCCTGGCTGGGAGGCACAGGGAGAAGGGGGATCCACTTGGGTGGGAAAATCTCTGCCTGCTTCTGTGCTGCCTTGTTCCTCCCCTGATCAGCTCCATGTGCTGTGAGATTGCTCCGGTTAGCCCGGCCTCATGTCACCTCATTAACTGAAGACCAGAAAGCCGTGTCCTCTGCTGGCCCCTTTAGCAGGGAAATACCTCTCAGAGGGAGCAGATGGTTTGTGTAAGGCTCCTTCTGTGTTCATTCCAGGTCTTGTGTCTCTGCTCTGCCTCTTGTCTGCTTGGGAGACTTGGTTTAAGCCAACATGAGTGGTGTGGCAAAGAAGGGAAGTGAATCACCCTGCAGTGTGACGGAGCACAGAGCCCGCCCTGAGCTGCGTGCTCTGGTTGGGTTGGGATGGGTTGGTTTGGGTTGGGATGGGCTGATTAGGCTTGGGATGTGTTGGGATGGCCACCATGCTGTGTGTGCTGTCCCATCTCACCTTGTTGCATGTGTCCCTCCTGTCTTTTGGTGGCGAGTAACTCAACAGAGGTTCAACCAACCCACTCGGTGGCCGAGCACCTTGTCCTCCTTCCAAGAGGCAGTTGGAGGCTTGGGCTCCACTATATTAACTGGAGCATTTCAACCGGCTCCAATCCTGTCGGCAGCTCAACCGTCCCCTTGTTTACTGTTGAAATAATTACTGCTTTGCCATAATATTAGCTCTGAGCCGTGACTCCATTACCATTATCGCCGGAATATTACCCATTTATTATCTCCCAGCAACCCTGGAAGATGAACACTAGGCTTCAGAGACCAATTGTTTTACAACAGACAGGATCTTGGTGTGCATTGTTTAATGAGGTAAACTACATTATAGCCAGCATTAATTTGGCTGCGGTGCTCTCCACTAAATCACTGTTAACCTGTAAATCTGCCATGGCTTTTGATACACGTTTAATCAGTGTGTGCTGGACAGAGCAGCCGGCCAAAGGGTCAGTGGTGGTCCAGCTCTGCTTGTATCATGTAGGGTAGAAAAATAGGGGGAATAAATATGTTGAAGTGGCCATGGAGAAGAAGGACTTAGGGATGGACACTGGTTTTGTGTGTGGTTGTGGTGAAGGAGGCAACTGGCAGTGCCATGGGTTGCTTGAGAAGAGCATGGATACATACAATGACCAGCAAGATCCTGACAGGAGCAGGGGGAATATTTAGCCTGTTGAGTGCCCGCAGCTTCCCCATCAGCTCCCGTGGGAGAGGGATCTGGCCCAGCAGGAGCCAGAATCTGGTGGGATCATCATGGGCTCCAGGTTTTCCTTTCCCCAAGGAATGACTAAAACTTGGTTACCATGCCATGTGGGAAGCTCCCTTTAGCATTTCCTGATGCATCCTGGTTCCTCCTGCTTTTTCAAAGCAATGAGAGATTATGTACTTTTATGTGTATAAAAGTAATATTTTTGATTCCCTGCATGGTGGAAATGAACTCTTGGAGCTGATTTTGCATATTTGGCATAGCTACCTTTAAAATATGTATCTTGGTACAAAAATAACAAGACCCCTTCCAGCTACAAATGAGGCAATGTCTTTCCCTTAAGAGAAGAGGGAAAAAACCCTTTTGGCTTCAACATTTTCCCTAAATGCAGCTTTGCAATGTCACACTTCCCCTGTTTGCCAGAGGCAGAGCAGGCTCTGCTCCTCAACATAACCTGGGAAAGCAGCCGGCTGCTGCCCTAACAGGAAGCACTGCCTGCACCTCCAAATTTTATCCTTTGTCTTATCCCCTTGATCCCTGGAGACCTCTCCCACAAAGGTGAGACTTGCAAATGCCCTGATCCACGATCTGCATCACATCACCCTGCAGGAAGAAGGGGATATGTTAATATTTCTTTGACATGGTGGGACAAAGCGAACAAAACCCAACACACCAGCAGTGTCAGCTTGTTGGATTTTCCATCTCTTCTTTACTGCTGAACACAGCTCCCTCTTTCCTTGATAAATGCGTGGCTTTGTGTCACTCCCTGCCTGGGACTCTCCTTTCATTCAGCTGGCCTGAGGAAGAGCAAGGGATGGGAGTGTCTGAGATTCCAGAGATCTCCACACAAATTAAAACCTTTTATCAGCCCCTAATAGCTGTGCAAACTAATTATATTTGGGCCAAACTTTGCCAGCGACTCCCCTGAGATATTATTATAAAAATCTGAGCTGTGGAAATGCGTCCCCATTCTGTCAACACTGGGTCGCTCCAGCTATAGAAAACTCTGCTCTGGCTCCTTTTAGCTCCCGTGATGTGCTTTGCATAAGCTGCTGCTGTTGTTTTCGGGAAGGAGAGAGCCCAGCTGGGCTGTGTCACATGTGGCCCAGGTCTGCTGAGCCAAGGACAGGGCTGTGTGCAGGGGAATAGCACTGAAGTATTTATTTGTGCAAGCCCTGCTGGCCTGGCTCTGTTTGCCACCGCTGTCCTGTGGCCATCAATGTGGCCTTGGGGCTGTGAGTGCACTTCCTTCCATCCCTGGAGAAATGGGATATGATGATGAAGGGTTGGGAGGATGCTGGAGAGGTGAGGATGCTCAATCCTCAGCAGGCAGGAGATGGGAATGAACAGCACAAGGAGAAACTACATGAAGCTGTACACGTACAGCTTTTCCAGTGCCCATACCTTGCTGGTGGGCTCCTGGTAGTGTTGGAGCTGATTTCTACCCAAATTTGTTCTTTCTTTTTCCTGGCATCGCTGTTTGCTCCTTTCCTTGCTTTTTAACATTGTTCTTGAGCTTGCACGGGGCAGGGCACCAAAGACGTCTCCCAAGTTCACCCACCCCCAATGTCCATAGACGGAAGCAGCACAAGGAAATGCTTCGAGCCAAACTTCCCAGTGGGAAGAAGGTTTTTGCCCTGTGCCACCATTGCTCCACCATCCTTGCACTCTTCCTGGGGCGCAGATTGCCGGCTAATGGGGTGGAGCTACTGCAAGCACTCTCCATTAATGGAGCAGAATATAAACAGAATAAAGCCTTCATTTCCCGGGCTGTGATTTCATTATTAATATACTTTACAGTTCACAGGTTGTTCATTTGCTTCCATGTTTTCTCAGCTGGTGTAATCTGCGGCGCAGAGTGAGAAGAGTCATAAAATTTCCATTTCCAGTTGAATGTGCGTCCAATTCGCCGTGAAATGTTTCTCTCTGTCGTGAATATTAAGTGCCCGAGGAGTCGGTAGCCCCGGGATTAGGCAGGGCAGGTTGCCAGCCCCTCTCTGTGTCCCAGAGGTGTGGGAGAGAAGTGGGTGTAGAGAAGGAAAGGTAACAAGGCAAAGCATAGGGACTGAGGGAACAACGATGTGGTGGAGGGAGGAAAAGGAAAAAGGGTAGGAGAGAAAGTGAGGATGGAGGGAAAGGGAGGAAATTGAGAGAGTGGCAAAGTGGTTTCAGGAAGGGATGTGGTGGGTGAAGGATGCTCTGACAGAACTGACCTACACTCACCTCCTCATTTCCCTGTCCTGTGACCTTGATACTTGTCAGGGAAGATGTTTCTCCAGTGTTTGCTCCAGCTTGTAAATCAGTTGTTGATGTCTGTGCTCGGTCACTGCCATGGGCTTTGGGGCTGTGCCCTTCTCTTGGCCTGAATATGGGTAGAAAAAGAGTTTCCTTGTCTCTGGTGAGGCTGAGAAATGCTGCTGTGCTTATAAGGGCAAGGAGCTGAAATGTGCTGGTGAGACAGAGTGTCTCAGCTGCCCCGTACTGAGCTGGAGAACAGCAGTGAGCAGCCACGGAGTTGTAGCACCATGTCAGACACAGAAAAAGGGCTTTTCACATGGATTTAGGAAGAAAAAATCATGTTCTGCTCATGTTGAACAGCCAGCAGGAAATTTGTTGTGTATATAGTGTATTTAATGGCTTGTAGCAAAACAACAGGTTTCTGGGGCAGGGCAGCAGGAATTTGGGTACTTGGGACAGGTGGTCACACCCCGAGGCTGGGAAGGTGGTGGGACCAGAGATGCCACGGAGGGGTGCCCACAGCTGCAGCGTCACTGGCAGTGGGCACATCTGGCGGCACATCTGGCACATTGCTGCAGCTGGAGGCGGTGAGGGATGTGTGCCCTGTTTAACCCACCTCCCCCGGCCTTGCTATAGAGGTGTGGGATGTGGTCTCACTGCCGGGGAAAGGGGACAAAAGCCAAATCATGGTGACATGCCCAGGCTGTGGGGATAATGTGGGCACTGCCTAGAGCAGTGGCACCATTTCCTTCTGACTCTTTGCTGAAATTTCTTCAGCCACAGCATTCCTCACTGCAGGGGAAAAAAATGCCTCTTCCTTTCCCATCTTCTCTTGGTCGAGTCAAGATAATAATAGTCTTTTTCTGATCCCCTGAACTTTCCCATCTGCTTGGTAAAACAATGGCAATTCTTTTTCCTCCTGGCCTCTCTCTCTGTCTTCCTCTCTTTTATTTTTATTCCTCTACAGTATAATTTAAAGCCAGAGCAATGCTGTAGCCCATGGGTTTTTCCCCTTCCTGTGACACACTGCTGTTATTTAAAATGGCTTTTCACTTGCAGAGCAATGCCTCTCGCTGCCCTCCCAGCTCCTGTAGCAGGACCCGTACCTACATAGAGGCCTGAGGAGGAGATGATGGGCTCACAAAAAGGGGACTCAGCCTAGTCTCCAGTTTCCTGTTCTCAGTCACCCAGCATCATCCATCTCTGAAATTCCTGGCACAACCTCCCCACCCTTCCTCCCCAAGCTCAGGACATACTCACCAGCCCCCCACAGCCCCAAATCCATCCAGCTCATCACCCCTGCATTTCCCTGGCTTCTCTCAATAAGCCACAATATTGCGAGTGATCCTGCAGAAATGGAGACATCAGTGCCATAAAACACGAGGGACAGAGCAAGGCCACTGGGCTGGAAAATAGCGTGTCTGAAAAAATAAAGATGGGATAAAGATGATGGAGAGGCGACAGCGAGTCTCACCCTGCCATGATTCAGATGGCTCCAGGGGGTGAAGAGTGGTCAGGGGGTCCCAGGGGAAAAGGAGGGGTGGAAAATATCCCCCGTTTGCAGAAAGTCATGGCAGCAACAGTGTCCAGGCTTGCCATGAGCTGTCTGCAGGGATATGCATGGAGAAGGGAAAGTTTCCCAGATCCCTGTGACTTCTTGCCAGCACTGGGGATGGATTTAGCCAGCACTTGATGCTTATTTTTTTACTCTAATGCCATTATGCCACTTGCTTCCCATCTGAGGGATATTTCCCTAATGCGGCTGAAATACAGCTTAACCGAGGTTACAGCCATTTAACGCTTTGCATTGCAATTGCTTCTTAAGAGCTTGTCCTACGGAGAAAGCCTTGGGGTTTAAATTTCCAGCCAGAGGGACCCTCCAGTCCTGGCTGCCAGCAGCTTTTTCACACAAATCCGGAGGAAAGCAGGGTGCCTTGAGTCTGGCAGGGGTTGGGAATGCTTTATTCTGCACAGCAATGTGGTGGCGTGCAGGGGCTGGGAAGGGATGTGGTGGATATCCTGTGGAATATTTTGAGTTCTTTGCAAGACACCTGCAGATAGCAGGCAGGAGCAACCTTGTTTCTTGGTGCCTCTCTCCTCGCCAAGCCCTGTGCACCACAGCTTCTCCTAGAGCCAGCGAGGAAGCTGCCAGAAATGGGATGAGCTCCAGAGAAGCCAAGTTGCGACAGGATTTAATGGAGAAGCAGCGCTCCCACAAACAGGATGCATGTTAGAGTGATTGTCTCTGGCAGCATCTGCCACTCTCCAACATCTTGGTACCATTGCAGCAAATTATTTAACCACTACCCACTGTACCCCATCTGTTAGGCAGCCCCTCCACATGGATGGGGCCCTACTTCCCACCTTTCCAAAGGAACTCACTGGCAAAGGCTGAGTGCCAAACAACAGGACAAATTAAATCAAAAGCACAGCTTCGGCACCCAGGGGGAAAATGCACATCAGCTTTGACTTATGGCATGGTGCACGCTTACAAGAGAGAAGCAGCGGCTTTTGTCACTGCAAGGGGCCATGAAAAATGAATTAGGGCCGCTGCTGGGAGAGGGCACGCAGGAGAATCTTTCATTCCAGCAACGCTGTCCTCTCTCACCTTGGAAGCAGCTACGGGAAAAAATCATGGGGAGGACGGAGGACAAAGGAAAGAAAGGAGAGAGGACTTTGTGTTGGGCGTCTCACTGGATGCCCTGGAGAGAACGTGGGAGGAAGAGTGGTTCCAAGAGCAGCGTTGGTGCTTGAGCAGGAGCACAGAGCTGCCGGGAGATGCTGTCTCCTCAGGAGCTCTCTGGAGAGGGCTTTGGCTCTGTGGGAGCCTCGACATTGATTTTCATGTACCTTTTGCATTTGTTTCTGCAAGGAGGCAGAAAAGCTCTGTGGGAAGTGGCTCCCTGCCAGTCACTGCCTCTGCTGAGCATCAGTCCTTCCCGGTGTCACCATGAGGGTCACCCCCTTGCCTTCCCAGGGCAGAGGAGGAAGGTGTCCATCTCATGCTGGTGATAATGGGTGGGTATCATTAAAACAGCTGCCCTCTAATGAGCCCTGCACCCATCTTTGCTACAGATCTGACACCACTTAAGCTCTTTGTGAACTGCGACCATTGCTAATTTGCTCTAACAGCGTGGCACGTGCTCTCTGAACCTTTTCCTGGGGTTCAGCATCCTTACCAGCACCCCAGGAGAAGGCAGGGGCTGGAAGAGGCTGAAGACAGTCACCATCAGTTTGCCGAGCCTTGAGCTGCCTCTGAGCTCTCCCTAGTACTGAAATAAAAGGGCTCATTCTTTATTCGACTCATTTACTCCTGAGTTAGAGCCTCGTTCAAGGGTGGTTGGTCCCCGAGTTGTTTTGTTTTGTTTCTTTAAATATTAATTTCCATAATCCATTTATTTCCCAAGGAACTACTTCTTGCAAACAAAAGGTTTAATGCTCCTCTTTTATTCCCGGTAACAAATAAGTTGTCTGAGACGTGCAAACATCCCGGCAGCAGCGAGCCGTGCACCGGCTGATGCCACAAACCGCGCTAAGGATGCGCAGGGATGGGGGAGATGCATCCCTGAGGGATCACGGGTGCCACAGAGGCATCTCCCTGGAGATGCCCACCTGGAGAGGGAGAGCAGTGAGCCTGGCCAACCCCGGGAAGCCCCCACAACCTGGGATTCCAATCTTTTGCATGGAGGCGTCTCTGACATGCCTTTTTGAGATGGAAGATTTGAGAGCCGAAGGCCGGGAAGCACAATAGAAGATAGACTGCTTGTACCTCATTGTCTGGAGAATAGATGGGCTGCAGGCTCCCGGAGAATAGGAGCTGCCACTCAGGTGGCTTTAATAGAACAGGCGGCAGATAGATTTCAATAAAAGAAATGAGTATAAATATTGTTAGCAGAGAATAGAGGGAAAGTGAAAAAGATCTTGTTTAACGAGTCACAGTGGGAAACTTTCAAGGACTTTTAAGCTAAAAACTCTTCACAATGGTGCTATTATGGACAGCTCAGCCAACTCGGCTGCGCTGTGTAGCACCGGTGAGGCGAGCGGAGTGTCCCCGGAATACCGCGGGGAAGGGCACAACAGAATCAGAGACTGGAAGGGACCTTCAAGACCATCTTGTTCCAACATCCTGCCATGGACAGAGACACCTTCTCCTAGACCAGGTTGCTCAGGGTCCCTGTGCCTCTCTGTGGTGATCTATGGAGTTGATGCCAATATATAGACCATATGTGACCACAAGATGAGTGACCAACAGAATTGCTGGCATCTGGAAGGTCTCTGCAAGTCACATGTCCCAGTGACTACTGAGATGTGTGGCATGTGCCCACTTAATAGTTAAATATTAGAGTTGTTGTATGAGATATGAGCCCCAACTGTGATCTCAGGGATACACTGAGCAAATGAAGGCACAAATGTGGGTCATGCCTCAGTTCTAGGTCTGAGTTGAGAAGAAGTTGAAGACAATGTCTTTGCTGGCAGCAAAGAGTGGAGCTTTGGCTACACAGCTGCTGCCTTCATGATGGCTCCAGGTGGGAATGTGCCTGTCAAAATCCCCATGTCCTGACTCCATGGTTACAGGCAACCAGAGATGGGACCTTCAGAAATGGTCAGCTGTGCTCATGTCAGCACAAAATCCTGCCTGGGACGATCCTCCATCACGTCTTAAGGCAAAATGCGAGACACCATGGGTTCACCTATGCCCCAAATATTTGGAAGGAGAAGAGAAGCCATGTCACAGCATGGCCACTTGCAAGGAGATGCTCCCACAGCCCCAGGGAGGAGGGAACACTGATACCAGTGCAGGAGAAGGACTGCATGGCCACCCCTCTCCCTCACAGCCTATGCTGCTATGCACAAGGAGCGAAATTGGCTGTGAGATTTCCCCCAAATCCAATTTAACCAGAGGTCCAAGCGAGGAAAACATGACGTTTTCCCTCTCCTTTGTGACACCGGGCACAACTGGTGATGATCACCACCCCTGGGGCATGAGGATGAGGAGGGACAGACTGCAGCAGTGGAGGGAGCTCCTGCCAAGCTCCCGCATCCCCAAGTTCCACACAGTGCCAGGCAGCGAGTGCACCATCCCCCAGGGCTTTGCACAACATCGGGCTGTGGAAACACACTAATTAACTTGGAAAAGCATGTCAGAGGAGAGATTTCCTTCCTTGTCATCAGGAAACTTCAAAAACAGAGAGGCTTGGCCCCATGTAAGCACGACACAGACTCTGATACGCTGCGTGCCCGTTTCTGGGGTGACGGTCCCTCTTCTGAAGGCTTGTGAACATGTACTTGTACCCTGTATCTCATGTAGGTGTGATTCCTAAAGGGATTGCTCATCTAAGGGGGGTCACAGAAGGAAATGAGCTGGAGCCTGTGGTTCAGGGATGCAATATTCACGAGAGGAGGAGAGGAGTTTGTCTGGGTCGATAGGGTAATCTTAAAAAAATCATTTTTTTAATGATTGCACTGGATGGTTTCCAGCAGGTTAATTACCCCCAATCTTTGTCCACTGGAGCGTGGCAGCATTAAGCCGGCACAGGGGAGTTGAAAAAAGGGGGTGCATGGAGGGGAAGCTTCCCTAGCTGGGGTCCTTCACCTGATAAAACAAAAATGGGGAAGGGAATTTCAGAAATGCCTGGACTTTGTTCCTTATGTGTTAATTGAGCCATCAGGAGAGGGTAATACTGGTTAATAAGAGGTGAAGCAGGTACATTCCCCAGTTTGTCTGGGGCATGTGCTGGAGGCAGCCTTAGCCCTTGTTTCCCCACGCACCTGGCGCTGTGTCATGCCTCCTTTGAGAGGGATTTGGGGTGATTCCTTCCCCCACCTCCTTCCCCATCTGCTCCAATGCTTCTAAATCACCCATCCTGCACTTTTCCTCTCACCACCACACAAAGGAGAGGTGGAGTGGGTCGCGGGTGCCAACAATTCTCTTATTACCTTTGTGTGTTTTATTTATTTACCATAAACTGTTATAGGATGGCCATCAGCACCACATTGGGGTGACGTTTGAAATATATGGCTCTGGGGTTTAGTGCGTCACTCGGAGCCGGGAGTCTGCGCGATGTTAATTTTTATTGCCAGAAGTAGCCATAAATTGATAGTTGAGAATTGCTGTAGGGACTGTAATTAACTAGTTACTATTTCACCTCCAAAAGGAGCAATGTTTCACGCTCTTACTTTTACTTATCTGGAATCAGCTGCTGTCAACATCCGCTGAAGCCCGTATAAAGATTTATAGACCTTGGAGGTAAATATTGACTAATGGGCAGCTTGGCTTAATGTTCACCTTGAAGGACAATAAATTGTGCTATTGATTGAAGCGAGATGTCAATATCTGCATTGTTGTAAACATTTTAATAAAATTATCTCCATAAAATATTCTCTTTCTTCAGCTGATCCTGGCTAGTGGGATCAGTGCCTGGAAAATGCAGCAGCACGATGTACTGGGCAGGGCAGTACTTCAGGATTGCTGGTGGGACTTTGGGCACCCAGAGACCAAACCTGTTGAGGAACCATTGCTGACGCTGTGCCTTTGGGCCTCAAAGGTGGAAATGTTGCAGTCCTGGATTGCTGGGCTGTCTCAGCTTGATTTGAGGGTCAGGGAGCTGGTGTGGACACATGGAAGAACTTCAAGGAAGCTTTTTGAATGGCATCACAGGCAGCCTTCAGCCAGGGAAAACTGTGAGTGGTGTCCTAGAGACCTGAACATGGCTGCAACAGTGAGCCAGGGGACAGTGGCGTGTAATTAATTTGGGAACATGTGTTCACTTTCTGGTGAGTTATTATCTTGTCAGAGGCTCAATGGAAGCAAATGGGTAGGAGGAGTCAGAAGGGAGATGCGTCGGGATGGGAAAATGAAGAGAAGCAAGGGAAGGAGAAGGGCATGGAGGGAAGAATATGGATGTGGGAGGCATCTGCCCACACCTCACTGCATCCATGGACAGCTTGGCCATCTGTTGGGTTTGCCTTGGTGTTCCACACCAGACCAGGACCCGGCCTCTGTGGCTCCTCCACTGCTTTGACAGCCAGGCTTCCCTTTCCCTGAGGTTTTTAATGGGGATCTGCAGAGCAGCCTCCTGCTCGCTGAGCACAAGCGTTCAGGCTCTGCTTTTCCATCTCCCTGGCTCACACTGGGTTAGTTCATCATCCTTGGCTGATGAGCAAGGATTATGCTTGCGCCTCGTCCGTGGCCGTTCCATTTCTGGCCTGTGTTATATTATTAGTATTAATAATAATAATGATGGGTGCTGGCTGTGCTGGTTTTCTAGCTCCTGAGGAGATGAGAGAGCTCTCCATTAATTCCTGCAATATTTCAGCTCCTAATTGTGCTCAAGCAGAGACAGCCTTGAAAGTTCCCACCATTAGTTCAGGCAGAGAAGGACCGGTACTTCTGTGGGAGCTCCTGGAGTTGCAGGGCTCTGGTCAAGCCTTGTCCTGAGCCCTAAACTCCAGGTACTTCTGGGGTGCGATCCCACAGAGTGAAGCAGCTTTATGGATCCAGTTTTCCTGCAAAGCCACTTGTACAGGAGAGGATGGGGGGACATGGATGGTGTCTCAGTCACCTGGTGTCACCTGCTTCACTGGTGGGCAGGGATCCTTTATGTCACCTAAATCTTTGAGGTGCTGTAGCTGCCACTAAGGAAGCAGGATCTGGCCAGAGCCTTCAGCACGGATGATATTCCTAATGTTATTGTCATCTCAGCATGACTTCTATCAGGTTGTGCACAGGGAAAAACAGGAGTCAAATCCAGCTCAGAGCATCCTGTCTTGGTCCATAGCAGGCTCTGTTTGGCTTTAGCCAAAATCCCACTGATGCCAGACCCTGAGTCCCTGAGCTTTGTGCTCTGCCTCTCCATCAGCTGATTACCCTGTATGTATCTCAGACTTCAGTGCAATGCAGGCACGGAGGAAACCTTCATCCCCCAATTTCCTGAGCTTTTGCAGGTGGAAAATTGACCCTCACAGTTACTTTAATGAAGTCCTTTGCTGGGGAATGAAATGCACTCAAGCTGCTTTCCTCCTAGATCAAACCAGGAACGCACATTACTGCTCAACTACAGCAAGAACTAATTTTTGCCAGGTGTGAGCCAACTCCAGAACTTGGGGAAGGGCCTTTGGTTAGTTAGGAAGCTGTGTTATCTGAGCCTTTGCACAACCCAGAGTCAGATTTGTGTGCGGAGCATCTGAAGGCCACCGGCTGTGTCGTTACTTTATCAGCAGGCAGCGCTGTGCTACAGAGAAGCTGATTCTAGGTCAGCCACAAAAGGGAATTTTTTTTTCCCCCTCGCTCCTTTTTTTTTCAGTGCCGCAGGGCCGCTGGATGTAACGCTGTAATTTGTGTGTCTCCAAAGGATATTGATTTTGGGGTAACGCCTTCATATCTCTCCCTTCAGTTGCGCTAAGTACTGATGAGCTCAGCGGTTTGCACCGCAAGCCACCCGGGTGGGAATTTCAGCACAGGGCTGAGGACATGGGTGGATGTCAGCAATTCATCAACAGGAAAACTCACTTCACCCCTCTCCAAAGTTCACAGGGCTGCCTTCCCAGTTAGGTCAGCCTGGGGTGGTGGGATGCACACATGTATGTGCACAGGGTCCACGTTTCAGGGAGCAGTGAAGGTGCAAAGTCCAGCAGGTGCTGAATGGAGGTGGCAGCTGCGAGGTCTGGGGCAGGGAGAGAGAGCCAAGGTGGGATTTCATCACAGCTGAGCATTTTTACATTAGCTTGAGTTGACAATAGTGGCACCTGGGATTGCAGCAGCAGGATCCTGGCAGATGCTCAGGGTGCTTGCTGTGTCGAGCTGTTCCATGAAGTTACAAGAATACGATTGGAGCTGGCTCGGGTCTTTCCATGGTGGGTGGTGAAGTCTGACCACACTATTCCTGTAATATGGAAAGAGATGCCATAAAAACATCAGCTGGTAGGATGCAGGCAGTGTGTGCCCCGCTGGGAGCCTCCCACATGTGGATTTTGCATGCATTTGTTAGGAGCAGGATGCACACGGTTGACTGGTCAAGCACGGCAGGTTGTGGCCCATCGGGTCATGCCAGCACAGACAGTGGTATCCAAGTGGGAAGTGAGGGCTGGCCGAGCTCACAGCATCCCCCTGGGGACCAGGGACCTGTGCTTGGCCTCTTTGCCATTGGCACTCACTCCCCAGAAACAGCTGTCCGGAGCTAATTTATTTCCTAATGCTGCAGCAATGTTAATTTATAAATTACACTGGTAATTCGAGCTATTATTAATTTCAGATGGTGTAGGGCAAGCCTAATTAAAATATGACACCAATTGCCACACATATGTACCAAGGACTACCGTTTAAAATTTATAGGAATATTAAGTGTGACACTGGGCTCAGAGATGCTCCGTGCAGTAATTACAGCATCCTGGCTGCAGGAGATCCAGTGGGGAGATATAAACAACACAAAGGGAGAAGTTATCCCTGCTTTGGGGCTGCAAAAAGTCATTTGTGCTGTTTGTTTTGGGGGAGAACCTGGGCACTTTTGTGCCCCAACCTGCACCTGGCCAGCTGAGCACTGAGTGTTTCCAGGAGTGTGTCAAAACAAAGAACTCCTGCAAGAAATGGGGGCTGAAAGATGCCAGAGTGAAGGAGATTCCACTGATTGCATCCTTCTGGCTTTGAGTGAAACCAGGAGCTGTGCTGCAGTCTGGATGGGGAAGAAGGGGACAAGTGCATCTCCCACAGAAATGAGCCTGGAGTGGCACAGATGTGAAATGTTTCAGCTGAAGGGAGGTGTTGGCACCACAACTAATGGGGGTAAACTTGCTGTGAATTAATTGAATCTGAAAACTTGGAGATGGGTGTTTATGTAGAACCCGGTGAGCCCAGCGGTGCCTTCCAGCAGGGAGGATGTGCAGATGCCAAGGAGAGGTGACCTCAGGTCATTCTAGCAGCGTGCAGGTTTGCCCACTTCGCCAACCGTGCACATCTTAGGGACATTATCTCCAGCAGGTGATGCTCTCAGTGAGGCCAGAGCTGCAGCAGCAGTTCAGTGCTTACAGAAACCTTTCTGGCAAGGATTTTCTTTGGATGGAGTGGCACAGACACGAGGACATTCAGGCTGGGACTTGCAGGATGGGTGTCCTAGTGCAGAGTGACATGGTCACGGATGGCAATCAGCCAGTGGGCACAGGTTTGTTGTTCCTCCCCGTCACTCAGGGCCCTCTGTCTCTGCTCCTGCAGCCGTGGGCTTCATCAGCGAGGATGAGTACCTGGAGATCACGGGAATCACGCGGGAGCAGTCGGGAGAGTACGAGTGCAGCGCCTCCAATGATGTCTCAGCACCAGTCGTCCAGCGAGTCAAAGTCACCGTCAACTGTGAGTAGCTGAGGGCCAGCAGGGGACACAGATGGGTCCCCTGGACCAATGGAGAGGGTCACCATTCTGCCCCATGAGGGAATGGCACTTGGAAGTGAAACACACACAGGCCCCAGAGCGAGACAGGCAGCAGCAGTTTTTCTGAGCAGGTGGTGTTTTGCCCTATTTTCCCCTTCTTTTCAAGCTCCATTTTTTTCCACCACCTCCTCCTCAGCTGTCTCCATCAACCTGGGTTTTCCGCCCATGAAGAGATGCTGTGCTGATAACCTCTGAGGAGAGGAGAGAAGTGAGCAGTAAATAGAATTTTTTCTTCCCATTAGAAAAAAACGAGAGAGAGGGAAAAAACAGTGTATTTCATGCTCAGGCGCATGTGAAGTCCCTCATAAACCCTTCTCTGGTTTAATAACCCCATTAGCTGCACAGTGAGATCCATGAGCCAGGGCCTCCTGTTTTTTGGAAGAGAACCCTCTTGAACCTGGAAAACTNCCTCATAAACCCTTCTCTGGTCACCCCATTAGCTGCACAGTGAGATCCATGAGCCAGGGCCTCCAGTTTTTTGGAAGAGAACCCTTTTGAACCTGGAAAACTCTGGACAGCAGCACCAGAGTGGCTCATGCTCAGCACCAGGAGCTGAGCATGAGCTCAGAGGTGACTTTGGCTCCTTCCTACATGCAGGGAAAGAAAGGAGAACTTGAGGAGCAAGGGGAAGAAAGGAGAACTTGAGGAGCAAGGGGAAGGGACAGGAATCCCCAGGGCTGCTGGATGTTGACCCCAGGTTTCCCATCTTCCTGCAGATCCACCGTACATCTCGGACGCGAAGAGCACCGGGGTGCCGGTGGGGCAGAAGGGCATCCTGCTGTGTGAAGCCTCCGCTGTCCCCTCCGCCGACTTCCAGTGGTACAAAGATGACAAGCGGTAAGAGCCCGGGGGCAAAACGGGGAACATACTGACCCCACGTGAGCTGCACCCGGTGCCAGAGCTGTGGCTGATAACCCTTGGCACAAGTCTGGTTTGGATAGCAAGGCAGGTACCCCCAACAGCAGCAGGTTGTGCTTGTCCAGAGCAAATCCAGGCATTCCTGCAGGCAGCCAGCATCCACAGCTGGAGCTGTCACTACCCAGGATCTATTAAAAGCTTTATATTTAACTCATCACTGTGAAGAAAACAGCTGAGGGGCATTTGTGGAGGGGGACTTTCCCAGGAACCTCTTTCAGCCTCCATTGTAGCTGTATCGCTCCTGCCCATGCCTCCGTTTGAAGGTGTCATGGTAAATCCCTGCTTGGGTGAAGCATAATGGCCAAAATGCATATTGGCAGTGCAAAACCAGGAACTCAAGAGTGGATGAAACCTCTGTCATCTCCTTAAACACTTTGGCCAGAAGGCAGCTCTTCTGCCTTGACCAAAATATTATGTCAGTCAAGCGACAGTGTTTGCTATGCTCCAGACACAGCCTGCCCTGTTTTGGGGTGGAAATCGACCTTTTAGGTCAAGCAGCAGCTTCTGTGTCCTGCCAAAGCAACAGCAGAGGGGCATGGTTGGGGAATGAGATGTGTAGCAGCACAGCCCAGGGTAGGTGCAACTCTGGAGAAAATGCCTCTCTCTGACCCCAGGCAAAGTGGTTTTAACCAATTTTTATGTTGTTTATCCCTGGAAAATCCAGAGGGGCCATGGTGTGGCCAAACACAGGACAAGCCACACCGGTCACTGATAAGGAGGGATGTTTTAGCCAAAAAAGATGCTCCAAAGTCTGTGTCTGCCTGCCTCGCCCTGTTTGTGAGGAAAGGAGCAGCAGAGTGTACAAAGCTGCGGATGTTTGTGTGGCAGATGAAAGGCTCTGCTCAGAACTAGGTCAGATCACGAGGGCCTGCGGAGCAGCGGCAGGAGCAGGCTCAGCCCATCTGATCAGCACCCAGCATGGATCATAATGGGAATCCAGCACTCCCCATGAGGAATTAGCAAGTAAAAGAGCTACAGGAGCTAAGCAGGACAGGGACACCAGTACAGAGAAGTTCATGCACTTGGTTAATGGTTCAGTATTTGTGTTGGCTGTTGAAGCCTCCCTGCTGTGGTGGGTGCCCATCGTGGCACCCATCGGGGACACACAGAGATGAGGGAAGAGGAAGGTACAAGAAGGCATACTGCAGAGCAGGGAGGACTGAGGACACAAGAGGGAAGCCAGGCTCTTCTTTAGGGGGAGAATGGGCCTTGCCCAGATTCCTTCTGTGGCCGTGGGACCATCCTTTCCTCTGCACAGCATTTGGCAAGTCCCAGCACCATCCAGTGACTGCAGTGGTGAGGATGCCTCTGGTCAACATGGGGGTGGGGTGGGCTGCAGCTGGAGACCCAGCAAAGCAGCATCTATCTCCCTTGTCTTTCCCACTACCTTCCCTTCTCCCTCTTCTCCCAAAGTCAGTGTCCCCACTCACAGGCACAACCAGGGGATAATGGGGCATGGAAATAGTGGGCACTCCTCCTCTTGATGCCACCCCCATGACATCCCATTCCACTTTTCTCCCAGGCTGGCTGAAGGACAGAAAGGGCTGAAAGTGGAGAACAAAGCCTTCTTCTCCAGGCTGACTTTCTTCAACGTCTCTGAGCAGGACTATGGCAACTACACCTGCGTAGCCTCCAACCAGCTAGGGAACACCAACGCCAGCATGATCCTCTACGGTGAGTAGGGCTGGGGGAATCAGCCATAGAGCAGGGACAGCTCAACAGTGAGACCACTGATGGGAGAGACACAGGAAGGGTCTCCCAAGTCTTTTGGGAAAGATGTGCATTTGCTGCTGATGCTTTCTGTCCTTGGCGTGTGGGTTGGAGGCTGTGGTGAGTCCAGGGGAAGTGGAGAACCTCCAAACCTACCTCCTGATTCAGATCCTGTGTCTCGCACCATACAGAGGTGTTTGGCGTGGTGTTTGGTATCTGCCATCAATGCAAAGTTAGGAGTTGGCTGCAGGCTTCCATTTTCTTGCTCTGATGAGTACCTAGAAGAGCCTCTGTGTGAAGGAATTCCCCTGTGTTTATGGGTGGGAGGAGAGATGGTGCTCAGGGCCATTGGTGCCCCATTCCCACCCGAGAATAAACAGGCCCCCTGCTGCATCACCTTCCAGGTCATGTTTTCCATTCCTGTCAAGGATATATCCTTATTGGTGGTGCCGGAAGGAGATGGAAGGGTGTGGAGGGTGGTGAGGAGGAACAGGTTTGTATCCTTATCCCAGGACTGTTTTCCCTGCATACCAGAGTTGGGATGAGAGTAATGCATCCCTCTGACACTGGTCATGGCCAGCAAGGGCTGTGGTTCATTGACAATTTGTCAGGTCTCTTCAGGTGGCAGCAGAGCCAGAGCAGGGATTGTGCTCTGAAGTTCCCTCTCATGACCACTGGGAGCCAGAAATGGATGACAGGTCTCATCCCTGGGCACTGCTTGGGCATAGTTCCCTGTTGGGGATATGGGATGTGTGGTTCTCACAACCCACATCAACCATATGGGAGAAATGGGCACTGGGGACCTCCAACCCCTCCTGATGTCACTCCAGCATTGTCTTCCTCCTTGCCACCTGGTTGTTCTGTCTGTTTCCTTGTCTCTCGTTATTGTGTGGTCAGAGGGGAGCAGGGCAGAGGGACAGATGAACTTTGCTCATGCCCCGGCCCCTCGGGGTGGCCCAGGGCAGGCTGTGCTCTTGGCTATGCAAAGGGCCCCAGGATAGCGAGCAGTCCCACAGTACATGCTGGGTTCTTGAGTGTGCCGGGGCAGTGGAGTGTGGGAAGCATGTGAAGACCCTAGAAAGTGCTGTCCAGATCTTGGGGAGGGACTGGATGTATTCCAGGGGAGCAGTTTGTTTAAGGAGAGTAGAGGATGTTGGGCTTTGCCAGGGGCCATACCACAGCTTGGGTTGATGGTGACATCACAGAACAGGCTTGTCCTCCCCTGTCACTGGGATTGACAGCTGTGTCAGGTTCCCCTGAGGTGTGACAGAGGAGTACATCCCATCTTGGATGCTCAGACCCATTTGCTTTCCCCAGAAAAGTCCATGTTGTAGATGATGAACATTTACCTGCCCTAAGCCATCATTAACACTGCTTAGGAACCATCTCTGTTCTCTTCCCTGCCAGCCTTCTTGGTAATCCAATAACCCCATGTTTTAGGGATACCAACACCTCTGGCACTGCAGAGCCACCCAGGCATGGCTCCATCTGTGCTGCAGTCATAGGGTAGCTGTGCCAAGCACCCAGCATAGCCTGAGCCACATCCTTAGCTGTGATGTTGTAGCCTTCTGATGGGTTTATGAGGTTAAAATCTTAATTAGCGGGGAGCCTTGGTTTGGCATCTGCAGATCCAAGCTGTATGAACAGCCCAAAAGTAAAGATGACATCTCCCTGCTGATGAGCTCCTAGTTCCTTTGTAACCCATTTGTGGGACTCATGCTGTGATGGCAGTGTTGGCAGGAGGCAAGGAAGCATCCCACAATAGTCTAAGCTTATTTTATGATCCCTCCTTAGCTTTGTGGTCTGACTGTGAATCAGGGAATGAAATCAGAGTCCTTGGACCACCTATAATTTCCATAAAGCCACATGGATTGAATGATCTGTTCAGTCTTTAATAATTGAGTCCCCTTAGGGGGTGACAGCTCCCTGAGGGGACAGTGACATGCAGGGGTCCCCCATCTCCTAGTGCAGGGCTCCCCATCAACCCCAGGAATAACCCCTCCCTAATTATCAGCACTGTGGTGGCCCTAAGCATCATAGGGCTGAGCTTGCCTGTCCCTAAGCAACCAGTGTCTTCAGTCTGGGGATTAATGTCTTTATTTATCATAATGAAAAACAAGAGGGAAGTGGATATGATGGTTTCACTACCTGTGCACAATAAATGTCTCTTCTGTGAGCTTTTGGGGAAAAATTTTGTGAGTGTTCCCTTTTCCCTGAAGCTGAATGAGTGCTTTGGAGTTTTCCCCCCCAAATGCAGGTTTAATCCATGCAGGTACCGTGACACGAGCTTTTTTGGAGCTGTGCGAGAGGCTAATGTAGCATTCATCTTTTAATCCTTTTTTTAATCTAATTTTTCAGGGAGGTCAACTAGTGCTTTATTTAACATGTAGCACTCGTTATTCCAGACCTGCCGCCTCATTCAGCGGCTCATTTGGTGCTGTCTGGCATGTGATGGAGTGCTCAGGGAAACCACATGATTCTGTGGAGTTGGGGCTAAAAAAACAGCCCTCTGTTTCTCACTCATCACACAGTCCCTGTTGCTCCCAGAGGCAATAAATCCGTTTGGGATGTTGCAGGATTAACAAGAGGGATGGGCCCTAAACTCATGGGGGAGAGCTGAACCCCCTGCATCCCCCAAATCCCAGCCTCTGTACGTTGCTTTTTGCTCAGTGTGCAACTATGGGCTTTCACAGGTCTGGGGTCCCATATTCAGCTCATCTCAGGTTCCCTCCAAGATGGGGGGACCCTGGCCCTAGAGCAGTGGGTTGTGATTTGGGCAGCAGATCCCACTTCTACCCCATCCGCTGGTTTTCCTGGCCCCCGGTCAAGGGCAGACTGAGGGAGGCATCTCGAGCCTGCACTTTCCATTGCCCTTTTGCCTTAACTTTCCCTTGTTCTTTAATTTTTAGAAGAGACAACTACCGCTCTGACACCCTGGAAAGGTCAGTAATTTGGGGCCCCCCTGCAATGCCAGTGCTTTCCCCGCTGTTTCCCTTGGGCCCCTCTGGCTCCCACCACAACTCATCTTGGCAGGAGCTGCAGCACCCACCACCTGATCTCCTGCCCCACAACCCCACTGCTTTCACTGGTGTAGGGATGAATTTAGGGCTTTCTTAGCTGCCCTCCCATTCTGTCCCCTCCTTGCCAGCCTACTGTGCCTGTCTGGTGGTGGTCTGTGCCCTCTGCATGCCTGTGCCCATCCCACAGTGTGTCACTCCCTCCCCATCGCCAGGCAAAACCAGAGATGTCTTTGGGCTGCTTTCCCAGAGCTACTGCATAAGTGGGTCTTGTGCAAGGTTCTTCCTCCTCTGGGATGCTTCTAGAGCCTTTTTTCCAGGATGAGGTAGGGGTAGACAGGCATTTGGTCCCCTTCCTGGTGTTCTTCCTGGCCAAGACAGCCGCCTTTCTGCCGTACAATCGTATTGTCTGGCCAACAGGCTTGGTGTCATCTTCATTTTGGGGTTGCTTCATTTGTGATGAATTGAGCAGTCAGTCCTTGGGATGACTTGTGGATGTCTGGAGGGCTATGCAGGTAGTGTGTGAGACGTGGATTTGGTGCCTGATTTGTGAGGTACGAGGTGTCTGAGTGTGCTGGAGTGTTACTGGTAGGAAACTGGATAGTTGCTGATGCTCAGTGCCCCAGTAAGGTTTTGAAGTGAGGGGAGCTGTCCTGGGATTTCAAAAGCAGTCATGAATCAGACCTTGTGGGCAGCCCTGCTCCAACAGGAGACCAGCCTGCATGCCTTCCTGAGGTCTTTTCCAACCTTAGTCTTCCCCTGGGCAAACTATTTGGTAAAAAAATTGGTGTTTTGGTGAAAGCCTTTGGGTAAGACACCCTCCACATACTTTCCCATGGTGAGCTTTGAATTCCTCACCCCCTGTGATCCCCAAAGGTGTGGGTAGGCTTGGCTCTTGACCCTCTTCATCCCATCTCCTTCTTCCTAAGGTGGTCTGAGCCCATGATGAGCCCCACTGAGACTCTGGAGAGGTGCAAAACACCAAGTCCTCAATGTAGTGGTGGTGTTTCTGCAGGGTGGGCAGGTGGTTATTGTGCCCTTCCTATTGTCCCTTCCAAGGGACACTAGTGGGGAACGGGGTGGTGGCCCTGGGGTGGGCAGAGTGCACGGGGAAAAAACAGTCATCTCCTTTACAAGTGTGACTGGACACTTGGACAAATTTGGAGGACGGTTAAGGGGGCTGAGGGAGGTTGGATGGTGGTGATGTGGAGGAGGTGGGCTTGGGATGGGGACTTGAGGCTGAAAAGGGACTGCAGGGGATCTTGTCCCAAAGACCAGGGTTGGTGGGGATGGAGATGGCTGTTGCCACGTCCTTGAGGACAGCAGGCATGGAGGGGGTCACCTGGAGAGCTCTACCGCAGAGCAACCCCACCACGTGCAACACCACCAGGGGCTCAAGTACCAGGATTGTATTGGTTTGATTCTTTATTTTGTGGTTTCTGTTATTTTGTTGACTCTGTTACTAACCATGTGGGTGTTGCTCTCTCTTCTTGCAGGCCCCGGGGCGGTGCACGACGGGAACAATGGTGCGTGGCGGCGAAGCAGCTGCGTGTGGCTGCTGCTCCTCCCGCTTGCCCACCTCGCCCGCCAGTTTTGACCCGAGAGCCGGCCCGCGGAGTAGCGGTGGCAGTGACCACGGCCAGCGAGTGCAAGCAGAAAGGAGAGGAAGAAAAGAAGAAGAAGTGTTCACCGTTTCAGAAAATAATCATAAGAATTGAGAGAGTATCCGGCCAGGCCACCTGGGGGAGGGGGAGAGAGGAAAAACATGCAAAAAAAAAAACCCCACAACTGGAATTTGGAGAGAAAAGGGAAAAAATTAATAATCCAAGGCTTCCTGCTGAAGATGCAACGCGTCTGAGTCTTTTTCTTTTCACCCTATATTTTTTTCTTTATCCTCACCACTTTGTCCCCGTTTTCGCCGTTCTCTGCCATGGGCCAGCGTGGAGGATGGATGGGGCCATCGGATCGTGGCACTTGCCCCCTGCCCTGTCCTCTTCACCGCCCCCGCCTGCCTGCTCCCTCCTGTGGGACCCTCCATCCGGACACACTGGTTTTCTCCTTTGCTGAGATTTCCCCATCTTCTCATGGACTGTGCTGCCATTTGTGTTTCAGAATATAGATATATATATACATATATATATATATCTCCACGTATACATATATATATATGTATAGATATATAGATCTTCAACAGTTACCATGCTGCCACGAAGGGAAAGGGAGGAAGGAGACCGGTGTAGAGCCACGCTTTCATCGTACCATCCGCGGACATCGTGAATGATAAGGGATTCTGAGTCATGGTTAATTTTATTAATTGTATTTTCTGATACGAGCCTAGAACTCTTAGTTCCTAAAAAACAGAAATGCAAAAAAAAAGAGGGGAAAAAAAGAAAAAATAAAAAGAGGAAAAGAAAACAATCCAGGAGAGGGGGAGCAAGCGGAGAGAAGTTTGTTTGCCGAGGAGGTGACCAGCCAAGGAGGTTTGTGAGCCCGGCAACGAGGAGGAGGAGGAGGAGGAGGAGGCGACGGGCACCCCGCGGGAGCGCGGCGGCGGAGGGGCGCGGGGAAGGCGCCCGCCGGGCCCGGGCCCGGTGC